>CAUYUJ010011348.1:363135-466096 GCA_963575745.1 Prorocentrum cordatum | reverse complement strand
AACCCGACGCCCTTCCCGACGCCGTTCCCGACGCCCTACCCCACGCCCTACCCCACGCCCTACCCGACGCCCTACCCGACGCCTTTCCCGACGCTCTACCCGACGCCCTTCCCGACGCCCTTCCCGTCGCCTTTCCCGACGCCTTTCCCGACGGCCTTCCCGACGCCCTTCCCGACGCCCTTCCCGACGCCCTTCCCGACGCCCTTCCCGACGGCCTTCCCGACGGCATTCCCCACGCCCAGCCCGACACCCAGCCCGACGTATCCTCCTGGCTGGCCGACGCCGCACCCGACGTTCCCTTCTGGAGCTCCCATGGCGGGTGGAGCCGGCGGTGCGTCTGCCACTGGCGATCCCCACCTGCAAAATGTTCTTGGTCAGCGGTTCGATTTGATGAAGCCGGGCAAGCACATTCTGCTGAACATCCCTCGCGGAAGACAGACACGCGCATTGCTTCGCGTTGAGGCCGATGCGCGCCAATTGGGTGGACAGTGTGCAGATATGTACTTCCAAGAATTGAATGTTACAGGGGCCTGGGCAGAGGACAAACAGGCTGGAGGTTATCATCACGTCGCGTCGCAACGTGCCGTCGGGACTCCAGAGTGGGTTGCTTTTGGTAAGCTTGAGCTGAAAGTCGTTCATGGAAGCACGCAAAGTGGGCTCCCGTACTTGAATTTCTACGTCAAGCATTTAGGGCGAACAGGGTTTGCAGTCGGAGGCCTCCTGGGAGAAGACGACCACGCCGACGTAGCCACTCCTATGGCAGAGTGTAAAGGGCACGTATCCCTTTGAGGGTTCAAGTCGGCAGCAGCTTCGCTGTAGCAAGCTTCGAAGGGCAACGCCGCGTTTCTGTTCCTGCGCATGGAGAAACTAACATACTGGCGAATTGACTCCAGTGCCCCCCAACACGATCTTTGAGGCATCGGACACGAGCCAAGAGCATTACAGGACGGCCCAAGGTGGCTTCCAGTTGGCCCCAGGGGCCCCCAAGACGCCCCAAGGCGCTCCCAGAATGCCCCTCCTTGATCGTGAAGGCCGTACGACCTGTGCCGCCGACCCTGAAGGCGGGACCTCCCTGGGGACCCCCGCTGGCGCACCCCCACAGGACCCGCCTGGACCTTGGTGGGGGCGGTATTCTGACCTGAGACCACCCTCCCTCGCCACAGATGGGAGCCCCCCCGGGACCCATGCAGGGCCCCCCCCTTGTCCTCTCTGTCCACGAGGGGAACCGGGGAGGGGAGGGAAAGCCTCCAGGACCCTCCTATTCTTCCCTCCTCCTCCTCCTCCTCCTCCTTCTCCTCCTCCTCCTACTCCTCCTCCTTCCTCCTCCCCCCCCTCCTCCTCCTCCTCCTCCCCCTCCTCCTCCCCCCCCCTCCTCCTCCCCCCCTCCTCCTCCTCCTCTTCCTCCTCCATTCCTTGTCCTTATACATAACTACTCCCTGTCGCACCCCGAGGCCAGTTTTTAGGGCGGGCCTGGCGTTTCGCCTGAGACCTCCTCACCATGCATGACTCTGAAGCTTCAAAACTGGCAACATTTTCACAGATGGAGGGCGGGTGGTTTTCAACATGTTGTTCTCGCCTTAGCGCCGTGTGCACTCGTTAAACAACTTGCAAGAGCTTCACGATTTGAGGGCGGGTGGTTTTCAAATGTGGCTCTCGCTTCAGCGCCGCGCACATTCGTTCTTAAATATTTGCAAGAGTTTCACGGGTTGAGGGCGGGTCGTGTTCAAAATGTGGCTCTCGCCTGAGCGCCGCGCACATTTGTTTTAACACGCTGCAAGAGCTTCACGAATTGAGGGTGGGCCGTTTTCAAAATGTGGCTATCGCCTTAGCGCCGCGCACATTCTTTTCAACAGTTTGCAACATATTCACCGATTGAGGGCGGGTCGTTTTCAAACGGTGGTTCTCGCCGTAGCGCCGCGCACATTCGTTTTGAACATTTGCAAGGAGTTCCACGTATTATGGGCGGCTCCTTTTCAAAATGTGGCTCTCGCCCTAGCGCCGCGCACATTCGTTTCAACCATTGGCAAAGATTTCACGGAAGGCCATAATCAACGTACCAGAATTGGTGTTTTGGTAGGACTCATGATTATGCTTGTTGCAACAGTTATGTTGATTAGCGGTATTGAAGTCCCAAGAATGGCGTTATGGTACGATTCTGGATCGTCAAGACGCAGCAGTCAGGTTGATCCGTGGCGTTAAAAAATCCCGAGACCAATGCTTTGGCATGTTTCAGGATCTTCAAAGGGTTGTCCTCCAACGGGGCAGTTCCCTCTGTTTTAGATCCTGGATCTAGGATCTAAAAATTCGATCCCAAACCCTTTGTTTTAGATCCTGAATCCTGGGATCTAAAATCGCGATCCGGGGGACCTCTGGGCAGAGGGCCCCCAAGGGGGGCCCGCGAGGGCCACATCTTTGATTTTCCACCGGTGTTTGTAAGATTGCTGGTTTCTCGCCTGCTCGGCCCACTAACCTTCCAAGACGGCTCAAGAGGGTCCAACGTCTATCCATGACTGCTTCAGAGCTCTCCCAGCGGCCCGCGAGTCTTCCCCTCCAGAGCTGTTTTCCAGAGGCCAGGGGCGCCCACGGCGGGCAAGACGGCACCTCCGTGGCCATTTTGGCTGGATCTTGCACACGCACGCAACCGTTTGGTCATACCGGACTTACGTAACTTCCTCTCGTCCAATTTGCTTGGATGGCGGCGTCCGGGATGGTCTGGCCTCTCGTGCTCCTCGGGCTACCAGGCGCGTCCTGCATGCAGCTCGCGACGAGCAGCTGGCGCGAGCATGTGGCCGCCAACGCGACGTCCGCGCAGTCGAAGCGGGCGGAGTGCAGCGCGGGGCAGGTGGGCCAAGGCTGCTGCACGCCACTGGGAGATACCGCGTCTTCGTGGTTCGTTCGTTTCGTATGGCGCGCATGGCTCTTGGTCCAGCACCCCAGCGTTCATCCGCTTCGACTTCCACGACGATACCATCTGCGGTGGCGTGGCGAATGCCAGGCAACACGGGAGCGCAGTTCTCACCTTGAACGACGCTTCGCCCATCGACCTGACCCTTTCGATGACCGGCGTGGCGGAGGCCCAGTTCGAGAAATTTCAGTTGTACGTTGACAACGTCCTGCGCACCACGGTGCAAGCTACAAACGGCCACGGAGGCAGCGCATGCCAGGTCAGCACCTGCATCATGTGCGATGTCAACATGCCCTCGCAGACGTTCTCGCTTTCAGCCGGGCCGCACACAATCAGAGTCGAGGTTGATTCTGTCGACGGTCTGTATCACAATAACGCCTTCTTCCAGATCTCCTTCGGCAAAAGCAGCCCGACGTGTGGCGGGTGCACTTGCTCGGCGTCGACGATGTCTCCGACCCCGTATCCGACGCCCTACCCGACGCCCAACCCGACGGCCTACCCGACGCCCTATCCGACGCCCTACCCCACGCCCAACCCGACGGCCTACCCGACGCCCTTCCCGACGCCCTACCCCACGCCCTACCCCACGCCCTACCCGACGCCCTACCCGACGCCTTTCCCGACGCTCTACCCGACGCCCTTCCCGACGCCCTTCCCGTCGCCCTACCCGACACCCTTCCCGACGGCCTTCCCAACGCCCTTCCCGACGCCCTTCCCGACGCCCTTCCCGACGCCCTTCCCGACGGCCTTCCCGACGGCATTCCCCACGCCCAGCCCGACACCCAGCCCGACGTATCCTCCTATCCTCCTGGCTGGCCGACGCCGCACCCGACGTTCCCTTCTGGAGCTCCCATGGCGGGTGGAGCCGGCGGTGCGTCTGCCACTGGCGATCCCCACCTGCAAAATGTTCTTGGTCAGCGGTTCGACTTGATGAAGCCGGGCAAGCATATTCTGCTGAACATCCCTCGCGGAAGACAGACACGCGCATTGCTTCGCGTTGAGGCCGATGCGCGCCAATTGGGTGGACAGTGTGCAGATATGTACTTTCAAGAATTGAATGTTACAGGGGCCTGGGCAGAGGACAAACAGGCTGGAGGTTATCATTACGTCGCGTCGCAACGTGCCGTCGGGACTCCAGAGTGGGTTGCTTTTGGTAAGCTTGAGCTGAAAGTCGTTCATGGAAGCACGCAAAGTGGGCTCCCGTACTTGAATTTCTACGTCAAGCAGTTAGGGCGAACAGGGTTTGCAGTCGGAGGCCTCCTGGGAGAAGACGACCACGCCGACGTAGCCACTCCTATGGCAGAGTGTAAAGGGCACGTATCCCTTTGAGGGTTCAAGTGGCAGCAGCTTCGATGTAGCATGCTTCGAGGGCAACGCTGCTTTCTGTTCCGTGACAGAGGAAAAACTACTCAAGTACCCCCCAACACGTATCCCAGAGGCATCGGACACTGGCATGAGCATTCCCGGACGGCCAAGGTGCTCAAGTAGAACCCAAGCACCCCCAGACGCATGGAAAGGTCAGGCGGGGGCCACCAAGGGGGGCCCGCGAGGGCCACATCTTTGATTTTCCACCGGTGTTTGTAAGATTGCTGGTTTCTCGCCTGCTCGGCCCACTAACCTGCCAAGACGGCCCAAGAGGGTCCAACGTCTCTCCCAGACTGCTTCAGAGCTCCCCCAGCGGCCCGCGAGTCTTCCCCTCCAGAGCTGTTTTCCAGAGGCCAGGGGCGCCCACGGCGGGCAAGACGGCACCTCCGTGGCCATTTTGGCTCAAGCATCGAACAGTGCTTTGGATCTTGCACACGCACGCAACCGTTTGGTCATACCGGACTTACGTAACTTCCTCTCGTCCAATTTGCTTGGATGGCGGCGTCCGGGATGGTCTGGCCTCTCGTGCTCCTCGGGCTACCAGGCGCGTCCTGCATGCAGCTCGCGACGAGCAGCTGGCGCGAGCATGTGGCCGCCAACGCGACGTCCGCGCAGTCGAAGCGGGCGGAGTGCAGCGCGGGGCAGGTGGGCCAAGGCTGCTGCACGCCACTGGGAGATACCGCGTCTTCGTGGTCGTTCGTTTCGTATGGCGCGCATGGCTCTTGGTCCAGCACCCCAGCGTTCATCCGCTTCGACTTCCACGACGATACCATCTGCGGTGAGTGGCGTAATGCCAGGCAACACGGTGAGCTGAAGTTCTCACCTTGACGACGCTTCGCCCATCGACCTGACCCTTTCGATGACGGGCGTGGCGGAGGCCCAGTACGAGAGATTCCAGCTGTACGTGGACGACGTCTTGCGCGTCACGGTGCAAGCTACAAACGGCCACGGAGGCAGCGCATGCTATGTCAGCACTTGCATCATGTGCGATGTCAACATGCCTTCGCAGACGGTCTCGCTTTCAGCCGGGCCGCACACAATCAGAGTCGTGGTTGATTCTCTCGACGGTCTGTACTCACATTGACGCCTTCTTCCAGATCTCCTTCGGCAAAAGCAGCCCGACGTGCGGCGGGTGCACTTGCTCGGCGTCGACGATGTCTCCGACCCCGTATCCGACGCCCTACCCGACGCCCAAACCGACGGCCTACCCGACGCCCTATCCGACGCCATACCCCACGCCCAACCCGACGCCCTTCCCGACGCCTTTCCCGACGCCTTTCCCGACGCCCTACCCCACGCCCTACCCCACGCCCTACCCGACGCCATTCCCGACGCTCTACCCGACGCCCTTCCCGACGCCCTTCCCGTCGCCTTTCCCGACACCCTTCCCGACGCCCTTCCCGACGCCCTTCCCGACGCCCTTCCCGACGGCCTTCCCGACGCCCTTCCCGACGGCCTTCCCGACGGCATTCCCCACGCCCAGCCCGACACCCAGTCCGACGTATCCTCCTGGCTGGCCGACGCCGCACCCGACGTTCCCTTCTGGAGCTCCCATGGCGGGTGGAGCCGGCGGTGCGTCTGCCACTGGCGATCCCCACCTGCAAAATGTTCTTGGTCAGCGGTTCGACTTGATGAAGCCGGGCAAGCATATTCTGCTGAACATCCCTCGCGGAAGACAGACACGCGCATTGCTTCGCGTTGAGGCCGATGCGCGCCAATTGGGTGGACAGTGTGCAGATATGTACTTTCAAGAATTGAATGTTACAGGGGCCTGGGCAGAGGACAAACAGGCTGGAGGTTATCATTACGTCGCGTCGCAACGTGCCGTCGGGACTCCAGAGTGGGTTGCTTTTGGTAAGCTTGAGCTGAAAGTCGTTCATGGAAGCACGCAAAGTGGGCTCCCGTACTTGAATTTCTACGTCAAGCATTTAGGGCGAACAGGGTTTGCAGTCGGAGGCCTCCTGGGAGAAGACGACCACGCCGACGTAGCCACTCCTATGGCAGAGTGTAAAGGGCACGTATCCCTTTGAGGGTTCAAGTCGGCAGCAGCTTCGCTGTAGCAAGCTTCGAAGGGCAACGCTGCGTTTCTGTTCCTGTGCCAGAGAAAACTACTCCAGTACCCCCCAACACGATCCCAGAGGCATCGGACACTGGCCAAGAGCATTCCAGGATCGCCCAAGGTGGCTTCAAGTAGCCCCAGGGGCCCCCAAGACGCCTGAAAGCGCTCCCAGAGGGCCCCCAAGGGGGGCCCGCGAGGGCCACATCTTTGATTTTCCACCGGTGTTTGTAAGATTGCTGGTTTCTCGCCTGCTCGGCCCACTAACCTTCCAAGACGGCCCAAGAGGGTCCAACGTCTCTCCCAGACTGCTTCAGAGCTCCCCCAGCGGCCCGCGAGTCTTCCCCTCCAGAGCTGTTTTCCAGAGGCCAGGGGCGCCCACGGCGGGCAAGACGGCACCTCCGTGGCCATTTTGGCTCAAGCATCGAACAGTGCTTTGGATCTTGCACACGCACGCAACCGTTTGGTCATACCGGACTTACGTAACTTCCTCTCGTCCAATTTGCTTGGATGGCGGCGTCCGGGATGGTCTGGCCTCTCGTGCTCCTCGGGCTACCAGGCGCGTCCTGCATGCAGCTCGCGACGAGCAGCTGGCGCGAGCATGTGGCCGCCAACGCGACGTCCGCGCAGTCGAAGCGGGCGGAGTGCAGCGCGGGGCAGGTGGGCCAAGGCTGCTGCACGCCACTGGGAGATACCGCGTCTTCGTGGTCGTTCGTTTCGTATGGCGCGCATGGCTCTTGGTCCAGCACCCCAGCGTTCATCCGCTTCGACTTCCACGACGATACCATCTGCGGTGGCGTGGCGAATGCCAGGCAACACGGGAGCGCAGTTCTCACCTTGAACGACGCTTCGCCCATCGACCTGACCCTTTCGATGACCGGCGTGGCGGAGGCCCAGTTCGAGAAATTTCAGTTGTACGTTGACAACGTCCTGCGCACCACGGTGCAAGCTACAAACGGCCACGGAGGCAGCGCATGCCAGGTCAGCACCTGCATCATGTGCGATGTCAACATGCCCTCGCAGACGTTCTCGCTTTCAGCGGGGCCGCACACAATCAGAGTCGAGGTTGATTCTGTCGACGGTCTGTACCACAATGACGCCTTCTTCCAGATCTCCTTCGGCAAAAGCAGCCCGACGTGCGGCGGGTGCACTTGCTCGGCGTCGACGATGTCTCCGACCCCGTATCCGACGCCCTACCCGACGCCCAACCCGACGGCCTACCCGACGCCCTATCCGACGCCATACCCCACGCCCAACCCGACGCCCTTCCCGACGCCTTTCCCGACGCCTTTCCCGACGCCCTACCCCACGCCCTACCCCACGCCCTACCCGACGCCTTTCCCGACGCTCTACCCGACGCCCTTCCCGACGCCCTTCCCGTCGCCTTTCCCGACACCCTTCCCGACGCCCTTCCCGACGCCCTTCCCGACGCCCTTCCCGACGGCCTTCCCGACGCCCTTCCCGACGGCCTACCCGACGGCATTCCCCACGCCCAGCCCGACACCCAGCCCGACGTATCCTCCTGGCTGGCCGACGCCGCACCCGACGTTCCCTTCTGGAGCTCCCATGGCGGGTGGAGCCGGCGGTGCGTCTGCCACTGGCGATCCCCACCTGCAAATTGTTCTTGGTCAGCGGTTCGACTTGATGAAGCCGGGCAAGCATATTCTGCTGAACATCCCTCGCGGAAGACAGACACGCGCATTGCTTCGCGTTGAGGCCGATGCGCGCCAATTGGGTGGACAGTGTGCAGATATGTACTTTCAAGAATTGAATGTTACAGGGGCCTGGGCAGAGGACAAACAGGCAGGAGGTTATCATTACGTCGCGTCGCAACGTGCCGTCGGGACTCCAGAGTGGGTTGCTTTTGGTAAGCTTGAGCTGAAAGTCGTTCATGGAAGCACGCAAAGTGGGCTCCCGTACTTGAATTTCTACGTCAAGCATTTAGGGCGAACAGGGTTTGCAGTCGGAGGCCTCCTGGGAGAAGACGACCACGCCGACGTAGCCACTCCTATGGCAGAGTGTAAAGGGCACGTATCCCTTTGAGGGTTCAAGTCGGCAGCAGCTTCGCTGTAGCAAGCTTCGAAGGGCAACGCTGCGTTTCTGTTCCTGTGCCAGAGAAAACTACTCCAGTACCCCCCAACACGATCCCAGAGGCATCGGACACTGGCCAAGAGCATTCCAGGACGGCCCAAGGTGGCTTCAAGTAGCCCCAGGGGCCCCCAAGACGCCTGAAAGCGCTCCCAGAGGGCCACCAAGGGGGGCCCGCGAGGGCCACATCTTTGATTTTCCACCGGTGTTTGTAAGATTGCTGGTTTCTCGCCTGCTCGGCCCACTAACCTGCCAAGACGGCCCAAGAGGGTCCAACGTCTCTCCCAGACTGCTTCAGAGCTCCCCCAGCGGCCCGCGAGTCTTCCCCTCCAGAGCTGTTTTCCAGAGGCCAGGGGCGCCCACGGCGGGCAAGACGGCACCTCCGTGGCCATTTTGGCTCAAGCATCGAACAGTGCTTTGGATCTTGCACACGCACGCAACCGTTTGGTCATACCGGACTTACGTAACTTCCTCTCGTCCAATTTGCTTGGATGGCGGCGTCCGGGATGGTCTGGCCTCTCGTGCTCCTCGGGCTACCAGGCGCGTCCTGCATGCAGCTCGCGACGAGCAGCTGGCGCGAGCATGTGGCCGCCAACGCGACGTCCGCGCAGTCGAAGCGGGCGGAGTGCAGCGCGGGGCAGGTGGGCCAAGGCTGCTGCACGCCATTGGGAGATACCGCGTCTTCGTGGTCGTTCGTTTCGTATGGCGCGCATGGCTCTTGGTCCAGCACCCCAGCGTTCATCCGCTTCGACTTCCACGACGATACCATCTGCGGTGGCGTGGCGAATGCCAGGCAACACGGGAGCGCAATTCTCACCTTGAACGACGCTTCGCCCATCGACCTGACCCTTTCGATGACCGGCGTGGCGGAGGCCCAGTTCGAGAAATTTCAGTTGTACGTTGACAACGTCCTGCGCACCACGGTGCAAAAAGGCTACAAACGGTCCGAGCGGAGGCAGCGAATGCCGGGATCATCAACGCTGGCATCCATGTGCTATGTCAACATGCCCTCGCAGACGTTTCTCGGGGGGGGTGGGTCTCGGCTTTCACGGGGCCGCGCACACAATCAGAGTCGAGGTTGATTCTGTCGACGGTCTGTACCACAATGACGCCTTCTTCCAGATCTCCTTCGGCAAAAGCAGCCCGACGTGCGGCGGGTGCACTTGCTCGGCGTCGACGATGTCTCCGACCCCGTATCCGACGCCCTACCCGACGCCCAACCCGACGGCCTACCCGACGCCCTATCCGACGCCATACCCCACGCCCAACCCGACGCCCTTCCCGACGCCTTTCCCGACGCCCTACCCCACGCCCTACCCCACGCCCTACCCGACGCCCTACCCGACGCCTTTCCCGACGCTCTACCCGACGCCCTTCCCGACGCCCTTCCCGTCGCCTTTCCCGACGCCTTTCCCGACGGCCTTCCCGACGCCCTTCCCGACGCCCTTCCCGACGCCCTTCCCGACGCCCTTCCCGACGGCCTTCCCGACGGCATTCCCCACGCCCAGCCCGACACCCAGCCCGACGTATCCTCCTGGCTGGCCGACGCCGCACCCGACGTTCCCTTCTGGAGCTCCCATGGCGGGTGGAGCCGGCGGTGCGTCTGCCACTGGCGATCCCCACCTGCAAAATGTTCTTGGTCAGCGGTTCGATTTGATGAAGCCGGGCAAGCACATTCTGCTGAACATCCCTCGCGGAAGACAGACACGCGCATTGCTTCGCGTTGAGGCCGATGCGCGCCAATTGGGTGGACAGTGTGCAGATATGTACTTCCAAGAATTGAATGTTACAGGGGCCTGGGCAGAGGACAAACAGGCTGGAGGTTATCATCACGTCGCGTCGCAACGTGCCGTCGGGACTCCAGAGTGGGTTGCTTTTGGTAAGCTTGAGCTGAAAGTCGTTCATGGAAGCACGCAAAGTGGGCTCCCGTACTTGAATTTCTACGTCAAGCATTTAGGGCGAACAGGGTTTGCAGTCGGAGGCCTCCTGGGAGAAGACGACCACGCCGACGTAGCCACTCCTATGGCAGAGTGTAAAGGGCACGTATCCCTTTGAGTGTTCAATCGGCAGCAGCCTTTTCGCTGGTAGGGCGAAGCTTCGAAGGGCAACGCTGCGGTTTCGTTTCTCGTGCCAGAGAAAAACACTCCAGTGACCCCCCAACACGGATCCCCGAGAGGCACGGACACGGGCCAAGAGCATTCCAGGACGCCCAAGGTGGCTCCAAGTAGCCCCAGGGGCCCCCAAGGCGCTTCAAGGCGCTCCCAGAGGGCCCCCCCAGGGGGGCCCGCGAGGGGCAAACCTTTGATGTTCCATCGTTGTTTGTAAGATGTTTGGTTTCCCGCCTGCTCGGCCCACGAACCTTCCAAGGCGGTCCAAGAGGGTCCAACGTCTGTCCCAGACTGCTTCAGAGCTCCCCCCAGCGGCCCGCGATCCTTCCCCTCCAGAGCTGCTGCCCAGAGGCCAGGGGCGCCCACGGCGGGCAACGCGGCTACTCCGTAGCCAGCTTGGCTCAAACATCGAACTTTTGTGTTGACTTGTGCACGCGCGCAACCGTCTGGTCCTCTCGAACTCACGTTACTTCCTCTCGTCCAGTTTGCTCGGATGGCGGCGTCTGGGATGGTCTGGTCTCTCGTGCTTCTCGGGCTGCCAGGCGCGTCCTGCATGCAGCTGGCGACGAGCAGCTGGCGCGAGCATCTGGCCGCCAACACGACGTCCGCGCAGTCGAAGCGGGCGGAGTGCAGCGCGTGGCAGGTGGGTCAAGGCTGCTGCACGCCACTGGGAGACACCGCGTCTTCGTGGTCGTTCGCTTCGCATGGCGCGCATGGCACTTGGTCAAGCACCCCAGCGTTCATCCGCTTCGACTTCCAGGACGATACGATCTGCGGTGGCGTGGCGAATGCCAGGCAACACGGGGACGCAGTTCTCACTTTGAACGACGCTTCGCCCATCGACCTGACCCTTTCGATGACGGGCGTGGCGGAGGCCCAGTACGAGAGATTCCAGCTGTACGTGGACGACGTCCTGCGCGTCACGGTGCAAGCTACAAACGGCCACGGAGGCAGCGCATGCTATGTCAGCACTTGCATCATGTGCGATGTCAACATGCCTTCGCAGACGTTCTCGCTTTCAGCGGGGCCGCACACAATCAGAGTCGAGGTTGATTCTGTCGACGGTCTGTACCACAATGACGCCTTCTTCCAGATCTCCTTCGGCAAAAGCAGCCCGACGTGCGGCGGGTGCACTTTCTTCGGCGTCGACGATGTCTCCGACCCCGTATCGCGCAACGCCCTACCCGACGCCCAACCCGACGGCCTACCCGACGCCCTATCCGACGCCATACCCCACGCCCAACCCGACGCCCTTCCCGACGCCGCCTTTCCCGACGCCCTACCCCACGCCCTACCCCACGCCCTACCCGACGCCTTTCCCGACGCTCTACCCGACGCCCTTCCCGACGCCCTTCCCGTCGCCTTTCCCGACGACCCTTCCCGACGCCCTTCCCGACGCCCTTCCCGACGCCCTTCCCGACGGCCTTCCCGACGCCCTTCCCGACGGCCTTCCCGACGGCATTCCCCACGCCCAGCCCGACACCCAGCCCGACGTATCCTCCTGGCTGGCCGACGCCGCACCCGACGTTCCCTTCTGGAGCTCCCATGGCGGGTGGAGCCGGCGGTGCGTCTGCCACTGGCGATCCCCACCTGCAAAATGTTCTTGGTCAGCGGTTCGACTTGATGAAGCCGGGCAAGCATATTCTGCTGAACATCCCTCGCGGAAGACAGACACGCGCATTGCTTCGCGTTGAGGCCGATGCGCGCCAATTGGGTGGACAGTGTGCAGATATGTACTTTCAAGAATTGAATGTTACAGGGGCCTGGGCAGAGGACAAACAGGCTGGAGGTTATCATTACGTCGCGTCGCAACGTGCCGTCGGGACTCCAGAGTGGGTTGCTTTTGGTAAGCTTGAGCTGAAAGTCGTTCATGGAAGCACGCAAAGTGGGCTCCCGTACTTGAATTTCTACGTCAAGCATTTAGGGCGAACAGGGTTTGCAGTCGGAGGCCTCCTGGGAGAAGACGACCACGCCGACGTAGCCACTCCTATGGCAGAGTGTAAAGGGCACGTATCCCTTTGAGGGTTCAAGTCGGCAGCAGCTTCGCTGTAGCACGCTTCGAAGGGCAACGCTGCGTTTCTGTTCCTGTGCCAGAGAAAACTACTCCAGTACCCCCCAACACGATCCCAGAGGCATCGGACACTGGCCAAGAGCATTCCAGGACGGCCCAAGGTGGCTTCAAGTAGCCCCAGGGGCCCCCAAGACGCCTGAAAGCGCTCCCAGAGGGCCCCCAAGGGGGGCCCGCGAGGGCCACATCTTTGATTTTCCACCGGTGTTTGTAAGATTGCTGGTTTCTCGCCTGCTCGGCCCAAGAATGGCGTTATGGTACGATTCTGGATCGTCAAGACGCAGCAGTCAGGTTGATCCGTGGCGTTAAAGCATCCCGAGACCAATGCTTTGGCATGGTTCAGGATCTTCAAACGGTTGTCCTCCAACGGGGCAGTTCCCTCGATGGACATGAGCCCGTGTAGGGGCCTATGAAGAGGGAGCTTGGAGGGAGGGTTGATTCCAACATCGTTGATGACTCTTGGGTTTGCACGGGTCCTCCTCCTCCTCCTTCTCTTCCTCCCCCTCCTCGCACTCCCCTCCTCGGGTCGCCTACGGCCCCGGGGGAAATCGTCCAGGAGCAGGATGAGCAGACAGCGACATGAGCATACTTTTTTGAGGGTTGGAGCGGACCTGTTGCGTCGGCGGTCGGCCCCCCTCCTCGCCAACCCCTTCCGCGGGAATCGAGCGGGCTGAACTGGGACTGAGATAGCGGATGCGAAGGTCAACAGCAGGTCTTCTCCGTCTTGAGCAGGATTCGCTGTCGGCGTCGCTGCAGACATTGACCATTTGAAGCGAAAGTCGCCTGCCGAACAGCGGCCGTTGGCCGCTGTCGGTTTTGGGCAGCATGTACTGTTGGGCATCGTACGCATGTTTTCCGTGCCCACCTTGGGCGTGCCAAGGGAAGGGTTGATGGAAGGGAGTCTAGCGTAGACCCAAGGAATCTGCATGGTGTCCCGAAGGCTCACGCTTACAGGAGGAGGAGGAGGCGGAGGAGGAGGAGGAAGAACAGGAGAGGAGGAGGAGGTGGAGGAGGAGGAGGAGGCGGAAGAGGAGGATGAGGAACAAGATGAGGAGGAGAATAATGAGGAGAGGAGGCGGAGGAGGAGGAAGAGGAGGAGGAAGAGGAGGAGGAGGAGGAGGAGGAGGAGGAGGAGGGGGTCCCTACTTCAGCGCCCCCCTCCTCTTCCTCCTCCTTTCCTCCTCCTCGTCCTCCTTCTCCTCTTTCTTCCTCCTCCTCATCTTCCTTCTCCTCATCTTCCTTCTTCGCTTCTTCCTACTCCCCTCCACCTCCTCCACCTCCTCCTCCTTCTCCTCCTCTCCTCCTCTTCCTCCTCCTCTCTCTCCTCCTTCCCCTCCTCCTCCTCCTCCTCCTCCTCGCCGTCCTCCTCCTCCTCCTCCTCCTCCTCCTCCTCCTCCGATCCCCGATGTCTCCCTATCCGGTGTAGTCCCTGTCCTGGCTCCGTCTCGAGGAGGGGCGGCGAGCCCCCCCCCCCGAGGCCGCCGTTCGAGACCTCGGACGTGAAGACCACGTGCTCGCTCCTCGCTTCCGTGCTCGCCCTGGCGTCCGCTGTGGGCGCTGCCCGCCGAAGCGGCGCCGACGACTGCATTCCTGGGTCTCCAACGACGCGTTTTTTTTGAGTTTGGGTGTTTTTTTCCCCTGATTTCGGCCTCAGGGGCCATCAGGCATGGGTCCAGGGCGAAAAACTGGCCCTGTGGAAGGGATCTGGACCTCCGAGGCTGCGCTTTTCTTCGATCTTACCCCCTGGGTCCGTCATCGCGCCCCAGGACCATCAGAAAGGATTCAGGGGCGAAGAGCTAGCCCTGGGGAAGGGATCTGGACCTTTGGGGTCGCGCATTGGAAAGATCAGATCGTCAGATGTCTGGGGCATTCTCTCCCCTTCGCCGTCCTCCACCCCCCTCCCCAACGTCCCCAATTTCACCCGGGAGGATCCCTGAGACCTGGCGCGGCAACCAAAAAAACAACATCGTGAAAATGACGACCAGAGCCCCAGACACCTTATTTCAACCCACGTTATCTTGAGCTGGGTCGATCTGTGAGCATCCTTGGGCCCGAGACGGGCGAAAGCGCCCGGCTGGAACAGCATGAGACGCCAGGATGTCAGTGTGAGGGGGGATTCACACAGGCCGACAATAGAAATCGTTCTGGAGCTTTCCATGACGCTCCCAGGGCGTTCCTGGAGCGCTCTGGAGAGCCCGCAGACCTGCCGTCCTTCCTATGTTCCTCAGTTACATCGTTCCTACAACTTTCCTCAAAATCAGACGCAAGTTTTTGATGTTGGTCGACGCGCGAAATGCGGCCCACAGGGTCAGATCTATGTGTTTGCAGTCACCAATTTCGTCGCGAGCATGGAACTTGTACCGCCCTGGGGCGCCGTCGCGTTTAATTTCGAGGAGGGATGTCTATGGTCATCTGTCTGCCGCCGTTGTGCAGCAGGATGCCGCGACCCCTTCTGGGGCAAGTTTTTATGTCCTGGATCCGCCTATGACGGTCCCCAGACCCGATAATGGGCCCCAGGGCTTCCAATTGAGGAAGAACTCTTGGATTGAGAAGATCATGTCGTCGGAGGTTCGGGGATACGGAGTCGGGGCGGTTCGTTTCAGGTACCGTCGGATTCGCCACAACCAGTACAGCTTCCCCCCCAAAGAGACCGTGGCGATCTCAGAGCCCGTCAAGGATCCAGCCGCGTGGCCGTCGCGGCCTGCGTCCGATTGGGGGAGGTGGATGCGGATGCGAATGCGGACGCTGATGCTGATGCGGATGCGGATCCGGATGTGGGTGACGATGATGATGCTGATGATGTCGATGATGATGCTGATCATGATGATGATATGATAGTGATGATGCTGATGGTAATGATGATGATGATGATGATGATGCTGATGATGATGATGATGATCATGATGATGATGACGATGATGATGCTGATGAAGACGATGATGTCAATGGTGGTGGAAGTGGCGGTGGTGCTGATTCAGATGGTGACGATGATGTTGATAGTGGTGGTGATGATGGTGATGATTATGGTGATTACGATGCTGATGCTGATGACGATGGCAATGACGGTGATAACGGTGACGACGACGGAGACGACGCTGTTTCTGATGATGATGATGTTGATGATGATTGTGATACTGTTGATGATGCTTCTCACGAGTTTTATGATATGGTGATGGATATGCTGATGATGATAGTGATGACGGTACAATTTCCCATGATGTGTTGATGCTGAGTATGACGACAACACCGAGGATGAAGATGATGGTGATATTGATGATTCAGGCCATTATGATGCTGCTGTTGCTAACGATGATGATGGTATGCTGATGCTGCTGGTGATGCTGATGATGATGACGATGGCGATGGTGATGACGACGACGATGCTGATGATGCTGATGATGATTATGATGATGATGTTGCTAGCGAGGGAGAGGATGCTGCTACTTGTGATGCAGCTGATGGTAATGATGCTGATGATGATGATGACAATGGTGGTGGTGGCGGTGGTGATGATTCAGACGATGATGCTGATGATGTCGATGATGCTGATATTGATGATGATGATGATGATGATGATGATGGCGCTTATGCTGATGATGTTGTTGCTGGTGGTGACGATGCTGATGGTGACAGTGCTGGTGATGGTGTTGGTGTTGGTGATGTCGGTGCTTGTGATCATGATGTGGCGGACGCTGACCGTGGTGATGTTTATGATTATGGCGATGCTGAAGTTCGATTGCGATGATGGTGCTGGCAATGATGTCGACACTGGTGTCAACGATGATGATGACTATGTGTATGATGACGACAGTGACGATGATGATGATGCTGATGCTGATGGTGCCTATGCTTGAAATTGTGTTTTTGCCGACAGGTGCGATGATCATATCATGAGGATGATGGTGACGCTGGTGGTAGTGCTGATGATGATGATGGTGATGATGCCAACGACGGCGACCATGATGTTGCTGACGCCAATCATGGAGGACGCACATGACGACGACAATGGTGATGAGGATGAGTAGCTATGAGGAGGAGGGTGATGAGGATGATGAGGTGAGGAGGATGATGACGTTCAGGAGGAGGGGTGTACCGAGGAGGAGGATAAAGACGACGTCGACAAGGGCGACGAGGATGATACTGACCACGGGGGCCAGGCCGCTGCGCTGCGCACCGCCGAGGAGCACACATGCATATAGGTAGATCATGTAACGGGATAGTGAGAGAGAGAGAGAGAGAGCGAGAGAGAGAGAGAGATAGAGAGAAAAGTAGTTAGACCGAGAGAGAGAGAGTCAGGCATGTATACATGGACACGGAGGTGGAGAGAGGGAGCGAGAGAGAGAGAGAGGGAGCAAAAGCGACAGAAAGAGAGAGAGAGAAGCACGAGAGAGCAAGCGAGCGAGCGAGAGCATGAGAGACACAGCGAGGGAGATAGATACAGACAGGGAAAGAGAGAGAGAGAGAGAGAGAGCCAGAGAGAGAGAGAGAGAGATGGGGGAGAGAGAGCGAGAGAGAGAGAGAGAGAGTGCGAGAGAACGAGCCGAAAGAGCGAGGCAAAAGGAACGAGAGGGAGAGAGAGAGAGAGAGAGAGCCATCTATCTTTCACAAGCATACATGGCGGAGGAGGATCTGGAGGATCAGGGGGGGGATGAGGAGGAGGCGGATCGGGGGAGGATCTCATCCACGCGCGGAGGAGCTCATCCAGAGCATCCTGCAGACGGATCCCAGGCGCAATCCCCCCCCGCTTCCCCGTCTCCATTCCTTCTCCGTCCTTTCGCCACCTCCCGCTCGGCCCGTCCCGCAACCTCCCTGTATTTTTCCTCCTTCTCGTCCTCCTCCTCGTCGCCCTCCTCCTCCTCCTCCTCCTCCTCCTCCTCCTCCTCCTCCCCCTCCTCCTCTGCGGCCACTTTCGGGTACTCCATTGTTCGGGTGGGCAATAGTGGTCTAAAGGAAGTTCAGCGTGCGGTGTAATCGTACACCTTCCCCTATCACCGTGGCATTTGGTTTCATGCGACGTTGGCTTTCTGCGGGGACCTTTTGTGGAGATCGAGCGTGTACGTGGTTTGGTTGCACCTCACCTCCCCCCACTTCGCTTTATAGAGTGAAAAACTTACTCGGATAGGTTGGAGCTCCACGACGGCGCTGGCGGTGACGGATAATGTTGATAGAGTTGCCTATTTAGGTTTCAAGTCGCATTCCCTGGTGGCCCAGATCCTTATGTTCGGGATCCAGGGATACCATTGACTAGCTCGTGCGGAGCTCATGCCTGCCTGTGTAGGGCAGCGGGTTTGTCCCGAGTCCCTTGTTCGTCTGTTGGGTCCCTCGTCTCGGAAGTTGGGCCCCTGTAGGACGTATTTGGCGACCACTTGTTAACGCGCAGGTGTTTGGACACGCGCCCAAGCTGAGGCTGCAGGCTACGTTAGCGACGGCGGGTGTCCGTTGTGTGGCGAGCCCGCCGGTGCGAGGCACCGCGTCTGGTAGTGCAGCCACCCCGATGCGGCCCAGGCGCGCACGTATGCCGCTGAGGACCGTCCTTCATGGCTCGAGAGGGCCATAGCGAACGATGGCCGTTGCTTTTGGGACGGGCTTAAGTGGGATCGCCCTGGGTCAAGATTGCCCCCCCTATCCAGCGACCCCCCCGAACCCATTTTGTAGAATCCCTATCACGAGGTCATTCCGCGTGGCCCCCTGAATCTCCGAGGATTGCTGTGCACTGGCGGGTCTTGCGCGTGACACATCATTCAGGAACAGTCGCGGGCTGCTTATGCCCTCGGCGATCTTTGGCGCTTTTTGGCCAGGTTTGGGGCCCTCTTGGACCGTCTTCGGGATCTCGTGGGGGCCTTCTGGGCGGTCTTATGCGGTCCAGAGGGCCTTCTGGTTCATCTTAGAGCGTCGGAGGCCGGACAATGCGAGAACGCGAACAACACAGAACAACACAAGGATAATTGATGGTTTGTGCCTCATTGGGCGCTCTTGCTTGGAACGCTCTTGTGGCTTCATTGGGGCCTATTGGACCGTCTTGGGGCCATCTTGGTCGTCTCAGAGCGCTCTTGGGCTGCCTTGGAGGCTCCTTGCACCCTCTAGGGCGCTTCTTGGATTCCTCTGGGCCCGTCTTGGGTCCCTTTTGTTTTTTGGGAATGTCGCGCGAGGCAGCGCGGGAGCGCCTTGGAAATTTGTGAATCTGGGGCCACAGCGCCTAGAAGACTGGAGTCCCCCAGTCCTTGGGTACAGAGAGCAGAGAACACATGAGACTCTACAGGATATTGGGCAAAGGCGAGAGGAAACGAGCGTTTGTCCGTGGCCGTTTGTGCTCAAACTGCCGGCCGCCAAGATATGACTGTTCATCGCGAGACACATTATTTGCCATTAAGACCGAACACATCGTCGCTTGACATAGCTCGTCGCTCCCGCGAGACCTCTCCTGCTCTTGGGACTCTCGCTACTGCGGGATAGCAGAGTTTGATATGGGCTTCGCCTTAGGCGGCCTCCCGACCAGCTTCAAACTTGGTAGCGGAGCTGTCTTGTGGAGGACAGCGATCGCTCTACTCCTCACCATACACGGCATTATCTGGTGGAATACAGATTTGGTGGAACATCGGGGTGCAGTGGTTTTGCGCGGAGGAATGTATTACGACCTACGAGGCCATTGGATTGGCATTATTATATCTGGCCTTCTATGGGTCACTATCGGATGCGCTGTTGAACACATGCGGCGAGACGGAGACGACGCACGTACTACCGGTCCCTACCGGGACGCTGCCGGTAACGTACGTTTCCGTGAATTCGCTCGCGACGTACATGCCTGGATCAACATGACCGCAGGCATTATGACCCCCTCCCAACAGGCTGCCGCTCAGCATCAAGTTCGAACACCTGGGAGAGGAACGCCAAGTCAACTCGGGACCAGCTCTCATTGACTTCCGCGTCCATGCGGGGGAACGGATCGACCAGACGATGGCCCGCTTTGAGATAACACGCTTCGAAGCCGACACCTCGGGTTTCAACATCCCCAACTTGCAGATCCTATCATTTATATTGTTTGGAGCCCTGAGTGTTGGTACATCGCGTACAGAGCACTTGCTACAACCATTGAACCACCAAATGCCAAGGACACAGCAGCAGTTAGGGCTCACGCCCATATTGCTGAGCGAACCCCTGGCAACATTGGTGGTGTATTCAGCCATGGCCACCACGCTGACGTCGTTCATAGCAATTCCCACGCTGGGCAACCTGCCAACAACGTCTGGGATGACGATCCACAACCAAACGAGGCCACTACTCTCATTAAGCCAACAAGGTGGCCAGCTCACGGGGTCGTAAGACTCCTGGGCTCGATATCAGGGACCGTCGGCAACGGCTGCCCCTGCCAGAGCCACTACCCTCGCAGGCTCGGCGGGGCAACCCGCGGAGTCCGAATCCGATCTTGGCACCGACACTGGCACTTTATTGCTCCGACGTGCCCGTGTCGAACGTGAGGGACATCCTGACTTGAAGGGGGAAACGGACAGATGCCCCCCCCCCAGGTGCGGACAATTGCAGGTTCCTCCTTGGTAAGGGCGCTAGGGTGCCTAAGCTGGTATGCGCACCGTCGGGGCACCTGGCGATCTCGGTTGATGAGTGCGGAGTAGCGACGGGGGCCGATGGACCGACAGCTTTCACCGTCGCGGCCAATCCTCAATGCGAGGAAACGCCCGCCCAGGAGGCCTCACGAGGGCGCCCGTAAAAAAGGCAGCGCCGTCATTCCCCACGTGCTTGGTGGGGTTCTGGTTTTCTTGTCTGCCGCGGCGCGCCCGCGTCTCCTCCTTCGCGCGCCGCGCCCGCGTGCCATGGCGCAGGGCGTGGCAGGTGTGGCGCTTTCTCGACCTCGAAGGGGGTGCGCTGGGGGTGGTCTCCGAACGCGGCGTCTATGCGGGCCATGGCGCAGGGCGCGGCAGGTGTAGCATTTTCTCGACCTCGTAGGGGGGGGGTGCGCTGGGGGTGGTCTCCGAGCGCGGCGTCTATGCGGGCCATGGCGCAGGGTGTGGCAGGTGTTGCGCTGTCTCGATCTCGTAGGGGGTGCGCTGGGGGTGGTCTCCGAGCGCGGCGTCTTTGCTGGCCATGGCGTGAGGCGTGGCAGGTGTGGCACTTTCCTCACCCCGTAGGGGCTGCGCAGGGGGTGGTCTCCGAACGCGGCGTCTATGCGGGCCATGGCGCTGGGCGTGGCAGGTGTGGCACTTTCTCGGCCTCGTAGGGGGGGTGCGCTGGGGGTGGTCTCAGGGCGCGGCGTCTATGCGGGCCATGGCGCTGGGCGTGGCAGGTCTGGCGCTGTCTCGATCTCGGAGGGGGTGCGCTGGGGGTGGTCTCCGAGCGCGGCATCTTTGCTGGCCATGGCGTATGGCTTGGCAGGTGTGGCACTTTCTCGACCTCGTAGGGGGTGCGCAGGGGGTGGTTTCCGAGCGCGGCGTCTATGCGGGCCATGTCGCAGGGCCTGGCAGGTGTGGCAATTTCTCGGCCCCGTAGGGGCTGCGCAGGGAATGGTCCCCGAGCGGGGCGTTTATTCTACATGCGCCCATGTCGCAGGGCCTGGCAGGCGTGGCAATTTCTCGACGCCAGAAGGGGGGGGTGAAGGGGGGGGGTCTCTCTATACGCGCCAATGTCGCAGGGTCTAGCAGGCGTGGCACTTTCTCGACACCAGGGGGGGGTCGCAGGGGAGGTGTTTTTTATGCGCGCGAATGTCGCAGGGCGTAGCAGGCGTTGCACTTTCTCGACGCCAGAGGGGGTGTGCAGGGGGTGGTCTCTCTATACGCGCCCATGTCGCAGGGCTTAGCAGGCGCGGCGCTTTCCCGACACCAGAGGGGGTGCGCAGGGGGTGGTCTTTTTATACGCGCCCAAGTCGCAGGGCCTAGCATGAGTGGCACTTTCTCGACGCCGGCGGGGGTGCGCAGGGGGGGCCTTGGGGGTTGCGGTCGCTCTCTGTTTCGGGCTCGCAAAGTGTGGCTGGCGCGGCGCTTTTCCTCTTCCACCTCTCGTCTTGAGTGGCGTCACCAACGGTATCGGCGGGGCAACGGCCACCAACGTCATTCTCACATGCTTCATTTCAGCCATCATCACTCCAGCCATACTATAAGTATGTGGTGCTTCCCGGTAGCGTTATTTCAAAGGTTTTGAGGGGTATTCGAGTTTTCGCCTGTTCAGTTGCTCGTCGCTCCAAGATGGCCCACGTGGCCCCGACGACCATTCGAAGACAATTGAAGAAGCTTCCAAGGGAGCCCCAAGACGGCCCACGAGGGCCCCGAAACAGTCCCTGAGACGCCCCAGACGGCTCGAGAGGGCCCCGACACGTCTCCAAGAGAGGCCCAAGGAGGGGAGCGCGAGCCCAACGGCTTCAGAGGGCCCGAGGACGGCTCCAACAGAGGCCCAAGAAGGGCAACGCCAACCCAGAAGTGCCCGGAGGGTCGTGAGAGGGCACGCGCGAGCCTGAAGGCGCCTCCAGAGACGCTCAAGACAGCCCCAAAGGGCCCTGGGAGACCCCCAGAACGCCTCCGACAAGCCAAACACCATTCACAAACAAAGGGAAACCAGTGGCTTCAGCCTCCTCGCCTTAATCGCCTCAGATGGGCTGCTGGACTTCGCGATCGCTCCCCAGAGGCCCCCAGGAGGCTCATGACGACACGCAAAGCCCCCAAGACGCCCGAAGAGCCCTCAAGACGCCTCCGAGAGGCCCCCAATGAGCCCCGAGGAGGCTTCAGTAACCTTCCAGGAGGCCCAGATCGACCCCGGTAAGCGTGCATGTGTGCATGGATGTATGTTTGTATGCTTGTGTAGCTGCATATACAAATACACACACATCTATATATACACATATATATATACATATATGTATAGACCTTTGTTTACATGTGGGTTGTTTGCCTCGGATTGTCGACGAGGGCCGTCTCCTTAACTGTCTGTGCTCAAGCTTCAGCGGGCCCACGCCCCATGCTTGCGGCTCTCTCTCCCTATCTTGGATACGTATCTCAGATCACTGTATCCTACCTGTCTCGGTGCCCATCGGCGCCGCCGTGTCCCTCGTGCCCCAGTTGCCCCGCGGCGTGCCCGTGTCCTGCGTGCGCGGCCTGTCCCGCGTGCCCAGGAGCACCAGCGCCGATCGTGCAGGAGTGCCCGGCGCCCGACCTCCCGCCAGCTCCCGCGGCCGACTTCGGCCCGGCTGACCTCTGGTGGGTGCCGTGCGTCGTCGGGCTGGGCGCCCTGCTGGGCTCTTGTGGGAAGTTGCGCGGCGCTGGCTTTGATCCGTCTCGTGGTGCCAAGTCGGAAGGTGACTGCCGAGCAGGATAGCAACGGGCATGGGTGCTGTACGTCGGCGACCCGCTCTGGCATCGGCGTCTGGTGTTGGGCCACTTGCGACCGCAGGCGCCGAATCCGATTGATACATGGAGGCTCGTCATTTGCACGCCTGACGGCGACGTGCATGGCGAGGACTACTCTGGTCGGTCGGAGGACATCGCGGCGATCCGAGTGTGTGCCGACCGCCACCGGCCACCTGGGATCACGGCGGCGACGAGCTACCGTTTCCGCCGTGCTCCTTTGGCCGCCGAGGTCGTCGCCTGCCACGCGGCGGGCGAAACCCGCGCGTCGGCGGTGCTCGCGGCCGAGGCGGCCGCGGCGCATTCTTCGTGGCCCCTGTGGCCGGCTGACTGGTGCCCCTCGCCGCGGGCGCCCTGGTCGCGGCGGCGGCCGCCGGGGCCGGCGGCGCGCCCGTTGCCCCGGCGGCGGCGGCTGCAGGAGCGGCCCCCTTGGCCGCGGGCGCCGCGGTCCCCGGAGCGGCCGACGCTCGGTGGGTCGCCGTCGAAAACGCGACGTTCGCCCAGCGCGGCGAGGCAGTCGCGCTCCAGGCGGGCGCCTCACTGCACGGCGACCTCGCCATCATGCAGACGCCCGCGGGCTTCAGCGTGGCGCTGCGGAACATCCAGACCATGGACCCGACTGTCTATGCGGCGCTGGAGGCGGTGCGGGACCCTCGGATCCTCGTCGGATCCCCGTATGTGCTGGTTCGGCCTCGTCGGGGCTGGAGCGATGTCTGCAAGGAACTGATCGAGACTGAATATCCGATTTGGACGGTGCCCGGGCCGCGTACAGTGAGGTGGCGTGCGGCATGGCTCGACAAACGGTCGACGACGCCTGTGGCTCACCATCGGCAGTTCATCAGCGTGTTCGGGCTTGGGCCGGACGCCTGGGGGGTGGAGATCCACGGCTCCGCGCTGCGCGTTCTGGAGGAGACCGCCTGCTTCGACGGCTCGAACATCTGCGACCTGGCGGGCATCGAGTCTCTCATGCGCAAGGCCGAGCTCGCTGAGTACGTGCACTGGATGGACTCTATGGGCGCCGCTGAGAAAGCTGGCGATGCTCAGAGGCCGAGTGCATCGACGGTGACCTTCGTCGGCCTCCTGGACGAGGCCGCGATCTTCTCGGGCCCCAATAAAGACACTGGCTCCGCCATGGTCTGTCCGGCCCTGCTGGGCCACGTGGCTCGGGGAGCGGAGAAGGGCGCGGCGATTTTGAAGCAGGTGCGGGAAGCCAAAGGGGAGCGGGCGGCGCTCCTCAAGAAGGGATGTCGGTGCAGCACGGCCCGGGCGAAGCCTCTAGCCCGGTGCCCGATCGAGAGGCGGCCGACCGCGGCTTGACATGGTCACCTCCTTGTCCTGCTACGCCCCACGGTTCATGTACTGATCTGCAGCGGGGCCTCCTTCCTTTTCTATTTGGCTGCTTGCGCGAGACGGGCCCTGACTCGTCAGCTTTTTCTCGGCCTAATTCTCGCCTGCGCCACCTCGGGCAGGCCCACTCGGCTCGCCTTGTGGAGGCGGTCGCCTCGAGTCTTAATCATTTTTTTCTGGGGGGTCCCCTGGGGCCGGGCTCGACTTTCCCAGCGTGGCTCAGCTCGAGGCCTGTCGTCTCATCCGCCGTGCTGTGGATCGCCCTGGGCCCCCCTCCCCCAGGGCTCTCTGGCGCGGGGGCACGCGGCGGGGTCTGCGCCCGGCGCTCGCGCGGTGGTGGGCCGGCCACCTTGGCGCCGATCGGCCCAGACTGCCTCCTCGACCTCCCCTCGACTGGCAGTGCCCCCAAGCCTCTAGGAAATGCGTTAGGTCCCGAGGGTGAAACCTTGGCCGAAAAGCTAGATAACAATATTTTTCCGGAGCGCCTTGCGCGCGAGAAGCTGGCCCGCGAGGGTCTCCCTAGGCCGCGTGCTGACCCGTCTCTTAGACGCTCGCCGCGTTTATACGCCTTGGTCCTAAGGCGGCTCCGAGAGGCCGGCCTGGTGGAATGGGGGTTAGAAAGCAAAGCGACGTCTGGGATCTTCGCCGCGTTTAAGAAGTCTGGAAAGCTTCGCGTGATCATCGATGGGCGTATCTCGAGCTGCTGGTTTGACGACTCCGATGCCGTTCACTTGGCAAGTGGGTCCTCGTTCGCTTCTGTATCAGTTGATTCCAGTGGACCAATGTGTGTGGGCGGGGTCGACGTGGCCAATGCCTTTTGCAGCGTCGCCTTGCCCGAGGGTCTCCAGGTGTTCTTCGGTCTTCCTCGGATCCGTGCTGGGCAGGTGGGCGTATCTGTGATAAATCGGGCCTGCACCAAATTCCCCCACTAGCTGCGCTTTAGCGCATGTTCGCTGCCAGTTCTGTTCCGACCCCCTAGGCTCCTGGACATTCTGTCCCTGGCATTGGAGTGGATAGTGCCCTCTTCGATGGCCGACCGGCTCCGCCTCTCGCACCGTTGATTCACGCAGAGTACGTTGACAGCTCTACTGCTCTCAGTCAGTCGCAGCAGGTCGCCGGCGACGCCGCCCGCTCTGTCTCGGCCGAGCTCTCTCGCGCTCAGTTGCCCGCGCACCCGGTGGAGGACGCGCGAGGCGGCACTGCCCTGGGATGGACCTTCTCGGATGATTCAGCAGAGGTGGGGGTCAACCCGGCTACCCGTTGGAAACTTCGTCTTGGGTCTCAGGAACTCACTCGACGGAAATACGCCTCGGGTAAAACAGTTGTGCGTGTTCAACGCCGCGAATTCGTTCATTGCGCACGCTGGTGATACCGCAGTTCCTCTATGGGCCTCGGTGAAAATGGAGTTCACGTGGGCCAGTCACCTCATCGCCCTCGCCTGTCGTAATCCATCTGCCCCGTGGGTCTCAGAGATTCCGGTGGTGGACGCCTCTAGCTGGGGCATGGGCGCATGTGTTCAGGACCACCTCGACCCCCTCGCCGTCGCTGACTTAGGCAAGCGCAACGAGCGATTGAGGTTCACCCGGGACGAAGAGAATGACTGGTGTCCTCTGGACTCGGCCCTCCTGGCCTCGCGCCTCGGGGGCTTCTGCCCCTCGTCGCCGCGGCCGGAGCCGCCTCGGCCCCTTGGGCCCCGGTCCGACGTTCACCTCGCTCCCGCCTCGGCTGCGTCCAGACGGACTGGGCCTAAGCTGCTCCGGTGTTCTTCGGGCGCCCTCTTCTCGTCGCCCGCGGCCGGCTCGCCTCGCAATGCTGGCCTGGGTCTGGGGGGTTTTTAGCGCCCGGCGCCTCGGGGTTACTCGGGCCCCGCGCCTCAGGAGGGCGGCCTGCGGGGCCCCGCGGGGGCCTGCCCCGGGGGCGCCTCGTCGGCGCCGTTGGATCCGCGTCCTGATGCGCCCCCCCCGATCCCGTCGCGGGTGCGGGGCGGTGATTGGCGCCTTGTGGCCTCTCGGTCCCGGGCCCGCTCCGAGCCTCAGGTTTGCCTCGAAGGTCGGGCGATGGATTGGTTTTCTAAGCGGTGCGCCCTATCACTGGCCTCGTTCGGTCGTCGGGGCCTTCGCCTCGGGGGCTCTATGGCGCCCATTCTGGCGGTGACGAAAGGCCGCTCCTCGGCGCGGGGAACGATGCGGATGCGCCGGCAACGCGCTGCGCTAGCCCTCGCGCCCTTCTCTTATCACGTGTGGCGGTGGGCCCCGCCCGAGCGCAATGCCAGCGATCCTCGAGGGATCCTTCCCGCAACGTGCGCCTAGCTCGAGCAGCTGCCAGTGCCCGCAGCTCGGGCGCGCCCCCGGGTCTCGAGGCCGTTGTCCCAGCCCCGCCGCGGCGGGCGGACGCTTCAGTGGCCTGGGGCGCAGCGGCCGCCGGCGCTCGCGAGCGCTGCGTCAGCGCAGCCGGCCGCCTCTTGGGGGGCGCCTTCGGCGGCCGCGGCTCCGCTGGCGACGCGGACTCCGACAGCCAGGACGGGGGTGCCCTATTCGGAGCGGATCACGCGGCCAGCTGCGCGGCGCCGACTGGCGGCGTCCTCGTCCCGCCCGAAGCGGGCGGCGCAGGCGCTGGGCCCCAGCCGCGCGTCGCCCCCCCGCTGCGCGCTCAGCCGCGCAGCGCTGGAGAGCGCCCGACGCGACGACCGACGCCGCGCGCGTGCTCGCCGGCGCCTTCCTCGCGAGGGCGTGGCAGGATTAGGAGCCCCAGGGCAGTCGTTGCTGGAGCGGAGCGTGGCGCGGCCGGCCCAGCAGGCGCGGTGCCGCGAGATGGCCCAGACCTTCACCGAGTGGACCGTCGCCCTGCAGCTCCCGACGACGGCCCTGGTCGACTTCGACTATGCGGTGGTAGCATACTTCCACGACCTCTTCTTCAAGGGCGAGGTGATGGACCGTGCGTCCGCACTGCTGGTCGCGCTCGTGTTCTGCGACCCTCGGGTCGCGCGTGACCCCGGAGCGTCCGCGGGCCCGCCGAGCGCTGAAGGGGTTCGGAAAGCTCGCGCCGTCGCGCGCTCGCCTCCCGCTTCCCTGGGCGGTGACCGCACTGATCATCGCCGAGCTGCTGGCCCTCGGCCTGATCGAGGCGGCCTGGGTGACGCTCCTGAACTTCGTTTTCTACTGCCGCCCATCGGAGCTGCCGAGGCTGCGCCGCCTGGGCCTGGTCGCGCCACCGCGCGGCGGCCCGGCCGCCCTGCGGAAGTGGGGCATCCTGCTCAACCCGATCGAAGGCGGGGTGCCCAGCAAGACCGCCGTCTTCGACGAGAGCTTGCTGCGCGACAGCGTGGAGTTCGGGTGGTCAGCCGGGTCCTCGAGGCGATCGCGAGCCGCGGCGATCCCGACGATCTGATTGTCGGGCTGACCTACGGCCAGTGGTGCGCCCAGTTCCAGCAGGCCGTGAAACGCGCCCCCGCTGTCCGCCCTGGCGCCCATCTCACGCGCCAGCTGCGGCGCGGGGGCGCCGGCCACGAGATCCTCAGCGGCGGCCGGGGCACTGCGGGCGTGAGGAAGCGCGGACGATGGCAGTCGGACGCGCCCCTTTACGGGTGCGTCAAGGCTGGCCGGCTGAACGTGCACCTGCAGCGCTTCGACGTGCCCGCTCAGGTGACCGCCGCCGAGTGCGCCGATCGTTTGTCGTCCATGGTCCTCGTGCCATCCCGAGCCTGCTCACTGCTCCAGAAGATGGTTTTGCATTCGAGCTTTTCGCGGGACAGGCGCGCTGGTCAGCGGCATGGCGTTCGACCCCTGGTCTCAGACATATGCCCGTGTTTGCCGTCGATATCCGTTTCGGGCTGGCCCGCGATCTTACCGATCGGACCCTCGCCCGCCTCGTCCGTGGCTGGATTCGCTCAACAATCTTGAGACTCGGGACCCCGTGCGCCGCCTGCGCGGTGGCTAACCGGGAGGGCTGGAGATCTAGGCAGCATCCTGGTGGAGTCCCGGGCCTCTCTGATCGCGCCCTGTCCAAAATGCAGGAGGCCAGCGAGTTCTGCTCGATCTCCGCTGATTTCTTTCGCCTGGCCCGCTCGATGATAACCTCCGTCGCCATCGAGAGCCCTCGCGCCAGTCGTCTGTGGTTAATGCCTGCCCGGTCTCAGATTTTAAGGCCCCCTGGTATCGATATCGCTATCCTACACTACTGTGCCTGCGGCGTGCACTGGAGGAAACGGACAAGGTTCGTGTCCGCCAACGTTGTCGTCTCACATTTTCATTCTCAATGCCACGGCACAGAAGTCTGCGACTTTACTGGCATGCCTCAAATTTGTTTTCAGGGTCATGCCGTTAATCATATACGTCGTATTAATATTGCTGAGCCGTATCCTCGGAAATTGCGTAACGGGGCTCTGAGATCATATGTTGGTACTATCCGCTAAATTCTCAAATCTTTGTCAATGGTGTAGTTGGCTACGCTTGGGGCGTGGGCTTATTTAGCGGCATGCCAGAATTTGCCTTTGGCTGGAAAGGCGTAGTTGGCTGTGCCGGGCAAGCGTTTGCTTCCAACTGTAAAAGGCACGTGTGCGTTGCTCTTGGCGTCTTGGCTCTCGGCAAGATCAGCGCACAGAGCGAACCCTGCTGGCGAGAGAGGAAAACCACCTGGCCCGTCAAGCGCATCTTCGAGCATGCGTAGACTTTGTTTACATGCGGGTTGATTGCCTCGGATTGTCGACGAGGGCCGTCTCCTTAAATGTCGGTGCTCAGGCTTCCGGCGGTCTCCGTCCGCCATGCGTTCTGCCACCCCAAACCACCCTGTTTTTCGCCGCCTTTTAAGGGCAAGAAACCCCCGCGCTCTCCTTTCATGCGCGTGCTAATTGACTACTTGGCTGTTGTGGGCAAGCGTTCGCCTCCGACTGTAAAGGCGCGTGTGCGTTGCTCTTGGCGTCGTGGCTCTTAGCAAGATCAGCACGCAGAGCGAACCCTGCTGGCGAGAGAGGAAAACCATTTGGCCCGTCAAGCACATCCTCGAGCATGCATATGTATATATATATATATATATATATGTGTGTGTGGTGTGTGTGTCTAATTCATTATAGATATGCACATATATACATATGGGCGCCGGGGGCCGCCGAACAGATCAAGAGGGCGCACGAGCTTCCAACTGTAGTTAAACAAGACGCCGACGATGGCTCTTAGAGACAGCCCAAGAGGGCCCGAGAGGAGAAACATCCCCCGCCCCCTTCGGAAGACGTGCATGTCCTCAGGGATTGACCTTCCAGGGGAACGAAGACGGCCCGAGAGGCCGCCAGGATCGCCCCAGGACAGCCCGAGAGGGTTCCAAGACAGCCCAGAAGGGCCCCTGGCTCGCCCGAGAGGTCCCCAAGACGGCCCACGAGGGACCCAGGAAAGCCCCAAGCAGGGGCCCAGAGAGGATGCCCCACGAACATTTCAAGCCCACCGCCCCCAGAGGTCCCAAGGAGGCCCCAAGAGCCCCCCGAGACGCCCCCAAGAAAACCGCCAGAAACCTTCGAGAAGCTCCCTGGAGGCCCCCCAACAGCCCCCTGACCAGACGCCCTCAGGTACTCTTCCCGCTCCCGACGCTTCGGGGCCACTCTTCGCTTCCCGAGGCCCGAGACGGGTCCCGGGGCCGTCCAACATTCACGACGAAACGCCGGGCCCATTGAAGGTCTTCGGACTTCGGGCCCACTCCAGGGACCCCGCGTTGAACGAGTCACGCTAGCGAATCTCTTGGACAGGATGACATATACTAGTCCCGTGGAATGTGCCGGATGTCCAGGACCCCACGTGTAGCGACCCTTGGTGGTGATGATTGTGGTCGTGGATTCGCGGCAGTGGCAGTGACCATGGTAGTGGTATTGGTGGTGGTAGTGGTATAGTTTGAACCAATGGCCGTTATAGTGGTCGCGGAAAGTGCAGTCGTCGTGGATGGGGTGGTCATGCCCAGAATGAACATGGAATCGGAAGTGGTCGTGACCGCGGTGATGGCGGAAAGGGTGGTGGTAGCCGTTGCGGCATGGGCGGCGTTGAGCGTGGTCGCGGGGGCGACTAGAACTTTAGCGCGCGAGAAGCGCGCGTGTTTCTTGTACATATGTATGTACACATATACGCGCGTGTACGTATGCGTGCATGTATGTTTGTAGCTATGCTTGGTGACGTACATATCTCTTACGCGCATGCATTTGTGCGTATAGATATGTTCATAGGTATATGCATTACTGGCTCAAGTCTGGATGAAGGCTCAAGGCCCGAGTTCCAAGCCCGGCGAGCAAGTGACTCGATCACACCCCATCCCACTCAGCCCCTCTCTCTGCTGCTCGCGATGGCCGCCACTGGCGCAGCTGCGGCCGCCACCAACGCGGACGCGGCAACCCCAGCCGCCGCCGAGGTCATGGACGAGGCCTCGGAGGATCAAGGCACGGGGCTGACGCAAGCCGCTGCTGGGATGGTGGTGATCGACCCGCCACCGCCGGCCGCACTGCCCGGCGCCGACGCCGCGGCTGCCGGGGTTTCGAGCTCCGACCCCCTCCGCGACACGCTTTTCCGGGAGTGGGCGCACCAGGAGATCCTCGTGCATTTCGAGATCAATGCGATGGTTATTAGCGATCCTGCGATCAACGACCTCCCCATCACCCTTCCCACAGACCTCGACGCCTTGAAGATGATCTTCAAAAAGCTGGCCTACGTGGTCGGCGCCGCGGACCCGTGGTTGTACCTCGGTCTCGCCCGCTTTGAGGGCCCCACCCCGTCGGAGCAGCTGATCGCTGCACGCTTGCGCACGGCCCTCGTCCTCTGCGACTTGACGCTCAAGGCTCCCCTGTCCGCGGCCGACCGCTCGGGCATCCACCAGATCGCCGGCGAGGTCCGCGGCGCGGCTTCGGCCTGCGGGACGGAGCTCCTGGGGGTTTGGCTGAGCGCAAGAAGCTCAAGCCGATCAAGCTTCCTCTGTGGAAGGAGCTGGGCGCTGCCGCGCGCTCCCTTCTCCGCGCCCTCGCTCCTGCTGACCGTCAGGAGGTCTTCCTCACCCAGTGGTCCAGCATCCTCCCCGACGGCGGCAACTACGACAGCGAGGGCGACGTGGCTATTTCCCGCCGGATCTCCGAGCTCTTGGAGAAGGGCGACGAGAGAACGTGGGACTTGACAGCTGGCCAACATCTGGTGGTCTGGGCTCCGGAGGATGTTGGGTCTCTTGCTCGTCTCACGGCTTCGCTCCTGCGGCGAGCGGACCCGGCCCGACGCCCAGCCAGCTTGCGGATGGTGGTGCCTCCCTCTCCCGCTCACTCACGGCATGAAGGACGTGGTGGGCGTCACAGACCTCTGGTCGCACCCGCTCCTCGGAGACAAATGGGCGTCCGTGGTGCGGGCGCAGTGCTTCTGCTCGCAGCCCTTGGAGCTGATCCTTCCTGGCCGGAATCAGCCACGGCGTGTCCAAATGGGCCTTGCGATCTTCGGCATCTCGCTGGACATGCCCCGCCAGGTGCCTCGCATGGTTGAAGCCTTGACGCCCTTGTTCGCGGTTGAGTCATCCATCATCGCGACGCTTGATATGCCCTCGGACTACCTCCCGGATCTCCTCCGCCTGTTGGCGGACCCGCGGTTACAGGTCCTCACTGTGCGCCAGCCCCGTCGCAGTCCGAGTAGCTCACAGGACACTCCTAGGATCTGCCTTGATATGGTCTTCCCCACGCAGTGCGCCGAGCTGGACGCCATCGTCATCCTGAACCGCATCCGCGTGTCGCCCCTGCCGCCAACAGCGTATTTCGCGCTGAACACAATCTACGACAATAGGGAGGCCATGATCTTGGAGTTCACGCACCCGGACTGCATCCCGCGCTTCTGGCCCCTCTGCGTGCAGATGGTGTTCTTGTCGCGCACCAAGGCTTTAGTCTTGTCACATGCTACGTCGGACACCTGGGGAAGTGTGATGGATCAAGTTCTCAAACACGATCCCGAGGTTTCCGCCTCCTGTCTTCGCTGGCGCCCTTCGGCCTACGGCGGCCGCCCCGTGGCCTCCCCCTCGGCGACCACCGCAGCGCTGGCGGCCACCCGCCGGAAGGCGCAATCAGGAGGAGGCATGGGGCACATGACGGAGATTGTGATCAATGGCGAATTGGGCACCCAGAACTCCAGGGTGCTGGCGATGCTCATGGATCACGCGTCGTCCCAACTCGGCGTGGTGCTCCGGGAGGCCGTCGAGACGCATGGGCTGCGCCCTGGGGAGTACTTCTCCCTCCAGGCGCGCGACGTGTACGCTCCACCCGGACGCGTCCGCGCCCTTCTACGGGACCGGGAAGAGGTGCGCAAGCTGCACGCGGGGCTGCACGGCCAGATTATCAGGGTCGGCAATGACCAGGTTCGGGTAGAGATCCAGAACGATGCGCTCAATGCGCTGCGCGGGACGGGAAACGGGAGAGGGACGTGGATCTAGTCCCCCCACGCTCCGACGACTACGGGGACATCTCCCAGCTGGAGCGCTGGGGATCAATTCGGTGCATGTCTTCGGACGGGGCCGAGCGTTGGCTCATTGAGGTCGCCTTCTCTCTCCGCGCGGCAGCCGCCGCGCCGAGCGTGCGAGGCCCACCTGATGTGACTGCTCCTGGTCCGCGCACGTCCACGACGAGTTTTTCGAGTTGTTCGAATTCTTTGCATGTTATCGACGGCGTGCGTTTTCCTCCTGATCGGCTCCTGCCTCCTCTCCGGCCTCTTCTCCCTGGTTGCGACGTCTGGCACCGCTACCTGGGCTCGCCCAGCGACGACATTCCGCCCAGCATGTACTACGTCCTCCGGCTGCGCCGCGCTCTCGGCGCGCCCCCCAGCGTTGCAGCGTCACCACTGCTTCAAACCATCCCGCCAGCGCCCACGGCTAGCCCGGCGAGGCGACTTGGGCAATTCAGAGGGGACCTCACAGTCATCGCGTGGAATTCGCAAGCCTTCTTCGCGGTCACGCCAGGCCGGCAGGATATCAAGTCCTCGCGCGTGCGCTCGCACCTCGACCGCGCGCTGGTGGTGATGATCACGGAGGCCCACGGGGCTACAGGTGCCCACGCGGTCTGGCGCCCGCCCGCGGGGACGTCGGCGTGGTGGTCGGCGGGCGCCGCGACGGCCCATGCGGGGGTTGGTATCATTGTGAAGGACGAGTTGCTAACCAAGTTTGATCCGAACCCCGCGTGGAAGGTCGCCCTCCCGGGCAGGGCGGCCAAGTTGGAGCTGCGCGGCCCCGAGGGGGCCTTGGATTTGATCGTGGTGTACTTCCCGACTGGCAACCAGCTCACGGACACCGACTACTATGGTTTCTCGGCGGCCGAGGTGGAGCGGTCTTTTTCGTTTCGCGACCTCCGTGGCTGCCTCCGCGCACGGCTCTCCCGTGCGATCGCCCCGCGGTCGTCGGCCTTGACGGTCTTAGGTGGCGACTTTAACTACGTGGCGGACGACTTCGATCGCATGTCGACGACCTCGGGCTCGCGCGCTGGACGGGGGGATGCGGGCGAGAAGCGACGCTTTCAGACCTTAGTCGGCTCCCCGCGCGGGCTCGCAGAGATGCGTCAACCCGAGCCCACCCATGCCTCGACGAGCTCTCGGGCCAGACTGGACCGGGTGTACATGAACCGCGACATGACGGACCAGCTGGACCGTCAACTGCGCGCGGTCGCGCTGGAGTGGAAGCCGCATCTGTCTGCTCATCGTCCCGTTCTGGTTTCTCGCACGGCCCCCCACCGGCGCGCTTCGGCCACCCGCCGCATTCCCGACTTCGCGGTGCAGCATCCTGATTTCAAGCGTCGCGTAGCGCTGGAGTGCGAGGAGCAATTGGCGACCTCCCCCTCGGCGTCTGGCCTAGCGAAGCTCCAGATCTTCAAGGAGGCGGTAAGGAATGTCGCTTTTCGGCTGTCTGCCGACAGCTCGGCCCCTCCCCCGGCAGAGTGCTTGGAGGACAGGCTGGGCCTCACCATGAAACTCATCCGCTCGATGGAGTGTGGATTTCCGGGGGAGGTGCCCAAATGCTTGGTCCGCTATCCCCACCTTCGCGAGTTGGTCACCAATCCTTGCGACTTCACTGACAACCTCTCTGTCCAGCTACGGAACCTCCGACAGCATGCTGCCGAGTTGGCCCCGGACCACGCCCTGGACGAGCTCGCCGCAGCTCGGACTGAGGCGGCCCTTGCACAGACCGACGTTGGTGAGGGCCGCGCCCGACGTACTCGCAAACGCGGCGCTCGACTGCTTCACCGCCTCGCACCAGGCCGTTCGGTGGGGATCTCTGCAGTTGTGGACGCCCAGGGCGTCGTGCAAACGAGCGCGGAGAAGATGGTCGCCATCCTCCGGTCGCATTGGAAGGGCGTGTTCACACGTCGGGGGCACAATTCGGCACGTCTCCATGAATGGGTTGACCAAGAACAGGCTGCTCGAGGCCCCGACCGCCCGCTCCTGGGGCTGCCCCAAGGCCTCCGGCTGCGGCGACGCCATATCAAACGGGCCATCAAGATCACCGGCAACACAGCCCTTGGGCCCGACGGCATCTCATTTCGCATATGGCGTCTCTTCGGGGAGCTGTCGGTGGACCTCTTTTTTGGCGCGTTCCAGGGCCTCATTGATGAGAATGCGTTGGACGAGCTCGCATCCCTGGGGTTCGAGTTCAACGCGAGCCTCTTGCACCTGCTTCCGAAGAAGGCGGTGGGCGCCACCGACGAGGGCGTCCCCGTCTACAGCGCTGGCGCCACGCGCCCCTTGAATGTGGTTAACACGGATAATAGGATTATAGCAAGCGCAGTTCGGCTCATGCTGGAACCAGCCGTGGCCCCCAAGATCACGCGGGACCAACGCGGCTTCCTGCGCGGGGTCTATGCTGGCTAACGTCATCGACGTGGAAGAAGGCATGTGCAACGACATTCTCACGCCTCGGGCGTCGCTCGCGTGCTTCATGGACTTCGAGGCGGCCTTCCCCTCCGTTGAGCACGGCTTTCTGCTGGAGCTCTTCGCGGCGGCGGGCTGGCCGGAGTGGTTGCTGCGGTACTTCCGGGTCTTGTGCAGCAGTAGCGTGTGTCTGATTGCGTTCGGCGGGGCGCTCTTCGAGGGTTTCGTGGCCACGCGGGGCGTTCGCCAGGGATGCCCATTATCCCCTCTGCTGCTCGCTGCCTCCTCGGATTTGTTGCTTGAGCGGGTGGGTCGCCTTTGCCGTGCTCTTCGACGCGCGTATGCGGACGACGCGGCCATATTGCTTCACGACGAGCTTGCCTCCTTGGCCACGTTGGCAGCAATTTTCGAGGAATTCGCCGGCATCCTGGCCTCGGCCTCAGCATTGGGAAAACGGTTGTAGTTCCCATTTTCGACGTGGATTTTGAGGACCTGCGAGCTGCCATCGCGGAGCGCGCCCCTTGGTGGGGTCAGAGTGGGATCGCCCGCCACGCGCGGTATCTCGGCTTCGAGGTTGGACCCGGCCGCGGCGAACTCTCTTGGATTACCCCGCTGAAAAGGTCCGCGAGCGCGTGGAGATCTGGAAAGCGATCGGCGCTGGGCTCCGCCTGACGGTGGAGGCGTACCGGGTGTACGTCCTTAGCGTGCTCATGTTCGCGTCTCAGCTGGAGCGCGTCCCAGCGACGGTGCTTGCGGAAGAATCGCGAGCACTCCTCCGGCTCGTGCCTGGGCCGGCGGGTTGGGTGACCCCGGGCGTTCTGCAATCGCTCGTGGACTTGGGCATGGGCTGCGAGTTCAGTTCCCTGGCCTCGCGGGCGACTGCTGCTGCCGCGCGGACCTGCCACTGCGAGGACCGTGTCAATGGGGGCCTTCGAGCGCGGGGCCGAGCCGAGCGGCTGCTCGGCCGATTGAGCAGCGCGGGTGCGGACGGTGTCAGCCTTGGTGTTATTGCATGGGTTGGGAGCTGCTCGCTGCGTAGGTTCGTCGAGGCGGCGGACGCGGTGACGGCGGCCGAACGATCCAGAGGGGTTGCTGTCTCCTTTCTGGAAGCCGACCCGCTCGACGAGGACGCGAGGAAGACCTGGCAACGGCGGGCCGTGGCGGTCTTGCGCCCGCGCGTGTCCGCGGCGCTCCCGCACGCTCGTCCACGGCTTGACCGATGGCCTCTTGCTATTCCTGATGTCAGTTTGCAGGGTCCTCACCGCCAGAGGCGCGCCGAGGATCGGCGCGGCCTTCATTCGGACTGCCTTCAACGGCTTGTGCGCTGCTCGCCGCTTCCAGGGGCGCGCCGGCTGTCTTCTGGGGTGCGGGCGTGGGAACGACAGCATCGAGCACTACAGCGATTGCGCGACGCACCGCAGCTTCTGCCGCCAGCACGCGGGGCTGGCGGCCCCAGCCGCGGAGGACAGGTTGGCTTGCTTCCTGAACTTGGGGCATTCGATTCCGATTCGGCGTGGCGCTGGTTGCTCCAGAGAGCGCGCAAGGATGCTGCGCGCTCTCACCGTGTATGCCGCTTATCGTGTACAGGCGTCAGTTCGGTCAGGGTCATTGCAAGTCGCCGAGGCCGCGGGCGCTCTGCCCGCCATGCTGCGGGAGGGCGCCCGCGGGCACCCTGCCCTGGAGTCACTGCTGCGCGTGGCGCGGCGCCGGCAGCGCGAGCAGTAGTCAGATTTGTCGTTTCTTTCTTCCTCTTCTCCCTCTTTCGTCGCGCCGTCAACCGTAGACTTTACACTTTACTTCAGGAATGGCTTCGCGCCCAGGCCGCCATACGTGCGTGGCTTTTGTGGCCCGTCGGATATTTTCTGGCGTGCATGTTCGCAGGCCCGATGTTGGCTCTTTCCTCTTCTGTGTTTCGGGTGGCCCTGTAGGGTAATCCACGGGTGTCGCCGCTGCACTTCTTTTCTCCTCCGCCTCTCTCCCCCTCTCCTCCTTTCGCGTCGTCCTCCTCTCCTCGTCTCCCTCCTCGCGCCTAACGGAAAACCCGGTCTTCAGTAACATTTCCGCCCTGGCCCCCGGGCAATAATTGTCACGGGTGCTCTTTCGCTGTCCCTGCGAGGTGACTGATATCGTCTCCGTGTTCTTTGGTGGTCGGCTGCCCACGCAGCCCGGCCCCCCTCCATGTCCGGGGGCAGTGGCCATGCGAAGTTGTCGAGGCATCCAGCCGCCGTGGTCGACGTGAGGGGAACAAATACTGTGTATATGTACATAGGTACATATGTACATGTTTGTATATGCGTACACATTCACATACATATGCATGCATGCACTCTCCCACGCATGTGCGTACATACTTTAAACGGAAGTCCATAACTGTTGTGGCTTCAGGGCATCAGAATCCCGACGACCGCGAATCTCTCGCGACGCGACATCTCGCGAGGGATTTCACTTTGCGCCAAATCCTCTCCGAAACAGAGGTTTCAGTCCTCGCCATTCCCACGATCTCACGTTCCCTAGACGTCACTCCCCCGCGGGGGGTGTGCATGATGGAGCTGACTCGAGCGCGTCGCCCTGGGGTGTCCGGTGGCGGCCGCCAGCGGCGCGATTCGCCGCGCCCAGCTGGCTCTGACCGCAAAAAGCGTCGCAGCAGGAGTGTAGCTGGTGCAGATGGTGCCCTGCGCTGCAGTGGCGACCCCCGGGCGAAGAGGGGGGCCATCTCCATTGCCATTCCTCGGGGCGCCGACTCGCCTGCCGCGCCCCTCTCCTGTTCCCCCTCGCGCCGCTGCTGCCCGCGGCGATGCTCGCCCTGCGGGCGTGGGCGGGCTGGTCATGCACTCGGACTTGGAAGAGATCTTCGGGGCCATGCGCGAGTGCATCGTCGGCGCGGTCCTTGCTGCTAATAAGACGATGTCCGCCGAGATCGCCAACTCGACCTCCGCTGCCCTCCGCGTCTTCGGCGAGCCCCAGGCTGCCAAGAGCGCCCAGATCGATCGGAACTTGCAGCATGTCGATCGCGGTGTCACACGCGTCCAGCGGGGGCAGGAACATGCGTGCGAGACTCAGGCGAAGCTGAAGAAGGTGGACTCAGCTTGCGAGGCGGCGGCTCTAGCTCAGAACATCAGTGACGTGGCCGACTGGACGAGACAGCCCGAGAAATCCATCTTCGTCATCTCAGCCAAGGAGGCGGTCACACCGGAGGCGTCGCTGGCCAGCGCGCGCCCGTGGCTGGAGGGGCCCAAGCTCGAGGGCCGCCGCCGGTCGCTGGAGGGCGCGCCGCCTGGCCGCCGCCGCATGCTCAGGCTCCATGGCGCGGAGGGCCTCGCTGCGCGCCGTGTGGTCGCCGTCCAAAAGCTGAGGAAGGGCGGTGCGTGGCGCCGCTTCGCTGCGGCCTCGCTCGAGGGCTCGCAGGTGCCCATCTTCGTCAGCCTCGACAAGGCCCCGCGGGCCACCCGTCGCGAGATCCAGACGACCCGCCCCCTCGAGCTTTTCCGCGAGTTTGGAATGCAGTGCCGCTGGGGAGCCAACGGCCGCGCGGGTCTCATCAGTGACGGATCGGAGCCTGTCACCGAGGTGCTGGTCGGTGGGGGCGCGGAGGATCCAACAGTGCTGACGTGGAACAATCGTGCGGTTTCTGATCGAGGCCTGCCAAAAGACACCATCAAGCAGTTCGACGATGAGATCTTCGCAGGTGTCGAGAGAGTCCAGTGGGCAATTGAGCACTCGCTTTGCTCCGTGGCGCGGCAGCGGCGAAAGTCGAGAGCGCGCCGCCATCGGCCCGTGGAACTTCCGCGCGCTGCTGCACCGCGACGCACATGTCAGATATCACAACTTTCAAGTTCCTCCTCACCCTCGAGTTTTCTCTCAGCATGTAGCGACGTGCTTGCGCGAGGTCCTTCGTGACGATATTGATTGACTTCGTGCAGGCTTTGCATCGTCATCGCATCCGCGCCCAGGCCTTCGCGCATGTCGGCAGCAGGCGTGGCACTGGCGGAACGGCCATCCTTCTTCCCTGGCCCCCCTGTTCCCCGACGCGCTCGCGAGATCCTCGTCCAGGGCCGCGTTCAGAGGCTCCGTGTCTCAGGTCCTGACCTCGGCGCACCATCGCCGTCGCTCATCGTTTACAACGCGCGCAACTTCGGGATCATATGCGAACAGATGGCGGCGATCGAGTCCAGGATCCGCGCTGACATTGCGATGGCAGAAACGGCGCCGCATACGGTCTCCCCGCCACTCATGGGCGACCTCAATATCTTCGCGGCGCCGCCCCTGCTCTTGCCCCCCCCCCGCTCATCGACAAGGGTCTCGCTCGCCTTGCCGAGGCTGCCCCCCGCCCGCTGGGGAATGCTGCCCTCGGATCTTCAGCGACTTCGAGCTGGGCAACGAGATTCCCGCGCGCTTGCCGTCGCGGGAGGGGGCGCCCGCGGAGCTCGCGCAGATCGACAGGGCCTGCGTGGCCACTCCGTCGTGGATGGCCATCCAGTGGCGCGTTGCCCCCCCCATTCGCTACCTGCCGGAGCGGCCCCGCGAACTCGGCGCCAGCGGCTGCGCGCCGATCGCGGTCGCCTTCTCTGGTCGCCCCCCACTGGGCGGCGCGTCGCGCAGCCCATCCCGAAACGCATCAGAGTCTGGTGAGGCAGCGCCAGCACCAGGCAAAGCGCGTTTCGCGGCCCCGCCTCCGCCCCTCCAGCCGCGCCTCGAGCGTCGGCGGCTAGTGCGTGAGGCTGCTCGGAGGCTTGGGGGCCCCGTCTTCATGCGTGGTGCGAGCGACAAGACATCGAGGCTGCTGGTCTTCCGACCGATTGCAGGGGCTGTTCAAAGAGACGACCCGGAGCTGGTCGAGAAGCTTTTTTTCTTCTTCGGAGCTCGCTGTCGAACGCATCCTGATCGGCCCCTTGCCCATCTTCCACCAGAACCTCTTGGGCTGCGCGGCAGCTTTCGCGTCTGGGCCGAATGCCTCCAGCGAGCGTCGCCTTGCTGATCTGGACGGGCGCGCGTGGGCGCCCCCTTCCCAGGCTGCTCAGCGCGCGGGAATATCAGCGCGACGAGGCGGACCACCCGTCGGCGCGCTGATCTTTTGGCTCCTTTCAAGCGCGCTTTGACGCTCCGAGGCTTGCGACTTCCTGATCAGCGAGGCGAGGGGCAGATCGTGGGCGCTCAAGCAGATGCGACCTTCCTAGGCGCTCCCTGGCCACGCGTTGCCTGGGTGCCCATCCCGTTGTGATCGAGAGCTTGGAGGGCGTGCGTCTTCCCGACTGCCGTGACCTTCAGTGGACTGCTCGCGGGGCCCGTGCCTCTGCCCCTGGCCTAGACGGCCTGCCCTGCGACGCTTGGAGCTGCTGCGTTTCCCCGTTGCCGCTCGAGGGCCTTGCCGCGGCGGGCATAGATGTCGCGCAGGGCTTCCCGCCGCCGCCAGGCCTCAGCGATCGCTTGGTGGCCTTCTTTCCCAAGGTCGTGGCGAGCGATGACCTAGCCTCGGGCCCGAAGATTTCGCCTTCACCACCAGACCGCTGGCGCTCAAGAGCGCGGGCGGAAGCTCTTGGCGGCCTTCGCCAACCATCTCGTTCAGTTCTACATCGAGCGCCACTCTCCGCAGGCGCAGAGGGGGCTTCTCCCTAGGCGCAACTTCCTATGCAACAATACCTTTCTCGACAGCGCGGCGCGTCGGGTCGGCCTTTTTCCTTTGCCAGAGACTAAGGCCTTCATGGTCTTTTTCGACTTCGGCAATGCCTGCCCTTCTTCTTCTTCCTCTTCTTCTTCTTCTTCTTTCTTACTGGCTACGCTGCGGAGGGCATGATCCCCTGGCGTCTCTAACATCTGGTCATGGGTATGCGCTGGCTGCCACGTGCTTTCGTGGTCCTGGAGGGCGAGCTGCGCAGCTTCAGGATGATCGCGGCTGGCATCGTGCAGGCTTGCCCGCTTTCGGGGTCCTTGTGGACAGTGGCCGCGAATCCTTTCGTGGCCCGCGTGGGGGAGCTCCTGCAGGACTGGGGCACCTCCGAGGTGGGCGTCTGCGCGGGCGACGTCGGCGCGGTGCTGCAGGGCCGCAGGCTTCTCCTGCGCATCCACAGGTTTTTCGCCTATGCGCAGGCTCTGGCTGGCCTGGCCCTCGAGCTCGCCGAATGTCGCAACGTGGGAGGTCGGGCCCCTGCCTGCGGCATTCACCTTGGAGCTCGCAGCCAGCGCGAAGGCGTGACTGGCGGAAGCGCTGCCAGGCGGGGAGCAGATCGCCGCGGCCCCGTTTGCGAAGCTCCTGGGCTTCATCCTCGGGCCCGGCGCCCCCCTGGACGACGCGTGGCAAGGGGCTGGTGCGAAGTGGATTCATCGCATTCGTGAGCTGTCCCTCGATGGGTGCGCCGGTGCGCCTGTCCACCGCGCTCTGCAACGCTCGCGTGCTCACGGTCCTCAGCTACCTGATGCAGCTCGTGCGTTTCCCCGCCGCGCTGATCAATCGCGAGGCTTGGCCATGGCGCAAGATCTGGCGCATCCCTCCCCGGTCCTGCTCGCGTGGTGCCCTTTTGGGGGGTTGGGCAGTTGGTCGGCCTTGCGGCCCGCGAGCATGGTCGTCCTCAGCCTGGCCTTTCGGATGAGAACGGCTAGCGGCGCGGCGTGCAGCTGGTCGTCCCCGCCCGCGCCCCTGCGCGAGCGCGCGTTCGAGCGCGGGGGCCTCGCGGAAATTGGCAAGGGATGGTGGTCGCCAGCTCCCTGGCGCACTGGGCCGCCGGTGGTCCGCCTGAGCGAGGCCGAGCAGGCCAATTTCCCATCGACAGCTCACGCTGCTGACGCCCGCGCCGCCCTCGCAGCCCTCGGGGAAACCCCCTGGGCAGCTGCGCGCGCGTGTCCAAAGTTTCTTCTCGGCCTCGTTTCGCCTCTCCCGCTGCCCCGACGTCCCCAGCTCGCCCTTGCTCAGCGCGTGGCCACCTGGGAACTCCCGTTTTTCCCCAATCAGAGCTTGCCTCTGTAGGGGTCCTAGCGGATATAAAGCTGAGGTGAAGTGGGCGGCCGATTTCGGTGGCCGGGGCCGGGTGCCCGGGTGGCCGATTTCGGTGGCCGGGCCCGGGTGCCCGGGTGCCCAGGGGTGCCCGGGTGCCCGGGGGTGCCCAGGTGCCCGGGGGTGCCCAATAGCCCAATAGCCCAGTAGCCCTATAGCCCTATAGCCCTATAGCCGTATAGCCCTAGAGTCCTGTAGCCCTATAGCCTTATGTCCCTAGAGCCCTAATAGCCTTATATCCCTATAGCCCTATAGCCCCATAGCCCATATAGCTCTATAGCCCCATAGCCCTATAGCCCTATGGCCATATAGGTCACAGTCCTATAGCCCTATAGCCCGATAGCCCCATAGCCCTATAGCCCGATAGCCGTATAGCCCTATAGCCCAATAGCCCGATAGCCATATAGCCCTATAGCCCGAACAAAAATCTGATGTGGGTTTTTCTCCAGTATCATCGGGATCCTTTTTGAATTGCTCTCAGAGGCTTCATTCGGAATGGGGGCCCGCCTACCTGGTAAAGTGCTGTTCTCGGGGCGGTTGTAGGCAGTTGGCTCGCCAGTGCAAGGCTGCGCTGAACGGTGGTCGGCCCATGCAAGTTCAATTGGTCGCAGTGCCTTGGCGATATGTTGCGTTATGTCCATTGCCCAGTTTTGTGGGGGCTTGTGCATCACCCAGAGCTGCCTCCTGAATCCCCCACCTCGCGTCTCGGGCTCGATGGATCCCCCGCCCCCCAGATTGTCGAGAGAGCGGCTCGGGCTTTTCATTTGTATCATGATGTGCGTATTGCCCCTGGTCTTGGCCCGCTCGACGGTTAGAAGGCTCTCGGGGGGCATCGTTGCAATTTACGGCGTGCTGCCGTGGCCCTTGCGGAGCTATCTAGAGCTCCCGTCTAGGCCTGCCTGGCGGGGCCAATCTGGACACTTCTTGATGCGAGTGACATGCTTTCAACGGAGGTCCTGGCCCCGTGGCGCCAGAGCGGGGTGGGGCGCTTGCGCAGAGCGGCCCCCGCCCTTCCCGAGGGCTCCCCAGGCCCCCCAGGTGGCCCACGGAATTCCGAAACGGCCTTGGTGTGCCCGCGACCGGCCATGCCAGCTTCTAGAATTCTAGACTCCAGACTGCTCAGGACGCCCCTGGGAGGCGCCTCGAGAGCCCCAGGAGCGTTCCGAAACAGCCCGAAACGGTCTCCAAACGGCCACCACGCCGCCGAGACGCCCCAAGAGGCCCCATGTGAGAGTGCAGGTTTTCAAGGTTGAGCGCTGTCAAGGCCGCCGATTGTAACATTCCCCGCGAGGTCGGACACCACGCGGCCCTCCAGAGGAGCGCTGGCGGCGACGTGACACGCGGCCCCCCAAAGGACCAAACAGGCCCCCAAGAGGCCCCCAACACCCTCAAGAACCCCCAAGGATATTCAAATGAGGTCTAAAGCATGGCCGTTCCGCGGCTTCGTTGCGGGCCCGAGCCTGGCGAATCCCCCCTCATCAGATTCGTCGTCCTCCTGGATGCCTCCGTGCTCCGGGAAGGGCTGGGCACAACCTATGCTTACAACGTGTTTGGCTACAGTCAGATCCGAAACCACGCCCACCCATAGACATTATCGTAGGCTTCGCCTCAATCATCAATATCATGAACACGGGTATGTTTACCATCGGCACCGACATCGTGGCAATTGTCGTTCCCATATTCCTTTCATCTTCGCTTGTCATTGTCCGCGTTTTCATTATCAGGGTCGTCGTCATCAACCACGGCGTTGCCATCATTACCATCATCGCGGTACTTATCATATTTATCGCCAGAATCGGCCCAAATATCGCCTTCATGCTTGTCATCAGCCTTATCGTTGTCATCCACATCGTCGTCGACATCACCGTCAGAACCGATCTCATCATACGCATGAGCACAATCATCGTCATCCAGAACATCATCGTTCCCGCCATTCTCAATATTCATACCCTCGGCATCGTCACCTGTGTTGGGCCAGGGTCTCAACAGCCGCCAGAGCAGAGTGGGGACGTAACCCTCGGGTCGAAATCACATACGAAACCGTAACCCGACCGTCGACATTTCATTGCGAGCTGGGATTTCAGAGAACCTGAGCGCGCGCGAGGCGCGCGCGAGGCGCGCGCGATAGTTCTTGGTACATATGTATGCATACATACAGTGCTCCCCTCTCTTATGTGGCTCCCCCTCTCTTATTATGCTCCCCTGTTTTCTATACGTGTAGGTTTGCATATTGCGCCTTATCTACCTTTCTATATCTACATCTGTATTTCCGTCGTCCCTCTTTCTTTACCCTGCTGTCTCGCTCACATTCTCTCTCTCTCTCTCTATATATATAGGTATGCATATCGAATTCCGTTTGCTTGCGGGACTTTAAGGACCACCGTGCATGGTGCGAATCGCCAGTGCTTTAAGTAATGAAGAAAAGGCGCACGCAAAATCATATTTCTCTTTCTTTCTCTCCCTACCCTTGCCATTCATTCCTCTCTCCCCTTCCAAGTTTCTCTCCCTTCCCGAACCCTGTTTTTTTCCCTCATCTCCGCATCTCATCCCTTCGCCTCTCCCTCCTCTTCCTCTGCCTCTTCCCCTTCCTCTTCCCCTTCTGTTTCCTCTCCGCGGCTCACCGCCCTCCTTTTTTTCTTTCCCCCTCCCCTCCCCACCCCTTCCCATCCTCTTACCCTCCACACCCTTCCCAATCCACGTCCTCCCTCGCCTCCCCATCCCGACCCTCCCCCTCATTCGCTGTCTCTGCTGCAGGATGCGCCCCAGCCTGGACGACATCGCGCAGTCTGCCTGGTTCCACTGCTCCCAGCGCGTGCCGCCGCGCGCCGCTCAGCGGGCAGCGGCAGCCACTGACGGACGGCGGGCGGGGGCTGTGGCGAGGGGAGGAGTGTTAACCGACGGGGGATGAGCGCAGAACGTCGGAGGTACGTGCCGACACCCATTCGCAGAGCGCAAGGACTGCGCCTCCCACGAGAAGTGGCGACCTCGAGGGGTGGGGGGGGGAGTTGGGGGGAGGGAGGGGGAGATGACGGAGGAGCCAGGGAAGCGGGAGAGAGTAGGGATGGGGGGGGACGGAGGAGGACGGGGGAGAGGGGGTGGCACGAGGAGGGTGATGAAGGGGCCGCGGAAGAGAAGGAGGAGGGGGATGATGAGGAGGAGGGTATAAGTGAGAGGGATCAGGATCACAACGAGAACATAAACGATATATAGGGATGATGATGATGATGGTGACGATGGTACTTGTGACGAGCCTGATGCTGATGCTGCTGCTGACGATGCTGATGGTGATCATGATGATGGTGGTGATAATGATGATGCTGCTGTCGCTGATGATGATGCTGATGATGATGCTGATGATGATGATGATGATCCAGATGAGGAGGAATATGAAACTGCCGCTGGTGATGATGGATGGATGGTGATGCAGGCTATGGTGAAGGTGACAGTGATGCCGCTGTTGCTGATGCTGATGCTGGTGATGATGATGAGGATGATGATGACGGCGATGTTGCTGATGATGATTATGATTATGCTGTTGGTGATGATGATGATGATGGTGGTGGTGGTGATGGTGATGGTGATGATGATGATGATGATGATGATGATGATGATGATGATGATGATGATGATGATGATGGTGATGATGATGATGATGATGATGATGATGATGATGATGATGATGATGATGATGATGACGGGTGCGATGCTTATGATGATGGCAATGGTGACGATGATGGTGGTAAGGACCGTGATGGTGAGGACTGTGATGCTGATGTATTTGATGGTTATGATGGTGGTGGATATTGCGAATGTGATGGTGATGAGATGGAGAAGGAGGAGGAGGAGGCGGAGGTTGAAGAGGAGGCGGGGAGGCATGGGACGTCCGGGTCGTCCTTTCATTGTAGTTTCGTGCGAAGTTACAACGGGAATTATCTGCTCTGTTGGAAACTCGCTTGTGCTCAAGCACGCGCACATGGAACCTGATACGGGTGCCTGATGTTGGTAGACTAGTTGCCCTGCAAATTGGCACGTTAAGTACACATTGTGCACGTGATTCGTTGCCGATTCATTGAAGTTGCACAACTGAGGACGCATACAGCGAATCATCGCCACCTCCTGCCTTCTGGAGTGCCCATGTGGCCAAACGTTGGGCCCTCTAAGAAGCAGGGGTGATTCTAAGAATCCCTCGGCCTCCCCCCAGAACCCTGATGAATCCCTAGGAACTCCTAGGGCTCCCCAGGGCCCCCCAAGACCCCAGGACCCCCCAGGACCACCTAGGGCCCCTCAGGGCTCTCCAGGACCACCCAGGGCAGTCTGGGGCCGGTTCGGTTGCAACCAGTTCGGCTTGCTCGTTCAAGCCGGTGTCGGCCTGCCTGTTCGGTCCGAAATGGCGGGTCCGGTTCCGACCGACTGGTTCGGTTACCGTTCCGGATCGTCTGATTTGGTTGCAGGAGTTGCCAGTTCATGGCTGCAGGTGCGTCTCAGAGCCACCCTGGTTGGGAGCCAGGTCTTCGAGGCGAGAATTTGTGCATGACCACCGCCTGGAGGCGGTGGCAATGGATGTATTCGGCCCCCCAGGGGCCAAAATATATCCACATCCACCGCCCTTTGGGGCACCAGGACGTCGGTTCCCAGGCGATAAATATGGACAAATCTCGCCTTGCAATGCCGGCTCGTGGCACACCGCGCCCCGCCCGCAAACCAGCGGTGCGCTGCGCGCGGCGCGCGGCGCGGTGGCGCGCCAGTGGCCTCAGCTTCTTGCCAAAGGATATCGCGGCGCAGGCGGAGGCAGGCCGTGCGGAGCAATGGCGGGAGCTTGCTCCGAGCAGTGGCGACGCGTCTTGGCTCGCCAACAAGCCCACCAAAGGACGTCATAATCATCTTCCGTGGCTTGCTCGAAATATCCTCAAAGCATTGCTGGCTGAGACTGTCCTTTTTTATACACCGGGTCAATGTTCTGAGAACATTGCCTTTGCCCTTCGAACAGTCTTTGGCTCTGAGAACCTGTCGTGGCAGGCCTGTCGGAATGCCGGGCCGGCCGGTCCCTGCTCAGTTGCTCACGGGCTTCGCTTCCCCTCGCCCACCGCCGCCAGCTCCGACGGCCGGCCAGGTTCGCGGGGTGCCGACCCTCCCAGGCCGCGCCAGGGCAGGGTCCGGAGCCCGCACCTCCAGGAGGCCCGCAGCAGTCCTAGATCTGAAGGTAGGGAAGGGGTATGGCGTGAAGGGGTGTGGTGCTGGTCTTGCGTACAGGGGAGTCTGGCGATGCTATTTATCGCAGATCGCATCGCCATTTCCACGATTGGCACCATACCCCTTTATGCCACACCCCTTTCCGACCTCCTACAGACGAGACGCTGACACAAGTAGGACCAGTTCGGGTTCAGGAGTGGGTCTCATTTCCGGCCTGTCCCTTAGATCTTGGTTTTGGAACCTGTTCATGGCCGAGGCTCGCCGCAGCCAGAGAGCCCCTTCGTTTCTCATTCTGCGTTCATCCTGGTAGCACGACGGCTGTAGATCACCGCAGCGGTTCAGTGCGGGGGTGACCATCGCCCTCGCCCTGCGACCGCTACGCCCTGCATCTTGCAGCCGAACGCCCCGCGCATCCTCTCCTGAGCTTTGTGCCACAGGTCCTCCAATGGCGGCAGCCTGCCGGCAGCACTGCCACAGGCAGTAGCACTGGCAGAGCGAGAAGGGGCATGTGGGAGAGCAGGGGAGCGCGCAGGAGGGTGAGCCAGAGCCGGCGGTGGATGGAGGGGCCGAGGAGCAGGATGAGGGAGAGGAGGAGGAGGAGGAGGAGGAGGAGGAGGAGGAGGAGGAGGAGGAGGAGGAGGAGGAGGAGGGGGAGGAGGGGGCGGGGCAGGAATCATTCTGGGGAGGGCCCAGGTAAGCGGAAGAGAGGGGGAGGAGAATCACCACGGGGAGGAAGAGGAGGATGAGGATGATGGTGGTGTTAGTGGTGGTCTTGATGGTGATGGCATGATGATGGTGATGCTCATGCTGATGCTGATGATGATTATGATGCCGATGCTGATGCTGCTGATGATTATGAGGATGATGATGTTGATGCTGATGATGGTTATGATGCTGCTGATGATGATGCTGATGATGATGATGATGATGGTGGTGGTGATGATGATGCTGCTGATGCTGGTGATGATCATGATGATGATGACGATGATGATGATGATGATGATGATGATGATGATGATGATGATGATGGTGCGACTGATGATGCTGCTGCTGCTGCTGATGATGATGATGATGATGATGATGCTGATGCTGATGCTGATGCTGATGCTGATGCTGATGCTGATGCTGATGCTGATGCTGATGATGAGCATGAGGATGGAGATGAGGAGGATGAGAGGATGGGGAAGAGGGGGAGCCCAGGTCGATGCCCGTGAGCGTGTCTAGCTTCGCGGTGTCCCCGCGCATCGTGGGCGGCTCCTCGGCGCGCGGGGTGGCGGGGGAGGCCAGACGTCAGCGGACCAGCGTGCGGGGGGCAGCCCCCCCCACCACGGCCAGCACGTGGGGCCGAGCGCTACCCTGGCCCCGAGGGGTGCCGTTGTCCGGGTCACCCTTGGGGGCGCGAAGGTAATCGCGCTTCGCGCGTCGCGGTCTGGGCCTGTGGAGCTGCCCTTCTTCAAGGTGGCCCCGCGAGGACGCGAAGACAACCACGCGTCGCGCATCGCATGGCGCGACACGTCAAGTTAGGTGCCGTAAGAGGCTCTTACAGCAGGGCTCTCCGTCGTTCTGGGTATGGGGTTTTGGACTACTGGGGAAATCCAGGAGGACTCGCTCGGCACGCAGAATTGATATTGTCTAGTCCACATGTCCACCCCGCAGGGCTGTCCCCAAGCAGCGCTCCCTGCTCGGAAACGTTGTTCCGCGTTCGGGGGACTTTTCGGTTCGGTGAACGAGTTCGGTCACGGACGCGTGTTTGGCTGAACGTTTTTCATCGGGGTCGGATCAGAAGAATGCTTGATGGTTGTTGTTCGTTGTTTTGCTCGGCTGGGCTTCAACCAGCTCCAGATTGGCTCCAAGGAGCTTCAAACCGGCTCGGCCCTCAAGAGTTTCTGAAAGCGTTCCAATGAACCTCCGAAATAGTTTTAGACAGGCTTCGGAAGCGGCTCCAAAAGACTTCCCTACGCGTTCCGAAGCGGCTGCGAAACGGTTCCGAGGAGGCTTCAGAAACGTTTCCAGAACTGCGCCAGAACGGCTTCGAAGTGCCTTATAATGATTCCGACACGCCTCTTACAGGGCATGCCAAGCAGGTCCAACACAATTCCGAGAGGGCCTGCAAATGGCTCCAGAACGGTTCCGAAACAATTTCAGAGACGGCTGCGAAAGAGTTCACGAAAGGGTTCCACAGCGGCTCCGAAACAGTTTCCTATAGTTTGAAGAGTCTCGAAGCGGTTTCCGAATCTGATGTTCCGAGTGTGAGGGTTCCCGAGAGTTCTTGGTGTTCAAAACGTTTTCTGAATTGCTGAACGGTTGATTTTGAAGATCCCCGACAGTTCTGGCTGCCCAACGCTGACAACGGTTTCCAGATGACTGAATGGTTGATGTTGATAATTAGTCCCTGGGAGTTCCGGGGGCTTAAAAACGTGTTCAATGGATGCGAATCATTGATTTGAGGTTCCTCGGGAGGTCTGGGTGCTTCAAAAACGCTGTGCAGGACCCAGGAGCCTGGGGTGCTTAAAAAAACGTTGTCCAGGTGACCGACAAGTTAATTTTGATGTTTCCCAGGAGTAGCTCTGGGTGCTCAAAAGAGCATTGCATACGGCCGAAAGGTTGAATTTGAGCTAGAGTACGGATAGGTTGATGTTGATGGTCCCCGGGGATTTTAAGCTTATTCCAGGGGCGTGGAGTTGATTTCGAGGTTCCAGGGTTGCTCAGGGTGTTCAAAGAACATTGTCCAGGGGACCGAACAGTTCGAGTAGGGGATCGACTACATCATTGGTTTACCCCACAATCGATGTTCTCGTCGAGTGTACGAGCAAGTGCGAGCATTTACGCATTTACCGTAGATTTTACGATCACATCAATTTTTGGGCAAATCTATTCTATAGTCGATCCCCTACTGGAGTAGTTCATTCTGAGGGTTCCCGGGAGCTCTGGGTGCTCAACACCGTTTCCTGCCAAAGGTTTGATTTTGAGGGTCCCCGGGAGCTCTGGCTGCTCAACCACGGCTTCAAGAGAACCGCAAGGCTGGTGCTGATGGTCTCCGCGGCCTCTTGGTGTTCAAAAGCGTTTTCCAGACGGTTTGAATATTGATTTTGATGGTCCCTGGGAGGTCTGGTGCTCAGAAAACGTTGTCGAGGGGACTGAACGGTTGATTCTGAAGGTTCCCGGGAGCTCTGTGTTCAACAGCCAGCAGCGTTTTCCAGACAGCCAAGAGGTTGATTTTAAGGGTCCCAGGGGGCCCTGGGTGCTCAAAAAGCGTTCTCAACTGGACCAGACATGTGATTTTAAGGACTCCCAGGTGCTGCTTTGATTGCTCAAATACGTTTTCCAGACGGCCGAACGGTTGATTTTGAGGATCCCAGGAAACTCTGGCTGTTCAACGGTGTCCAGATAACCGGAAGGTTGATGTTCATTGAAACGTGTTCCAGCGAAGCGAAAAGTTGATCTTGAGGTTCCCCTGGAGCACTGGGGTGAAAATAACGCTGCCAGGGGCACCGAAAAGTTGATTCTGAAGGTTCCTGGGAGTTTCCCAGACGGCCGCAAGGTGGATTTCGAGAGTCCCAGGAAGCTCCGGCTGCTCAACAACGGTTTCCAGAGCACGGAAAGGTTGATGTTGTTGGCTCCAGGCAGCTCGGTGTGTTGAAAAACGGTTTCAGGGAAATGAGGAGCTGATTTTAAGTGTCCCCGGGATTTCGAGGTGCTCAAAAAGGGGTGTCTGGGGGACCTGGAGCTCTGGGCGCTCAACAAGGAGTTTTTCAGACGGCCCAGCGGTTGCTGACGACGGTCCCTGGGAGGCCCGGTTGCTCAACAACGGTTTCTCGATGACCAGACGGTTGCTGCTGACGGTCTCAACGTTTGATGTTGATGGTGTCTTAGGTTCCAGAGAGGCGAAACTTGATTATGAGGATCCCCGGGAGCTCAGTGCGCTCAAAAAACATTGTCCAGGATACCGAAAAGTTGATTCTCCAGGTTCCCGCGGGCTCTGGGTGCCCCAAAAATGTTTCCCAGGGGACCGACAAACATAATGTTGAGTGTTTCGCGCGTGTCAGGGAGGCCTGTACGTATCAAGAGAGGGATGGAGGAGCAGGGAGGGAAAGAGCAAGAGGAGGGAAGCGAAGCGAAGCGAGCAGATCCGCGGGAGCGGGGCCCTTGAGGGTCAGCGCGGGGGGTTCAGGGCCCTCACACCGAGGTGTCGGCGCTCACTTGGCTCTAAGATGTTCGCAAAGAAGCCGTCGCGCGTGTGATGAACTGTCTGTCCAACCTGCGCCAAGCAGAAGGAGGGAGGTGAAGAGAAGGAGGGTGTGCGCGCGTGCCCGGAAAGGCTCTTACCGCGTGGACTCCGTGAGTCAGAGGAGAAACAGAGACCTTTGCCATCGAGAACCCATCGGGAGGGGGGAGACCCGCCCCTGAGCGGCGGCACGACGGAACATCGTCGGGTCTTGGGTGACGCTTGGGCGTGCCACCGCTCGAGTAGGAGATCGACTACAGAACATGATTTGCATCAAAATTGGTGGTGCCTGTGGAGTCTACAGAACACGCGTAGAATGTTTCGTAGATCTACGGAACATTCTCCGTACTCGTCGTCGCGCCGCGACGCTTACTACGAAACTCTGAGTATTTTGGCAGACTCGACGAACCAGTCAATTCTTGGGTGCATCGATTCTGCGGTCGACCTCCTCGAGCCGCCCTGGGGTCGGCACCCTCCTGACGGACTCTCGGTGGCGGTGGTCCTCCGACGCCCACCGGGCGAGGAGGGGGCCATCGGGGGCAAAGATAGGGGGGGATAGGCACAGGGGGGGATGCATCGACCGCCAATCGCCCATGGATCGCCGATGGCGGCCCGATAGCCCCAACCTGCACAGGAAGGTGCGGATTCACTATCGGGGGCCTACCGCCGATCTATCAGCGATGTATCGCCGATTCCAGGTCGGTGCACCCCCTATGCCAGTCCCCCCCAGGCGCCCGGATGGGGGGGGACTCAGAGGAGGAAAAGGTACCCATACCTCTGCCCTTCCCTGGTGTCCCTCTTTTTCGGCCTCCTCGGAGGCTCTCGGCGCAACCGCTGGCTTCGCTCCGAAATCCTGGTCGGAACGCACCCTGGGGAGAGGTCCGGGGATCAGCGGTATCGTCACCTTTTGGTTTCCCCAATAGCCCGTTGCATCGCCAAGCGCCCCCCCCGCGATCCGCGCGAGGTTCTCAACCAACACCGGGAAACTCTGGGAGGGCTTGGCGTCGCCCTCCCTCCATCCCTCTCCCCCTCCTCCTCCCTGGTCCTCCTCCCCAGCCTTCTCGCAAACGGTTGTTAATTATGAGATACCTAGAACGGCGACGACGACGGCGGTACGCCGCCGCCGGCCTCCTCGACGTGGCCCCCGCACCTCGGGGCGGAGGGCAGGATCGGCCAGCACCGAGTCGGGGAATCCGCCGACCCCTCGGCGTGTGGAGGACGCCGTTGTCGTCGTCGTCGTCGTCGTCGTCGTCGTCGTCGTCGTCGTCGTCGTCGTCGTCGTTGTTGTGTGCGGGGGCGACGGAACGAGCGTCTTCCCCAGGGAGTGGGCGGGGGGTCGCCTGTGGCGACGGCGGGGGCCGGCAGGCGCGCAGCGAGACGCCGGAGCGCGGGGTGCTTCTTCGCCGCGCCTTACAGCGCCCCCCCCCGCGCTGTCTCTCGCGGTCTCGGGCTACCTTTAAGTCGGGCCTGTCCCTCCTGAGGAATATTTTTGAAAATCGTAAAATAAGCAGGGGACGTTTTTCTGGCATTTTTTGTTGGATATTTTCTGACCATATTTTTTCGGCCAAAGTCCGCCTGTAGCGGGACAGGTCCGACCTAAGGCTACTTTGGCTTGCTCTTGCTGCGCTCGCTCTCTGAGCATCCCTTGCGTCAATGCGTCCATGCATCCATGCCACAATCCTCTCCTCCCCCCTCCTCTTCCTCCTGGTCCTCATCATCATCACCACCGCCATCGTCATCACCACCAACACCAGCATCATCGTCATCATCATCATCATCAGCATCATCATCATCATCATCATCATCCTCATCATCATCATCATCATCATCATCATCATCATCATCATCATCATCATCATCATCATCATCATCATCAGCATCATCATCATCATCATCATCATCATCAACATCATCATCAACAACATCATCATCATCATCATCATCATCACCATTATTATCATCATGATAACAACTTTAGTGTGGAGTGTGCTGGGACATTGGCTTCAGTGGCCGCACTTCTGTAAATGTTTTTGCTCAAGCTTTTGAGGGGCAGGCGAGCCGCCGCCACGCGTTTCCCTTTCGGATCTCTCGCGCGGCGCCTCACTGGCCCTGGTGGCGTGGTCGGCTACGCCCTCATCGTCTCCCGTTGGCCCTGCCTGTTCTCGCTGAAGCTCCCCGACGTACAGCGTCCCCTGCCCGAACCTCGATTGGCCCCACGCGCTGCAGGTCTTGACGGGCTGGTGCAGTCACACCGTGCTCTTCTGCCTCGGGCCGCTGGTGGGCGTCTTCGGGGTGCCCGCGGTCCGGAGCTGGAGTTCGCAGGCGGCGGGTGTGAGAGTCTCAGTCCCTTCGGAGGCGGTCAGTGCGGACGCGGAGGGCTTGGCGCCGTCGGTCGAGCAACTTCACCTGTTGGCTTCGCAGCAGGTGGGGGCCGCCATTCAGGATGCCACAACCAGGTGGTGCGCACGCCTTTCGACATCGTGTGGGAGGACCCGCCGTATATCATGAACAGCTTACGTCGCTGGACTGCCGTGTGCACCCGATGGTGCGCGACTCAGCTGGGCGGCGGGTGCTGGATTTCGCCACGGCGGCCCTGCTAACCCCCTTCTCGCCCCAGGCGGACGGGCCGATCAAATGTCCGCGGACGACACAGGGGGGCCTCGACCACATGAGGCGCGACGCGGGCGGCCCGCGGGTGTGGCACTCAATGTGGAAGGTGGAGGCGAGGCTGCGCGCCGTGCTCGATTTGCCAGCAGCATGAGATGAATCGCATGCTGCCCGAGCTTGGCAGTTGCTACGACCAGGTGACCTGCGCGGAGCTGGCGTCGCGCGAAGTGATCTGCCGCCAGATCCAGCTCATCAAGGAGCAGCGCTACGAGGACACCGTCACCGCGCAGGAGGCCGCGGAGGACACGAAGGCGGGGACGGACAAGAGCGCCAAAGCTGCCAGCGAGAGCTTGCTGGCGGTCGAGGCGGACCACTACATGGGGGTGTCGGCGAGCAAGGGCGACCTGTGCGTCGCGGCAGCCCTCGCGGACTTCATCTTCGACCAGTTGAAGGCGGAGGCCGCCATTGCCAAGCAGAGGCGCACAGCCCGCGGGGAGCGGGCGGCGTGCGCATAGCCTTTCGAGAGCTTCTCCCAGGTGGGTGCAGGCGCTTCGGTGCCACCTGGGCGAGTCCTGCTTTTTCGTGGGGGCCGCGCCTCCACCAGTGTTGTCACGATGGAACCTGGAGTTCGCCAGCGTGATGTGTTCCCCTTACCTGCTCTGGCGGCGGGCGCTCGCGCGGAAGCTTGCCGCGGCCGTCGGGGGCGCCAGCGCGCCCGGCGCGGCGCTGCTTGGCGGAGATGGGCTAGCGACGGCATCGCAGCCCTGAACCAGCTGAGCGGCCACTTCTCTCCTGCGTCTGCCCCGCCTGGGTTAACAGCCTCGGCGGCGCAGGGGAGTGCGATGGTTCACATCTTTCGGGCCTATCATTCGGTGAAGCAGCCTTGACAAAGTCGCTCGCGTCGTCGCCTGGGTGCTCCTCTGATTCCCAGCGCGTCAAGCCCTACAACAAGGACCTGGTGTCCTGGCCTGATCTTTCGACGGCTCCAGTTGATGTCGCTGATCCCGTCGGGGAGGCCGGGCGCGAATGTTTGTCGGGATGGAGACGGACCATGCTCAAGGGTGAGTCGTCTGCTTCAGATCTGAGTGCGGCTCCGGTGCCGCAGCGTCCTTACGTCGACCCGATTTTGGGCAACAGCCCCAGGGCCTACGCCGGCTTCGTGGGGAAGTTGCTGCAGGGTGGTATGATCTCTTTCCGTGTGGCGCGGGCTGGTGATCCTTATAGCTTGGGCTTTTTCTTCGTCGAAGGGTTGGCAAGGGCACGCTTCGCCTCGTCTTCGACGCGAGGGTAGCGAACGAGGGTTTCGCGGCCCCGCCCAAGACCACGCTCCCCACGGCGGCGGCGCGGGCCGCCCTGGAGTCGGACCACTCCGTGGCGCTGGCCCAGGGCGACATCCAGTGCGCATTTTTTCCACATGCTCGTGCCGAAGGGCATGGAGGAGCTGTTTACGTTGCCCACCATCTCCAATCGCTTGCCCAATGTCGAGCAGCTCGACGGCCTCCCCATCCCTTCGGGCTGTTTCCTCCAGCCGATGGTGCGCGCCCTGCCGATGGGCTGGAGCTGGTCGCTGCTGTTCTGCCAGAGCATCATGGGGAGGGCCCTCGTCCATGGCGGGTTCGGGGACGGTGACCCCATCGAGGATGGCCGCCCGAGCCCCGTCCTCTCTGCCAAGGGCAGCGTGGCAGCCGCGGGCTACGTCGACAACTTCGCCATCGTGGGGGGCGACCCCATTGCCGTCACCTCCAAGAGGGATGAGGTGGCTCGCACGCTGGAGGCTCGGGGGCTACCTGTGCACTCGCTCGACGCCGCCTCGGCCGCATCCGCCCTCGCGGGACTCGAGATCAATGGCGACCTTGGGGCCGCGAGGGTGAAGCCTGCGAGAGTCATGCGCCTTCGGCAGGCGCTGCTAGCGGTCTTGCGGCGAGGCGCCGTTTCGTCTCGCATGCCCGAAGTCCTTCTGGGCCACATCACGTGGGCGATGATTTGTAAAAGAGAGACCCTCTGCATCCTGTCGTCTGTCTACGCCTTTAAGTCCCAGAAAGACTCTGGAGTCAGGCCCCTGTGGGCCTCCGTCAAGTTCGAGCTTTGGTGTGTGGCTAGTACGTTACCTTTATGGACTTCGCACATGAACATGCCCTGGGGCCCCCGCGTCTCGGCCTCGGACGCTTCTCCTATCGGCGTGGGCGTGTGTACTCGCAGAGAGGTCGGGCCTCGGGTGGCCGAACTTGGGAGGCAGGCGGAGAGATGGAGATATCGATGTACTTCGGCGGTTTCGGCACGTTCGAACGCGCTGGGTCTCGGGGGGGGGGGGGGGGGGGGGGGGGGGCGACGACTTCGACGTCATCGAGGGGTTCTTGGACGCGAACCCTGAGGGCTTCTGCAAGGGCTTCCACGAGATCCCCGAGGAGCTCATGCAGGTCTCGTCGTGGGTCACCGTGATCTCCAGGAGGCATTGGAACCCGTCCCAGAACACTCTAGATCACGAGGGCGACTCGTTGCGCGACGCAGTTCGGCACGCCACCCGCAACATGTCGCTTCGTCGCCGTCGCCTTCTGTTTCTCGTCGATACTTTACATTTGGCTCTGGCGGCTGGCAAGGATCGAGGCCGCACGCCTGCCCTTCGGCGGCCCTTGCGGGGGATCGCCGCGCTCTCGCTGGCCACCGACCTTCGGTGCTATGCGCGGTGGGTTCCTTCTGAGCTGAACGTGGCGGACGGGCCGTCTCGCCATGGGTTCTTCCACGGCAAAAGCTTCGAGGAGGCGCGCCTCTCTTCGGCAGGTCGCTCCCTCCCTGAGGCAGACTGGCGCTCCGATCGTAGCGGCTCAGGTGGCGGTTCGCCCTCGGGCCGAGGAGTTGTTCGGGGAGGCCCTCCGCTTCCTCGAGAACTCAGCTGCGTCGGACCCTACTCGGGCTCGGCACCGCTGCCGCGTCCTGCGCGTCCTGGACTGGTTGGGCGGGCACGTGCTGAACTTCACCGCCGCCGGCCAGCTGGGCAGCATCCGCGTGCGCTTCCTGGCGGGCTTGTCCCTGGACGGACTCGTCGCAGCGGCGGGGGTGGATGACGGTCGCGGCGCTGCGCCACTTCCTGCCGCTCACCCCCGTCGGGGAGCGGCCGCTCCCGCGGTCGGCGCTAACCCTCGATGGGTGGCGCCGCCTGGTGCCGCCGCAGGTGCGCCTGCCTCTTCCTCGCTCGGTCGCGGTGGCAGTCGCAGGCTGGCTCATTTGGATGAATCTGCCCAGCATGGCGGTCTTCGTGGCGCTGGCCTGCCACGCGTGCCTCAGGCCGTCGGAGGCCCACAGGCTGCGCGCGGGCTCGCTGGCGCCGCCGATCCCAGGGTCGGGCGTCCACACGTGGGGCATCATCGTGAGCGTTGCGAAGTCGGGCCGCCCTGGCAAGACGCGGGCGATGGGCGAGTCGGTGCTGGACGACGCCCCCGAGCTCTGGCCCGTGCTGCACGCGCTGACGCTCAACGCGCCCGCGGACGCCAGCCTCTGGAACTTCAGGCCCGCCGACGTGCGCGCGATGTTCCGCCAGGCCTTGCGCGAGCTGGGGCTGCAGCAGGGGTCTCCGTCTTCGAACGCCCTTCGTCATGGGGGGGGGGGGGGGGGGGGGGGGGGGGGGGGGGGCATCGCGCGACTGGCTCTCGGGTGCTCGCGCGATAGCGGAGGTCAAGGAGAGGGGGGGATGTACATCAGACACATCGTTGATGAGGTGCGGCAAGAGGGCTGGCACGCAGCAGCTGATCAGGGACCCCCCGCCTCAGATCGCCGATTTCGGCGAGCAGGGGTTCGCGAGGCTCTCGGTGCCGATCGAGATTAAGTTCGTGAAGGGCTGCTTCCCGTTGCCAGCGCCGTTCCTGCCGTCGCCCGCCCTGCCGCGGGTCGAGAAGCGGGCGCCCGTTCTGTCCAGAAAGTAGGCTCGCGCACGTGTGCTGCCTTCCGACGTGCCTGTGCGTCGGCGCCCCGTCGCCGTCGGTTCGTTTTGCCAGTGGTTGGGCCCCGCGGTGCCCCCATTTGCAAGGCGCTGCGCCGTCGCGGTTTGGGTTGTCCCTCGCTTGGTGCAGGTCGAAATGTGGGCCTTGCGCTGTGCGAGCAGGGCGTCGTCGATCGACTCCTTGGGTGGATTCGTTCGTCGGCGGTCTGTGCTTGCTGGCTCTCTTTGCCTCGCGGGTCTTGGATCGAGTCTGGGCCCCCGCCTGTCTGCGCAGTGTCTGACCCTTGGGGTCGGGCCGCGCCTGCTAGCCTGCGGTTGCAGCTCCCGGCGTTGGTAACTGACAGTGCCGAGATGCGCGCAGCCCTCAGAGTCATTCGAGCCTGTATCAACTTGTCTGTCCCTGTCTTTCTTGAGCACCCGCGCACCAACCTCATTTTTGCGTTGCCTGAGTTTCGGTCTCTAGTCAGTCTCCCGTCTTTTTTTCTTCAAGTTGACCTGAACCTCTGCCAACTCGGAGCGGCAACCCGTTCGGCCACGCGAGTGTTCTGCTGGCGCTGTCCTCAGCTCCAGCGCCTGAATGCTTGTTGCAGTCTGCGTGGCAAAGTGTGCTCGGGATCGGGGCGACCTCATTTACAATTCGACGGCCGAACGGCCAGAGGCGTGGCGTGCCGCGACAAAGCTGCGCGCTTCCCCGTCCGAGCAACAAAGTTGGTGGCCGACTCCCTCGTTGAGACTCTAGATGATCTGTCTCGGTCCAGGATGTATGGTCTCTGCGGCCTTCGGCCATGATGTAGTGCTACACTGTACGTCTGTGCTGCCTGCAGTGGCTGTCGCCCCTCGTGGTCTTGATTCATCGCTTCTTGCCATCGCCACCGTCAGCTTTTCTAAAAACGGACGCTATGGCCACGGCGACCCTCCTCGGCATGATAACAACTTTAGTGTGGAGTGTGCTGGGACAGGGTTTCAGTGGCCGCACTTCTGTAAATGTTTGCGCTCAAGCTCCCAAGCCCACCCGCCCTCGCTTGAGGGTTTAATTTCGATTTTGCGTCTGTGCCGTCTGTGTTGCCTGCAGTGGCTGTCGCCGCTCGTGGCCTTGATGCATCGTTTCTTGCCATCGCCACCGTCAGCTTTTCTAAAAAGGAACGCTATGGCCACGGCGACCCTCCTTGGCATCATCATCATCATCATCATCATGGTCACCGTCATCGTCATCATCATCACAACCATGATCACTATGACTTAAGTATCTTCCTCATCACTACCACCACCATCACATCATCATCATCATCAACATCGCCGTCGTCCTCGTCCTCGTCCTCGTCGTCGCCGTCATCGTCATCAACATCAACGTCATCAGCATCATACTCATCAGCAGTATCTGCATAATCATATTCAGCCTCGTCACGCTCACACTCACAACCACCAGTACAGTACAATACAGCAGCCTTGCATCCGAGTGGACGCGTAGGCAAAGCAAACGAACAGCCCAACGTTGTGGAGAGCGGCGACGGGCGAGGGAGCACGGTAAAACGCCGGCGCCGAGTTGAAGATGATAGATGTCGGCGAGTATGCGTCAAATCAGCCTTTACACCATGTGGTAGACTGGCTGCGCCCATTGTTGTCGTTGGCGGCTTCTGCGTCTCTGGTGGGCCCATTGTTTAAGCGGGCAGTCGGAATTGCATACCACTTGTCTTACCCTTGAGTTTGCGCCGTACGAAGCGACGATATTTTCTCGCACCAGCATCATCGTAATCAACCATCATCGTCATCATCACTACAATCAATGTGGTAACCAGCACCACCATGATTATTACCATCACCCGTACGTTCGTTATAACCATTTTGGCAGCATCACCACGGCCACCGTCATCACCATATCTGCCATCAGTACCATCATCATCGTCATCACCACCATCACCGTTTCCTTTTGCATTCCCATGTTTAGGAGCCTGCCCTTATACCCGCCACTTCGGTCTCGCTCCATCTCCTCTCCTGCACAGGTGTCCCTCAGGGCTTGGCGCCCATCTCCTAATCGACATGGCAGGCAATGGCAGATCGACACAGCTCGATGGAAATCCATTTCGGACGAGGTAAGTTTGGAGATCTCCAGTGAAGTCTAAAGGAGCCAGGGAATACTGCTCAGGGCCTTCCTGAAAGGAGACTTCCACACACCATGACGTTGGCGCGCCCGAAACAAATGCAGCCAAGGGTTGAGGCATTCTCCGTGCCTCGCTTTCTCCGGTTGGAATCTCCAAGGTCTGACTTGGTAATTGCTTTGTTTGCGCAGGGGCCCCCCAGATCCAGGGGGCGGCGCTGGGTGGGGATAGGCTCAAGGGCAACGCATCGCCCCCCCATCGCCCACTGATCGCCGGTATGGTGCCCGATAGTCCACCCCGCGTAGGACCCTGCGGATTCGCCATCGAGGGCCTACTGTCGGGGCCCTGAAGAAGGAACCCTTTTCGTTGGGGAGGGGCTCGGTGTTCCTTGATTGTTCTGTAGTTTGCCTTCGGTTTTCCTGACGATTTCTGTGGGGAACCGAAGTTCAGCTTATGGGAGAAAGGGGCCTCGTTCCTTATGTAGGGTTCCTTAGGTCAACGCCCCGACGGATTCGCCGCTCTATCGGCGATGTATCTGCGATGCAGCGCGATTTGTTTCTTCCCCCCCCTGAGCAGGTTGCCCCCTGGGGTCCCACCTCCTTGCCCGACCCTCGCTCGTCGACAGACGATCCTCGAATCTCGATCCTCGAACTTGGATCCTCGAAGTTCGATCTTTGAACCTCGATCCTCGAACCTCGAACCTCCGACAGACGATCTTCGAACCTCGATCTTCGAATCTCGATCCCAAACCTCTATCGATATGCGTGTATGCCAGGTGCGGCCCCAGAGATCCCGATCGCCCTCCCGTTTTTTTTTTTTTTTTTTTTTTTTTTTTTCCCAACCATCCTGTGGTGTTGGGTCCTCGTTTTGAAGAGACGGTGCCCGCGTCCTCTCCTCTCCTCTCCTCTCCTCCTCTCCTCCCCCTCCTTGCCTCTGCACTCGGCACACCTCTCACGCGTTTCGTAGCCCCATATGGAGCTCCACCGAAGGCCCCAGTGGGGGTGTTCGCATGCGGTTCCCCCACCCAGGGCAGCGTTTCGTGGCCCCATAGGGAGCTCCACCGAAGGCCCCAGTGGGGGTGTTCGCATGCGGTTCCCCCACCCAGGGCAGCGTTTCGTGGCCCCATAGGGAGCTCCACCGAAGGCCCCAGTGGGGGTGTTCGCATGCGGTTCCCCCACCCAGGGCAGCGTTTCGTGGCCCCATAGGGAGCTCCACCGAAGGCCCCAGTGGGGGTGTTCGCATGCGGTTCCCCCACCCAGGGCAGCGTTTCGTGGCCCCATAGGGAGCTCCACCGAAGGCCCCAGTGGGGGTGTTCGCATGCGGTTCCCCCACCCAGGGCAGCGTTTCGTAGCCCCATAGGGAGCTCCACCGAAGGCCCCAGTGGGGGTGTTCGCATGCGGTTCCCCCACCCAGGGCAGCGTTTCGTAGCCCCATAGGGAGCTCCACCGAAGGCCCCAGTGGGGGTGTTCGCATGCGGTTCCCCCACCCAGGGCAGCGTTTCGTGGCCCCATAGGGAGCTCCACCGAAGGCCCCAGTGGGGGTGTTCGCATGCGGTTCCCCCACCCAGGGCAGCGTTTCGTGGCCCCATAGGGAGCTCCACCGAAGGCCCCAGTGGGGGTGTTCGCATGCGGTTCCCCCACCCAGGGCAGCGTTTCGTAGCCCCATAGGGAGCTCCACCGAAGGCCCCAGTGGGGGTGTTCGCATGCGGTTCCCCCACCCAGGGCAGCGTTTCGTGGCCCCATAGGGAGCTCCACCGAAGGCCCCAGTGGGGGTGTTCGCATGCGGTTCCCCCACCCAGGGCAGCGTTTCGTGGCCCCATAGGGAGCTCCACCGAAGGCCCCAGTGGGGGTGTTCGCATGCGGTTCCCCCACCCAGGGCAGCGTTTCGTGGCCCCATAGGGAGCTCCACCGAAGGCCCCAGTGGGGGTGTTCGCATGCGGTTCCCCCACCCAGGGCAGCGTTTCGTGGCCCCATAGGGAGCTCCACCGAAGGCCCCAGTGGGGGTGTTCGCATGCGGTTCCCCCACCCAGGGCAGCGTTTCGTAGCCCCATAGGGAGCTCCACCGAAGGCCCCAGTGGGGGTGTTCGCATGCGGTTCCCCCACCCAGGGCAGCGTTTCGTGGCCCCATAGGGAGCTCCACCGAAGGCCCCAGTGGGGGTGTTCGCATGCGGTTCCCCCACCCAGGGCAGCGTTTCGTAGCCCCATAGGGAGCTCCACCGAAGGCCCCAGTGGGGGTGTTCGCATGCGGTTCCCCCACCCAGGGCAGCGTTTCGTGGCCCCATAGGGAGCTCCACCGAAGGCCCCAGTGGGGGTGTTCGCATGCGGTTCCCCCACCCAGGGCAGCGTTTCGTGGCCCCATAGGGAGCTCCACCGAAGGCCCCAGTGGGGGTGTTCGCATGCGGTTCCCCCACCCAGGGCAGCGTTTCGTGGCCCCATAGGGAGCTCCACCGAAGGCCCCAGTGGGGGTGTTCGCATGCGGTTCAGGGCAGCCGTGGCCCCATAGGGAGCTCCACCGAAGGCCCCGCATGCGGTTCCCCCACCCAGGGCAGCGTCGGCCCCATAGGGAGCTCCACCGGAGGCCCCAGTGGCTGCTCTCGCATGCGGTTCCCCCACCCAGGGCAGCGCTTCGTGGCCCCATGGGGAGCTCCACCGAAAGCCCCCGTGGCGCAGTTCGCATGCGTTTCCCCCACCCAGGGCAGCGCTTCGTGGCACCATAGGGAGCTCCACCGAAGGCCCCAGTGGCGCAGTTCGCATGCGGTTCCCCCACCCAGGGCAGCGTTTCGTAGCCCCATAGGGAGCTCCACCGAAGGCCCGCCCCGGTGGCGCAGTCCGCATGCGGTTCCCCCATCCAAGGCAGCGCTTCGTGGCCCCATATGGAGCCCCACCGAAAGCGGCACCCACAACGCGTTACCAACAATTGCTTATGGTTGGGTCTTTCGCCAGGATAATTTTTCTCGAGCAGGGGATCGATTGCAGAATGGATTCACGCCAAAAGTGCTTCGTCGTCGAATCTACGTAACATGTGTATCATGCTCGTAGATCTAAGAACATTCGACGAGTCATTTTAGTATGCGGTAGATCAATTCAATTTTGTAGTTGATCCCCTATTCGAGTTTCTCGCCCCAGATTCATTTTTGACCCTCCCAGGGAAAAATCAGGGGCCCAGATGCCGAAAATCGAGGAAGCACGCACGGATTGACGACATTATGTCGTCGGATATCTGGGACGACACAGACGGCGACTGGCGACGAGTATCGACAACGACGACGACGACAACGACTAAGGACGACGAAGGACGACGGCCGACGGACGACGGACGACGGATGGCACACGACGGACGACGGACGACGGCGACGACGACGGCGGCGGCGACGTCAACGTCGACGGACAACGGTCGACGGAAGACGGACGACGGACCACGGACGACGGACGACGACGGCAACGACGACGCTCTACGGACGACGGCGACGACAACGACGTCGGCTGCGGCGGCGGATGCGACGACGACGACGATGGCGACGACGCCGACTCTGCTGGTGTCGCCCACAAGGGACTGGCGCGAGGGGGCGTTTCGCCCCGGACCTTTCCGGGGGTGCGATCGGACCAGAATTTTGATGTGAATCAGGCTTCGGCGACGAGAGCCCTCCAGGTCGAGCAGCAGTATCGGTACTTCCTCTTCTTCTTCTTCCTCTGCTTCTTCTTCTGACAGGCGAAGTACCCTCTTCTTCTTTTTCTTCTTATTTCTCTTCTTCTTTCCTCGTGCTATTAGCATTCTTATTCCTATGATTATTATTCCTCTTCTTCTTCTTCCTCTTCTTCTTTTTCGTCTTTTCTTATTCGTCTTCCTCTTCTTCCTCTTCTTCCTCTTCTGCTCCTGAAATGCGAAGTGCCCCTCGGCCAGGTCGCCGACTTCGCCCGCATAGACTCCCCCGCGCCCGGCCAGCGCCACGCCGCCGCGGGCCACGCCGCCGCGGGCCTCCCCCTGCGGGACCGGGCCCCGGGCCCCGCGGCGCGCCGCCGCCGCCCCCGGCCGAGTCGCGCGCGCCCCGCTGGCGGCCTCGTCGCCGTCGTCGTCGTCGTCGCCGTCGTCGCCGTTGTCGGCCCTGTCGCTGTGGTCGTCGCTCGGTCGGTCGGTCGGTCGGTCGTCGTCGTTGTCGTCTGACGATGTGGTTTCTTTGTCAAATCTGGGCGTCTCTCCTGGACTTCGGAGAGGGGGCCCGCTATCGGGCGCCAGGACCATTGCAAGCGGATGGGGGTCGAACAACAGACCCCAAGGAATGGGTCGGGGATCTCTGGGGCCACGGAATGAGCAATGATCCTATCGGCCGTTGTCAGGGTCATCATCTTTGTCGTTGTCGTCTCCCGTCGTCTCGTCGTCGTCGTCGTCGTCGTCGTCTTCGCCGTCCTTGTCGTCGTCGCCGTCCTCGTCTTCGTCGTCTTCTCTGGTCCTCCTCGTGTTCCTCCTCTTGTTTTTCTCTCAGCAATTCTCGGGAGGGGAAACACACACAGACACAATTAATCGTCTATCCCCAGGAAAATATTGAAAATATGGACAGTGGGGGGGAAAACGAAACTCCAGAAAATATGGTTAGCTATGGGGAATCCTGGGATTTGTGTGTATTTATTTGTGTGTCCCTGAGCCCCTTCAAGTCCCCCCCCCTCTCCCACTCCATGCTTGGTCTTTCCCTGTGGAGCGCCTCCGCTCCCCTTTCTTCCGGACAGTTGCCCCGGCCGTAGGCCAGGCTGGGTTTTCCGCTTGAGACTTTTTTGCAACAGATATGTTGTTCGTAGCTTGCATGCGTCTGACAGGCTCAAAGATGGAGGGCCCGTGGTTTACAGCAGGGGCTGCTCTCGCCATCGCGCCGCGCTCATTCGTTAAACCATCTTCTGAACGCTCTGGGCCATGACGCACGTTACGCCGCCTCCCACCCCCCCATAATGTAACCCTCCCCCTCCCCCCCTACCCCGTTGTGCGCCTCCAGCACTGCCACTATGATGCTCGCTGGCTACTGTGGTGCTTGTCGTTGTCATCGTCGTTGGTTATTGCCGTCGTCGTCGTCGTCGTCGTCCTCGTCGCTTTCGTCGTCGCTTTCGGTGTCCCCGTCTCCGTCCTTGTCCACGTCCCTGTCGTCGTCATCCTCGTCCTTCTCGTCCTCGTGGCTGTCGTCGTCCTCGTCGTCGTCGTCGCCAAGGGCCTCGAAGGCCCTCCAGACGGACTCCAGCGGTCTCTGGAGACCTCCGTAGGCCTCCAGAGACCTCCAGACACTTTCAGAGGTGGCCGTCGTCCTCGTCCTCGTCTTTGTCCTCGTCCTCGTCGGCGTCGTCGTCCTCGTCGTCGTCGTCGGCGTCGTCGTCCTCGTCGCCGTCGTCGTCCTCATCGTTTTCGTCGTCGTCGTCGTCTCCGTCCTCGTCTCTGTCGCCACCGCCGTCGTCGTAGTCGTCGTCGTCGTCGTCGTCGTCGTCGTGGTCGTCGTCGTCGTCGTCGTCGCTCGTCGCTCGTCGTCTTTGTCGTCGAGGGCCTCGAAGGGCCTCCAGACGCTTCCGGATGTCTCTAGAGACCTCCTTTGGCTTTTGGAGACTTTTGCAGATCTTCAGAGGCGGTCGTCGTCCTCGTCCTCTTCCTCGTCCTCTTCCTTGTCCTCTTCCTCGTCCTCGTCCTCGTCCTCGTCGTCAACGACGTCCTCGTTCTCGTCCCCGTCCTCATCTCGTCCGTCTCGTCCTCATCGTCGTCCTCGTGCTCATCCTCGTTCTCGTCATCGTCGCAGAGGGCCTCGAAGGGCCTCCAGACGCCTCCAGAGGTCTCCAGAAACCTCATTAGGCTTCCAAAGACCTTCAGAGGCGTCCGTCGTCGCCGTCGCCGTCCTCGTCCTCGTCCTCGTCCTCGTCCTCGTCGTGGTCGTTGTCATCTTCCTTGTCCTTGGCCTTGTTGTCGTCGTCTTCGTCCTCGTCGTCCTCCTCGTCCTCATCCTCTTCCATGTCCTCGTCGTCATCCTCGTCCTCGTCCCCGTCCCTGTCTTCGCCCTCGTCCTCGTCGTCGTCGTCCTCGTCGTCGTCGTCGTCGTCGTCGTCGTCGTCGTTGTTGTCGCCGTCCGGCGCTGGGGCGCCCCCGTTGCCCAGCAAACGCCAGCACAGAATTATGCTCGAAGGAGGGTGTGGGGGAAGAAGCATTGGTGCTGCACGTAGACACTGCGCAGTACATAGCGATGCGGTGCACGCTGCTGCGGCGGTGCATAACTGTGCTGCGCACTTTGGTGCTTGCTGTGATGCGTACGGGCGCTGAGGCGTCAGAACTATAGAACTTCACGGCGGGGGGGGCGTTACGTTACCCCCCCCCCGCCCCCCCCCCATATAATGCCCGTTAGTTTAGCGAATCTAGAATGCGCTCTAAAGAGTGGAGGGCCGGTGTTTTCCAGATGCGTCTCTCGCCTTAGTGCCACGCGCATGCGCCGCCGCGTTCAGTCGCAAAAGTTTGCAGCAGTTCAATTACGAGGGCGGTTTGTTTCCACAACGGGGTTTTCGCCTTTGCGTCGCGCACATCCGTCGGAACTACCAGCAGTTGCCATGATGGGGGCCTGTTCATTGTCATCAGAATCGGCCTCAAGCGTTTTTGTTTTAAAGGTTCATTTTTATCAGAATGGGCCTCAAGCGTGTTTTTTTTTTTTTTTTTTTTTTTGTTCTCTCTCTCCTTTTTTTTAAAGAACAAAATAAAAAACTATTATTTTGTCTGAATTGTAAGACCGACAGCCTGTCACTATGCAACAGCTGGACGGTTAGAGGGTGGCGGCTCTTTTTTCAAACTTGGGCTCTGGCCTGGGACCTCTGCATGAAAACTTCATGGCTGAACTTCTACGCCTTGGCAACAGTTGCGCGCACTGGGGGCGGTTCCTGTTGACAACGGGGCTCTCGCGGAGAACCCCGCCGACACTGCTTCCCATTCGCTCGGAAGGACGTGGGGCTTCCCCGTGGCTGGGCCATGGGGCGCCTATCTTTCGAGGGGGTTTCTCTTGCAGTGACCCTGGAGGCCTGCAGGGACTTTCGAGGAGGGGGCCCGCGATGGCCGCTCCGCCTTTCGTTGATGTGGTTGCAGGTGGCGGGTCGCGTGCCGAAAACCGTCTGGTGCTCTCGGGCCATGCGGTCAGGACGAGTTTTGTTCGTTCCGCTGCCATCCTGCTGTGCGGCATCTTTTGAGCTGAGCAGCCAAGCGGAGCCAGCATGAGGGGACGTGCATGGGAGCATATCGCAGCATCGTTGATGAATTCTGGACCTGGGCGCCCATGCCCCTCGCCCTCCTGATCATGCTCGTCTTCCTGCACCCACTCCTTTTCCCCCTGCTTTTTTTTACCCTCCTCGCCCCCCCCCGTGTTCGCCTTCTTTCCTTTCTGTTGTCGCCTCGTTTTTACTTGTTTTCCTCCGTCTCTTCTTTCTTGTCTTCGTGTGTGTTCCTTTTCCTCCATTTCCTTTTCTTCATTGATATAACCCTGCGTTTCCTCATTATCTTCATCATATCTTCCTGCCTTTTCTGTTAACTGATGTGATTGTCCTCCTCCTTTGGTCCCTGTTTGTCGGCATCATCGCTCTTCTCCTCGTCTTGCGTTTGCTCAAATCCGTTGCTTTTTTGTTCGCTACCCCCGCTCATCTCTTCCCCAGCCCCGGGACAGGCTGGGCGTTTCTTCTGAAACGGTCTTAGATAGAGTTTTTGATCTTGAAGCTTGAGCTTTCGTATGGTTGCACGGGCGGATGACGAGCCGTCCTCAAAGTGTAGTTCTTGCTTCGGTGCCGTACACAGTCGTCCCGAGCAGCTCTGCACGTATGGTAGTGGAGCTGAGGGAGTCTTCAACATCCGGCTCTCGCTGGGCTGCGACGTGCATTCGTCCTACACTCTTCAGCAGGCACGCGAATGGGTGGAGCCCCGTTTTCAAGAAGCTGTTCCGGCCTTGGCGCCGAGCGCACTCCGTCTTAGAAATGCTTGGCGTTCTTCAGGGTTGCAAGTTGCAGCGTGGTGGACGTTTTTGTTTTCATGTGTTTGTGCTCGTCGCTATTTTTCCCAACGTCCAACCACCATGTGGTATGGGCCCTCGTTTTGAAAAGACAGGGCCCTGTTTCTTCCTCCTCTCCTCCTCCACCGCCTCCCATCCCTGCCACTGCGCTCCGTATGTAATCCCCATCAGCCCTCATCGTCATCGTCATCATTATCCGTCGAACTTGTCGGAACGCCCCATCATCCCTGCTCCTCCTCCTCCTCCTCCTCCTTCTTCTTTTCTTCTCCTCCTCCTCCTCCTCCTCCTCCCGACTTATCCCTCCTGGCCCGCCTCCTCCCCTGCCTCCTCCTCTCCCTGCCTCCTCCTCCCCCCTCCTCCTCCTCCTCCTCCTCCCCTCCTCCTCCTCCTCCTCCTCCTCCTCCTCTCCTCCTCCTCCCTCTCCTCCTCCTCCTCCTCCTCCTCCTCCTCCTCCTCCCCTCCTCCTCCTCCTCCTCCTCCTCCTCCTCCTCCTCCTCCTCCCTCCTCCTCCTCCCTCCTCCTCCTCCTCCTCCTCCTCCTCCTCCTCCTCCTCCTCCTCCTCCTCCTCCTCCTCCTCCCCCTTCCCTCCCCCTCTCCCTTCTCCTCACATTTCGGTGCCCTCCACCCAGGCTGGCGGTCAAAGTTTTGGGCCAGGTCGGGGTCACAGTCTTGCCGCCACGGCCACGGGTGTCCAGGTAGGCTGCCGGCCCCTGTCAGCGGCGAGAGATGTCAAGGTGCGTGTTCTTTCCAATGTTATGGTTTGATGCTGGTCTAATTCACGGCCAGCCCTCCCGACATTTTCGGGGCCTGCGCTCCTCCTCCTCCTCCCCTGCCTCCTCCCCTGCCTCCTCCGCCTCCTTCCTACCTCCTCCCCTGCCTCCTCCCGTCCAGCCTCCTCCTTTCCCTGCCTAGGCCACTCTCTCCTTCTCCTGAGAGGGCAGACCGAACGGTAGCCTACTGATGTTGCTTGCCTCTTTTGCGCTGTCCAATCTTCTCTCTTTTCCGTCTGCCGTTTGGTTCCGGGCAGGGCAGATGGCAACCCGTCGTGCCCGTGTTAGACGCGTGTTGCCAGCGTTCGTTCGCCTCCGCGAGCAAAACATCACTTGTCAAATTGGGTATCCCCATCCAATCCAAATTCGAGCCGTCGCTCGCTTTCGGATCTCTCGTTGCTGAAGGTATCCCGCTCTTCTCAATGAGGATGCCTATCTTGGGAAGGTCAATGCAGCATCGGCGTTGGTACATCCGTGGCCGAAAGCTGGTCTGATCCCGCTCAAGCTGGATTATTCTGGCCAGATCGTTTCATGTGTCCGACTCCGGACGAATCCCCGGCTTGAGCGAGCCCAATTTGGTTCATTGGTCTTTCGGATCTCTCCTGGTAGCCTTTCACCTGTCTCGCAAAGAGCTATCATGAGCAGCCTCCGAACAGTGAGTCGTTGCGCTCCTCTCGATGGTCCTCAGAACGCGTGTTCGCGCGATGAGGGTTTGCTCCGTTCAGCTAGGAGGATGGCACGCAGTTGATGTCGGCCGTCATTACACAGGCTGCGTCAGATTGAAGGGCTTCGGTGGACAAACCCACTTTCAAGCTGGCACAAGTTCTGAGGATCATCGATCCTCTCATGCCTCCTCCTCTCCGCTCCTCCCTCTCCTCCCTTTCCCTGTCCTCCCTGGGTCGCCTTCAGGTTCCAGGGCGCGGGCCGCCGTTTGGCGGATGGAGTGTACCTGTGGCGCACGCGTCGTCGAGCCTCGGCAGGGCGAGGGAAGGGGCCCCCAGGCGGCGGAAGTGGCTTGCAAGGCCACCTCGGCGAGCCCGCGGAAAAGGACGGGGTCGGGCATCCTGGGTCTGCCACTGTCCACCTTCGTCCCCTCCCGGCCCCCTCCCGCCCGTCTCCCCGCAGCACGGCGCCGCGGGGCTGGCGCAGCCGCCCCACCCGCCGCTGCGCGGGCACAGCCCGGGGCTCGGGCCGACAAGGGAGAGGGCCCTCCTCCTCCCCTCCAGCGTTCCTCATTCCATCTCCTCGTCCCCTTCCCTCCTCCTCTTTCTCATCCGCCCTCCTTCCTCTTCCTCCTCCTTCCTCTTCCTTCCTCTTCCTCATTGTTTGTTTGGTATCTGCCTCCTCTTCCGCCATCCTCCTGCTCCTGCTCGTCCTCCTCAGTTGTTCCTCCTCCTCCTCCTCCTTCGCCTCCCCTTCTTCCTTCTCCTCCTCCTCCTTCTCCTCCTCCTCTTGATCATCGTCATCATCATCATCATCATCCTCCTCTTGATCATCACCATCATCATCATCATCATCATCATCATCATCATCATCATCATCATCATCATCATCATCGTCATCATAATCATCCTGCTCCCCTCTCGTCCTCCATTGAGGATTCGGATATCCCTGATAGCCTCTCGGACGGATCTAGACGCCCGTGCTGGGCCTGTAACCCTGCAGGTTGATTCCCAGGACTCGTCTCTTCCTCCTGCTGGCGCCGGTGGGGAGCCCGCCCGCGGATGAGTGTCCGCTCCTTCGCCACCCGCTCTCTCTGCTCTCTGTGCTTCCCTCCGCGCCTCGTGCCCCGCTGCTCTCTCTGCCGCCCTGCGCGGCCGTGCTCCTGATGGACTTGTTCCCCGAACCTGCCTTCCCTCTGTTCGGTCCGTAACTGGCGGGGCTTCGGGGCGAGGAGCTCCTCAGTGGCACGCTCTCGTCCTGCGCGCCCCCCCCCCCGCGCCTGGCCACTCTTTTATCCTGTCCCGCGCCGCAGTCTCCTGGTTAAGTGCCAGGCTCCTGCCGCGGCAGCCTGGAGTTCCGCCGCTCGTGCCGCCCGTTCCTCCTCCTGTTGGCTTCTCGCTTTTGGTGGGGCCCTGGGGCTCCACTCTTTGTTCCCTTTGTTGTGTTCTTGTGTTGTGTTGTGTTTTGTTTTGCTGTCTTGTGTTGTTGGGCTGGGTCCTTCGCTTGCCTTCTGTGATTATGTTGAATCGTGCGCCGCCCCCGGTGGCCGCCAGGGTGAGGTGGTCGCCAGCGGCAGAGTACCCTGCCGCCTTTCAGTTTTGTTGCCGCCTCTCTCTCTCTCTCGCTCTCTCTCTCTCTCTCTCCCTCTGTCGCTCTCTCTCTCTCTCTCTCTTCCCCTCTTTTGGTGTTGGCTTGGCACGGTGCGCCCTCTTCATTGGCCCGCTGGGTGGTGTCGCCGGCCACCCAGTGCGTATGTCTTGGCAGTGATCGTGAGTGAATCAACAAAACATCTCCTCCTTCTCCTGCGCCTAAGCACCCTGGCGCAGTGCTGGGGGGCCACTCCGCTAACGCAGATCTTGCATTCCTCATACTTACATTCATTTTTGACGGTGCTGCACACACCGCTGTACTGACACAGTGCGCCTCTCACGCCATGTTTCTTGTCTTGTGCTGAGAACAAGCGCATACAGCGATCACTGCTGGCCATCAGCAGTTTCTTTTTCATGAACGGTGTTTCCATTCTGCAATATAATCCATTGCCGGCCAGCTCTCATAATCGTCTCGTGGACATTTCGCAGCAGACCAGCCAGTTCGATTTTGTGTATCTTGCAGGAACAGGTGCTCGATAGTATGGCAGGGAAGGCGTTGTCTGGCGTTCGGCGGATCGTCGATGGGCTCTGGAGGCAGGGTGGGTTCGTGCGCCAGGCAGCAACATGAGTTCGGGATGCACCATTCTCTTGGGTCCTCGCATTCGGCGGAATACAATTACGCATACATGGGCTTCGCCATCGTATATTGCAGGTTGTGGGGTAGCTCTCCGTGCTCGCTGCAGTCAGTATGACCTCGGGGTTGCTAGCGTGTACCTCCCGCCGCCGCCCACGAAGTCCAATCTGTTCCCTGCATATGTAAAACACGTGTGATAACATAGTGCGATGGATCCGTGAGCTCCCCTTCTGTGCCGTTCTTCGGTGCCTTCCCATCCTGGCCATGGATCTGAATTCTGATTTCGGGCTCCAGCGACTGGCAGGAAGTGAGGACTGGACTCCCGTGCGTGATGATCGTCTTGGGACTCGGGTAGCTTCTACTAAGCAACGCTGTGCTGCGGACGTTATGCTACGCATTATCCAGGACTTACACTTCGGGCCAGTCAACATGCTTGTCGGGACGGGCCCAACATACTACAGCTCTACGGGCCGATCGTCGCACATCGACTACGTCTTCATCCCCAGGTGTGCGCTCGAACAGGTCACCTCAGCAGGCCCTCTGAGGACGCTCACTAGGAGGCTCCAACTCGTCAGGCACCGAGAACACCGTGACCACCTCCCTGTACATGCTAGATTCGCCTATTCTCTCGCAGCTACTACTTCGGTCGACCAGGCCTCGCTACAGGAGGACCTGCGAGTTGGATTTGTTCCCAGGCGCGTTCGATGGAATCGGGAAGCTTTGATGGAATGCCTTCGCATGGGCACCAACCGAGCGGCATATCTCATCAGCCTTGAAGCCATCATGACGCGCGAAGAAGGGCAGTGGCATAGGTATCTTCGAGAAAAGCATACACCGAATGCAGAGTGGGGCTTCTTTGTTTCAGCCGTTTGCGAAGCCGGTGAGCAATGCTTCACGGGCACAGTGGTCAGGACTAAAGAGTACCCAGAACAGGCACAGCGTGTGCTTGATCTATTTGTGAGGCTTCGGGAACTCCGTCAGGAGATCTCCGCGGTGGACACGGACCTTGAGATGTCCATGATCTCGCAAGGGATCCGATGTGTCTCCCGTCAGCTTCGCGCGCAGCGTCGTTAGTGTTTGAAGCAGCGGCGCGAGGACGTCACCGATGAGCTCCATGAGAACATGCGAGCTGGTGGGCAGGCCGAAGTGGCCAGATTAGCCAGGCTTCTCTCTGCGGGGGGAGCAGGGCCCAGTGAGAGGAACTACGGCATGCCCCATGAGGCTCTTCCCACCAGCAAAGAGTTGCAAGATAGGTGGCTCCTTCCAGCGTCGCAGGGAGGAATGGAGGCCGAGGTGGTGGGCTGGAATGCACATGCACACGAATATCCGTATCATCCCGTGGGGGGCCTGGAGGCGCGCTATTTATCGGGGGACTTCGCAGAGGAGGGGCTGTCTCGGGCACGTGATAAGCTAACGGTGCTTGCGACGGGCGGGCAGGAGTTGGGCGATCTTTTTCCTTACAAGCGAACCTCAAACAGATCCCGAGGGGTGGGTTATGAGGCTCCAGACATTGATTTGCAAGTCGCGTGTGGCTTCTTGGTCTCCTTCATGCACTGAATACGTAGGGCGCGTCAGGCCCCTCAAGTCTCGCACTCGTCTCAGGCTGCAGCGCCCAGCTGGAATCGCGCGGTGCATGTGCTCTGTCCTTGTCCTTTGGGCAAGGCGTTCGCGGCAACTTGCGTCGACCCCGTTCAGAGGGATGACGAACCTCTCTCCTCTCATGGGCGCGTTGCGCGCAGGCGGCGAGAGACGCCTCTAATGGCGCAGCAGGCGTTTGGATGGCGATTGCGTCAACTAGGGCTCGAGTTTGTGAGTGATCACAAGGATCTTGCAAATCCATTCGGCTCGTCCAGTCGGGGGGCGCTTCGGCCCGCAAATCTGGAGATCGTGGGAGGGGGGCAGTTTTATAGGGGGCAACGCTTTAAGTTATCTGCAGTTTGCTTTCGAGGAGTAGGATGGGCGCAGACTTGCGAAGCCGTGGGTGGGGGCACTCCAGGGCGATCCTTGGGCGGATAGAGTCTTTGCGAGGGACGTCGGGGGCTGCTTTGCGGAGGCCCAGGCTGAGTATGTTGCCGCTGTGGAGGTTGCGGCGATCTGGCGCGCATTGGGCCTTCGCCCCGATGGACAAGAGCCCATTGAAATTGATCCGGCGTTTCGCAGCTATGTGGGTGCCGCGCTTCGCAAACTGATTGCGGTGCCGGGGGGAATGCCGCTTCTTCGCTCAGCCGCCAGTCTCTGCTGTGCGACCAGATCCGTTCGGAGTGCCTTGCCGAGCGCAACTGCCGCCTGAACCCCGCCAACAACGAGGGCGCAGCATCGTTCCAAGGGGTTGGGAAACAGCAGCGCAAACAGGCCATCAAACAGAAGACCGCCCCCACGGCGGGAGGCCCTCATGATGTTGCCAAGTATCTTGGGTCCCTGGTTCGACATCGAGGCCCGACTGGCCGCCATATCAACGGGGCATTGCTCTATGGGGAGGTGCTGGTATCAGGCGCGAATCCCAATTGTCGAAAAACGAGCGATGTTTCTAAGCGTGGTGGTGGGCCATGCGGTCTCGGCGCTGGAGGCTTTCATCCTCCCTCCCGTGCAGGTCTCGAAGGTCAGCAAGCAGCTGTCTCGTTTGCTCGCCGAGCGCTTCGAGGTGCCGCTACAGAATGACACAGCGGTCACCAGCGCTCTCTTCCCGCCGGTCGGGTTCTGCAGTTGTGGCGCGTGGCGCCGCGCGAGATAGAACTCCGTGCTCGCGGGCTGAAGTGGTGCGAGCAGTGGGCGAAGGAACCGCGCTATCACGCTGCTGACTGGGGGGCCCTCTTCTACGCCATCCTTGTCGACAGGCAAAAAGGAGTTCAGGCCGTTGATCAGCGCGGCCATCTTGCCCCCGAGCTTCTCCATGGGCCCATCGGTCTGTGGAAGACGCGGCCAGTCTACGCCAACGGGGGGGGGAGGCGCTCGGAGGTGATCGACGAATGGGACTATCGACCACTGGCGCTTTTTGATGACTCGCGCCTCTCGGATTGGTTTGGGTCGCAGCTCAGGGCCCCCTGGGGAGTGAGCGCCCCCCCCCCTGGGTTTCAGGCCGCTGCGCAGCATCTTCCACGGCGTCGCCACCAATTGCAGCAACAACAGGAGGATGATGGCTTTTGAGCATTCTTGAGGAGCAAAGTTCTTCATCTGACCAGGTGTTTGAGGCCAGGAACTCGGTCCACCAGTATGAAGTGGACTCCTTTCGCGTGGGAGCCTGTGTCCAGGGGAGATCGTTTTCGTTTCGGCAGACAGACCATGACAAAAGCAAGAGTCACATTTGTCGGCTTTGTAATCAGGCTGGGCTCGAGCGCAGCGAGCTGAACGAGCACTTTCGTGAGCATTTCGTGTTCCTTCTGGTTGCGCGCGCGCGTCGTGGCAGCAGCAGCGGCGAAGCCAGGAGAGGACTCGCCACCGGCGCCGGGGGGGTCAGGCAGCGCGGCGTCGGCTCTACAGCAGTTCCAAGCCAAGCTTCCAGCCCGGGGACTCAAGAGAGCAGCGACCTTTCGCGGCTCTGTGGTCGATCAGCAGCAGCAGGGCGACAGAGAGCTCAAGGCGACGGATCTCGAGCAGCAGACAGAGCAGTTCATGAACAGCAAGAACTTGGGCCCGCTCAAGGCGTCGGTGGCGGGCTCGCGCGCCTGGCGATCTCCAACAGCCGCGACGTTGCCGACCTCGCCGTCGCTTGCCTCAGCTGTTTCCTCATTCAGGCCGAGCATCCCGCGGTGGAAGATATGAAGGCGGCGGGGCAGCAGTGTGCCACCAAGTGCAAGGGACTGGGCAGGGATCGCGACCTGGGACCTCCCCGGCCGCGCGTGTGGATGTCGCTATGCAAGCACTACTGCAGCGCGAAAAGGCTCCGATGAAGAGCACGCAGGCGCTCCAGGCCCACTGGGAAGCCAACGTCGCGGGGGGCAATTGCAGCCTGCAGAACCTTCAGGATCAGGTGCGCTACTGTTGGATCCGCCCGACTTACTACAACAAGATGAAAGGCCAGAAGCCGACCAAGTTCAAGGTGCAGATCGTGTTGTCGGCTCAGTTTGCAGACGACGCTCATCTCATTTCAGGGCCAGCCGGTGGGGGCAGTTAGTTCGGCAGGCGGTCTGCGAGGCGCCCCGTGCGGTGGGGGGCAAGTGCATGCCAGGAGGGCCCCCGAAAGGGGGCTTGGAGAGAGAGGCGGAGCGGCTTCTCGGCAAGACCGGCATGCAGAAGGCAGCTCACGAGGTCATGCAGGATTCCGACGAAGACGACGAGATCCACTAGCTCGGCTCTCCACTATCTCGGGATCAGACAGAATGCGTCAGATGGCAGCTCGTCAGGTTCTGAATCATGAGGGCCTCCTTTCGCTCCAGTCTCGCACATCGCATGCGCATGCGCAATGTCAGCGCGCCTGCGGTTGCCGCGTCTGATCGCGCGCGTGATGTGTCAGCGCCAGTTTTGTTTCCAGCAGGGGGGCACTGGGGCCAGGATGAAGATGCCCAACAAGCGGGTTCCAATGTGGCCCAAATAAGCGTTGATATCTCTGAACTTCCAGCTCCCCCGCGTTGAATGCATTCGCCGTTCATGCGGGACCGCCCATCTTGTGTGACGAACTCTCTGTCAAGGAATGATGGTGCCTGACCTCGGCCTCCTGGTTTCCCCGGATGAGGCCCGAGGTTTTGGCCAGTAGCAGTCCGCTCGGCAGGGTGACCGTAGGGGAACCTCCGTTTCACGCAGATCCGTGACCGTTGCATGGCCAGGTTCGCTAGCTCTGCGTGCATGTGCTCAGGGTGGCAAGACAGGGGTCGCAAGCGTCTTGTATCGTATCGTATCGTATCCTCCTCCTCCTCCTCCCCTGCTCGTCGTCCTCCTCCTCCTCCCGTGCTCGTCCTTCTCCTCCGCCTCGTCGTCGTCGTCCTCCTCCTCCTCCCCCGCTTCATTCTCTTCCGTTCTTCTCTTCCAGTGAGGATTCGGACATCCTTGATCGCCTTTCGGACGCATCTGCGAGCCCTCATCGCAGCCGCGCCGAACTCGGCTGAACATACATATATATATATATATACATGTGTATATATATATATATATATATATATGCTGGCAGCGTTTTGCTGGCTGCGCGATTGCCATATTGTCACGGCTCAAGCCTACGAGCAGCTCTCATTGGCGGCGGATTGATGCGCTGCGCGGCCCCCCGCCAGTTCGTTGGCTGGCCACCGAGCGCGCCCAGCGGCGCGCGCGCCTCCGCTGGGAGGCCACTCCGCGTACTTCATGGCGATTATCGCGGCGACGTCGTCGTCGCCAGCTACCAATTGCGCGACGGGTGCCGCCGGGGCCGCAGGCGCCGGCAGCGCGACGGGCGCCGCCGCATTTTCGGGCGCCAGCTGCGCGGGGGGCGCCGCCGCCGCCAGAGGTGACACCAGCGCCGTGAGCACCGCCAGCTGACCAAAGCGCTCATGCAACATCCGCGAATATTTCATCGCGAAGAGGTGCTACTTCTGCTCGCACTTTGGTTATTGCAGTTCCATTGTGGTGCCGCGGTATCGAGAGCCAGACATCAGCGAATGGGAATTTTCAGCTTGCGGAGTTCAATATGCTTGTTCCACTCGGATGGTGGCCCCACACCGAAGGCTACACCTTCGAAACAGCATCTGCAGAAGCTGAGATAATGGTGGGACATCGTTGACGCACGCCTCAGCATGAGAGAGTCGGCCCCCCTCGTCGTTCCACGTCGCCATGGTCCCGTATTTCAGGCGCCCAAATCGTTCAAGCACCAGCGAGGTGACATCGTGCATCGACGTGATGCAACAATTTCTCTACTGCAGGAGCTCGGTGGCGGACGGGTAAATATCGGCATGCCCGGCAGCGGGGTTTTCCTGGATAAGCGGCAAGCTGCGCCTGAGTGGCATGGCCTTTAACACATAGTTCACATTGTTTTGGGCATTACTTCGATTGCAGAAGAACGTGGCAGCAGGACCTGCCGACCGGGATCACGTAGTTCAGGTTGGCCTTGAAGAGCGCCGCGGAGGAAGCAGGCTTGCTCATGCACGACGCTGGGACCCGTCATGTCTTGATGAGAAGCGGCGGCTTCTCAGATGTGCGCTTGGGCGATCTGAGGCTACGCATCGCCGAACATCTTTCGCGGCGTTGGATTCTTCGGGGTCTCATGATGCGCGTGGGCAAGCACAATCTGGTCGGACAGACTCCCAGCGAGGCTGTGTGCGCGGAGAGCTAATGCGATGGGGGCGAAGAAGATTGCGATGACTGGTCCGATGCACGTTCCGATGAAGTTACGAGTGGGGTGATCTTTTGGCCTTCGGCCCATCCCGCTACCGTGCCTGAGTTGTTGGCCGACATCTTACTGGATGTTAGTTTTGATATCGAAGTGGGGCGTCTCGGGGGCCTCATGGAGGCAGTTCGGGCGCCTCTTGGGTGCCGCTGCGGGGCCTCTTCTGCGCCTCCTGTGGGCCTCTTGGGGGCCTCGCGGGGTCCCCCGGGCGTTTCTTGGGGCCTCATGGGGCTTTTTGGGGGCGGAAGGCGTTGGATTTTCGATTCGCGTTCCCTCGCTTGGGCCCCTCGGCGGGGCCGTCTCGGGATCCCCCTGGGCAGTTTTGGGCATCTCTGGGTCCTTATAGGGGCCCTCCTGGCCAGTTCTCGCGCCCTCTCGAAGACCTTGGCCCGAGAAATTTACGCAACGCTGGTTGCTGGATCCGATGGGGGGCGCGACTCGCCCTGGGGGGCGCGCGCCCAACCATGGGGGATTCGTGCATTTGGGGCCCTGGCCCCCTGGAAGATTCTTCAGGGGTGAAGGTTCGGGCTGAGAGGGTTGAGTCCAGGACCTGAGGGCGCGCCCGCAGCGTGCCCAGAGGCGCTGTGGCTGATCAGCAACGGGTGTTGAATAATTGCATTTTCCAGATAATGAAGACACCCAGGCGCAGATTGACGATCAAGGCGCCCTTCCAGTCTACCTTGAACCCGAGCCAGACCCCCGGGACATTGACTGCGGCAGTGGCAGAAGGGAGCAACATGTTAAGCAGGCCAAAGGGCGAGGTCGTGACGGATTTCGCCGAAGATTCCCCGGACAAGGATTTGGCAACGGCAATGGCAGTGGGCGTGGCAAGTCGTCAGGTTGAGCGAATGGTCGTCTCGGTGGCAGAAAACGGCGATTTGGGCTTTGCGACGCACGCGGCAGCCGTCGGTATCGGTCATATCATTGCCTGGCAGAGCGGCCGTGGTTCATCGGCGAGTCGGCAGAGCGCAGCGCAGCAGTAGCATCAGAGGCGAAGCAACAAGACAGGAACGATCGCATCGACACTTCGTGACCATCGCAGGCATGGTAACACCGTCATCGGCGACTGTGGACGCGCGCTAGGATGGCGCGTCCTCCAGGCTCCTGAATCAGCATGGGAGAAAATACGTCCGCGACTTCACGCACTAACGCGGGTGTTGTTATGCCGCGGATGCCAGGACATGCTGGACATCGTCGCGCTGGACGTCCGCGGCAGGTGCCGGAAAGCGGCGCGTCCGCGCAGGAGGATCAGGCGTCGCCTGGTGTACGTGGCGCGCCAGAAGTGCACGTCGCCAGCCTATTTCGGCACCTGCTTCGCCAGCTCCAGAATCTTCGTTTTTGAAAACGCAATGGACTGCGCGCGCAGGACTGCGGGCGGCGTCGGCGCCATCATCGGCGCCGCTTACCTGGGCAGAAGTTTGCCCAAGTAATCTGCCGTGGTGCCCTTGAAACATGAGCGCCCGGTTCCAGTGTCAGGCGCAGTTCTCGCAGGTTGCAGGGGCGCGCGTCGTCCGTCATGCGATGGCTCCTCGGGCTCGCGCGAGGCATTGCGGTCCGCCGGGGGGCAGGACATTCGCGGCTGGTCTTCGACCCAGGAGCTGCCGGAGGTGCGTTGGGCACTGGGGCCCGGCTGGGTTGTCTGAGAGATTTCTGCGATGCGACAGCCCGACCTACTAGGCGCCGCAATCGTCAGCGACTGTCGCAGGTGGCGATGGGCCGCCCGGCGTCGTGAATTCGCGCGCCCCATCTTGGTCAAGGGCAAGTGTTCGCAAACTGCTTGTCGAGCGGGTCTGATTGGAGATCGTGGAGCTCGATGTCCGGGGCCGGGCTCTTCTGCCGAACAGCGCCCTCTCGGCGGGCAACTTCATTAAGTTTGAACGTCTTGCCGCGCGGGGATGGCGTCTACCGTTCTCGTCGGGCAATCGGCCCCCCGCCGTGGCCGGAGTGCTCCCCGCGTACTCCTGGCGCCGCCCGTTGCCAGTCAATGATCCAGGGGCCCTTGTGGCGATGCGTGCAACAGATGTTCGGCCTCGTCGGGGGGCGGTTTCAGAATTGCGCGGCGCCCGTTCTCGCTCGCGACGGCTTCAACCACAGTTGCGCGCGGCAGGTTCTGGCGCGCGCCCCGAAGGGCAGAGTTAGGGGGGGCCGACGGCGATTTTACCGGCGCCGGCGGCCCTGGCGGAGACGCCATGATGGATGCGGCTGGTGCGCGTGGCTATCCGGAACCAGGCTGCGATTCACTTGCGCGACATGCGATTGGACATCCTGGCCAAGAGGTGCACGGCTATCAATGGCGATGGCGGGCGCGACGGGCGCGGTTAGGACGCGCGCCGCGCGGGCGAGCAGTTCCATTTATTCCCCAGGGTGCCAGCGGCGCGCCTGGGGCGTGCGCGCGCGCAGCTAGCGATCGACAGTCAGGTTTTCTCGATCGGGGCTTCTCTGTCACATCTGGAACGCGACGCTTCAGTGTTCTGCCGCCAGTGGACTGCGTGCATGGATGGGGCTGGCGCCGCGCAGTTCTCTTGTTCGAGCGCCGTCGCTCGGGCGGGCCAGATTCTTCATCGTCGAAGCTCAATTGTCGCCCGCGGTCGCCGTCGAACAGCTGCCCGGGGCCGACGGGGCCGCGGCAGTGCAGAGATTTGGAAGGGCCTTTCTTGACCTGGGATGCCAGTGTCTACGTTCTTGCGGTGGGTGGAACCGGTGGTCATCTCGCCCTGGAGACGGCGGCGATTCGCCATCTGGTCTCATTCGGGCCGGCGCGGCCGCAAGATGTTGCGGCACCGCAGTCGCGTGGCAGATGTGATTTATATTTTCGCGAGGTCGACCAGGTTTCGGAAGGCTTGGCGGACGTGCCAGATCACAGGTCCACGCGCCACTCTTCGAGGCGGCGACAGTTTCGGCCGCGGCGCGAGTCTCTTGCGGCCGCTCCCCCGACGGGTCTCGGCAAAGCGCCAGGAAATAAGTAAATTGGCCATGCATTTCGTGGGCCCGTCATCTCCGGGGGCGCGCAGGGGACTGCAGCAGGGCGCTGCTCCCGGCGACTCGCGCGCACGGAGATGTCGCGTCGAGCCAGCGGGGGCGCCTGATCCACCGCCCAGTTCCTGTTGCGCCAGAGCCAGCCAGCATCAGAGCCAGGGCTGCCCGCAGCAGCAGACGTCGAGGACGTCGAGGAAACGCCTGCTCCGCGCGATTTGGCGCCGCTGCCTCAGGTGGTTATTCTAGAGCGAGTGCGGGCAGGCAATTCCGACGATTGCGAGTCTGCAGATTTTTCGTTTGATGTTGGAAATCCATTTCTGCCACTTTTGCGAGCTGGAACGGATGGCGAGGGCGTCGATCTATGACGGGGCTGCGCTGCAAGTTCCGTCGTCTTCCTGGCCTCGAAGGGCGAATGACCATCTGGGCTCCGCGTCCACCGTCGCCGATGCGAGATCTTCGCGAAGCACCAGCGCACGCGACGCGTGTCTCCTCTGCCTGCGAGCAACGCAAAACCCTAAAGTGAAAGCGGCGCTGGCCCCGAGGTTTAACGACGCGTTCATGCAGGTCCATCTTGCCGACTGCAGAAAGTGTCGCTGGTGATGGTCGGCGAGCTCATCAGGCATGTGATCGCATCGTCATTCTCATGCAAAGCAGAAGAGGACGTCATGCGACGCATGCCCACGCATCGGGCCAGATATACGCCGCACGCGGAAAGTCTCGCGATGGACGAAGCTGGAGTATTTGCGACAGACCGCGCGGCCCTCTTCGCCGACCGCCATGAGTTCAGACAGGTTCCCGGTGAAACTGGCGGCCATCCCGCCGCGGGCTTGGCCGAGCGAGCTGCCAGGCACTCGAGATGACGGCGCTCCAGAGGAAGCGAGAGGATGCAAGGGCTGGGAGACGTTCCAGGCGCCAGCATTTGTAGCGGAGTCGGCAATGGTCGGTTTCGTTTCATCAATAATGGTTTGCGCCCAGCTCAGGGCTCTGTCGGCAAAGTACCAGAGGGCGCCGATGATCCAGCCAGCTGATGCGTATTGGATCAGACCCCGGGCGCGACATGGCAGCGTCCGCGGCCGCGGCGCATGGCGCGAGCTAAAGTACTGCAGTCCTTCACTGAAGAGAGAATCGCCAGCATTATCGCAACAGGACAACGGGCGCAGGATCCCGGCTAGGCAGACTCATCGAATGCGCACGACGCGCCGTAGCGGGTCACGGTGGGCGGCGTGGTCCATCGATCCTCTTCGGCCATGACAAGGCCTCCGCCGTCGCTATGAATCAGTGTCAGCCGTGCATGACCCCGACGCGTCTCATGCGTGCTGGACGTTTGAGCTATCGCACTGTCGGCGTCCGTCTCGACGAAAGCCGGCTTCCATGGCGTGGAAATCAGCATTCCGCACCAGCTAGCAGAGCTCGTCGACATCATTGGAGGCGCGCCGCCTGGTGTGGGAGTCTTCTCCAGACAGGCGATTCGATCATATGTGTGTCCGGATTCCGCAATATCTGGACATGAGCTGGAATGCCGGGCGCAGCCAAAATCAGAATGAGGAGCATTGGGGCCACTGTCTATGGAAGGGTGGTCGTTTGTTCAAGAAGCTGCCGGAGTTACCGATGTTCTCATCATTGCCTGGCGCACGAAACACATATGGTTACTGCAGCACGGAGACCAACACATCGCATAACATCAGTGCGTAGAAGGCCATGGGCAGCAATTTTGTCAGGCACCTTTGTATCCCAGTGGTCTCCAATCTAAACTTACTGGATGACCGCCCTGTTGAATCTGCGCAGCCAGAGTTGAGCAATGAGCAAATTATCTTCGGTGGTTACAGATTTACAGACAGTGGGCCCAGCCCATTTCTTATCATTCGTCAGACAGTCTGAGTACGATATTCTGGCCTGGTGTCCGACATCTCACGGGTGTCCGCCAGCTTTGCCAGCGCCGAATTCGCATCGACGCCGGCTGAACTGCATTCTGGCAACTGGGAATTTTTTACGATCAGAGGAAACATCGTTCTGCCGGCGACGGAGTGGCAACCTGCACCGAGAGTTGCTGAAGTTGGTCGAGCACATGTGGGAGAGGATTTGGCACGGCGGGCCCAGGTGCATGGAGTCGTTCGAAGGGGTCCTCAAGCAGCCGCCATGGCCACAGCCTGAGGCAATACCTGTTGCATAGCCGTCGCTTGACGTCTCGTGAAAGGGGGCGCGTCTTGGTAGAACTCGAACTTCCATCCAGTGCCGGCGCCGCCATCTATTGCGACGCCTTCCTCAGGCAGTGCATCAGCAGCAGTCGCCCCGCGAGATCCCAGTCCTTGCGTTCCACATCGACGTGCTCCATCGTGCTCGCGGAGTCGTCCGTCAGCACAAGCAGCATCGAATAGTTCAAACAGCAGTCCATGGGCATGAAAGCATAGTGATGTAGACCGCGCAGGCGCGATGGTGAAGCGAAGCTCTTGGTGATGGCGTCGTTGATTTGGGGCGTCGGCGACGTGGCAGGATGACGGCGAATGCGACGGAGCGCCTCTCTATGTTCTGGTGCATGCTGGACGTTCCGTGCCGCCCTCTGCCCCAGCGCGCGCTGCAATTCCCCATTCGTTCCAGGGGCTTCCCCGGCAATCTCGGCCCAAGCCCCGCGCGATGGCCAGCCAAGCGGTGTCGAATGTCAGTCGTCGCGTCGACTTGTCGGGCGTATTCGAGGACCTGCTCAGGCTGGGTGGCGTTTGAGGCGCGATGGGGCGTAGTGGAGACACGGTGAGATGTCGCTCACTGGAAACGCCGCAGAGTTACTTTTGCAATGCTTCGCCTATGCGTCACATCGATCAGCTCTGCCACCGTGTGGTACATTCTTTGTGATATATCTGCGCAGCGCCCAGTCCGATGCTTTTTCAGACAGATAAATGACAAGCGACAGCGCGCGCATCCGCTCGTCGGCAATGCCATGGTCATCGAAGGAGGCGGAATGCATCGTCACTGCCGGATCTTCGGTAGTTTCATTGCGATGCGTCCGCGTGGACCTGAGGAATCGCCCACTTCTGGTACGCCATGCTTCATAAGACTAAACACATGCTCAAGAGGATGACTTTGGCAGACCATGGGCGCCGATAGAAGCAGCTGACCTCTAGGCTCTAGGAGACCAAACTGCGCGAAGCAGGACTTCGCCCGGCAGGAGTTCAAGTCCGACGTTGGCAGCGCCATTTTCATCGATGCTACGTGGATGAGCTGGTGGATCTGGAGGGCAGACTGGGTCTTGCGCTCGCGGTTGCGCGGCCGCAGTTGTAGACATTGGCATCTCATCATCCTTTGTTCATTGCCGCAAGAGTGTGTCAGAGAATGCCCGCTTCTATCTGGCAGTGCGAGCCTCGTTTCGCCTTGGAGGCGCGGGGCCGATCGTCTGCCTTCTTCCCAGGTCTTCGATTTCAGTGGCGGGCAGTTTGTTTGCGAGAGTTGGGGCGCGACCTTCGCGGGCGCCATGAATTCGTCAGCGCCTCTTGTTGGCGCGCGGGGGCAGCTCGAGAAGTTGTCGCCGCCGTGCGTGAAAATCCCAGATGGCCAGTTGCACTTGTGTATTTTCAGTAACTGAAGCCAGTTCACGGGCTCATAGACGCAGACGCGGCCGCGGCAAGCAACGCTGGCGCTCCGCGCCAAGGGTGTGACGAATGGCATGAGGGCGCTGTTCGGCGAACGTTGTTTCTCATGGCGCGATGATGATTCGCGGCTCGCACTGGTTGTGAGCGCGCGCGCGTTGATGGCTTTCCAGGGTGGCAGCGCTACTTGCCAGATTGGGCGCGCGCCTCTTTGGGGGAAGTTCGGCGAACTCGCGCGGTTGAGCATGCCGTGCGTTCATCGTGGCACAGAATAGTTTCGTTTTAAAAACGCTGATATCCTCCTCGACCCCGGCGCCGGGCTCGACGCCAGCTCGGCGGCGACCGCCGCGGGGGGGGGGGGCATGTAGATCGCGCTAGCGTGCGCGCCGCAATTGCATCGTGAATGTCAGTTACTGTTCAGTTAGTTTCTCCAACTGTTGCAGACGCGCTGGGGTTTGGGCGCAGCCGCTCCTCCGTTGCAGGCCAGTCTGGCAGCGCCCGCGCTAGGGCGCTTCAAAGGTTCGCGCTGTCAGGAGCGGTTCTGGCCCCATCGCCCGGCGTGCGTCAGGGATGCAGCATGTGTCGCGGATGACGCATCGCGCTCGCGCGAAGGTCAAGTGTTGTTTTCGATGGGCCACAAGTCAGTGCAAAGTGGGAAACCGTCGGTCCTGCCCACTCTCTCGTTGGACGAAGCAATGCGTCACAGAGGGGGCTGCTGTAGCAGTTGGAGGTTCACAGCGCGCGCAGTCCACGGCACTACGGTTCGCCGAAGTACTTGTTTGACCGATGGTGGAGGCCCAGGAAAATTCAGCAACCGAAGGAAGGCGTGGTGCAAAGTTTGTGCCATTCTAACATTGGACATGATCACGGACTGCAGCGACCTCTTTCAACCCACGGCGGGCCTGAAAGGATACGAGTGAACAGGACGCAGCGCCTCCCCATGCGGTCGTTGCGAGAATTTCGGCTTTCTGGCCGGATAAAGCGAGTGCATCATTGTTTCACGGGGTTGATGACAACGGACGCCCGTGCTCTTCAGGGCGACGACGTAAGATTTGATGAAGCCAGGAGCGGCGTGTCGAGCATCTTCAATACGCGTCATGTTCACACCATATGTACTACAGGGGGAACGACCTCGTGAACATGGGGGCACCGCGCGGCGCCATTATCGTTGGGACTGGAAGCGCAGAGTCAGGGATGTGATTCGGGCGTTCCTGATCGCCCCTCTCCAATATTTTGGAGACCCCCTCGAAGCCACGCTGGCTTCGGCTTTATTGTTTACGTTGGTCGCCCAGCTCGTTCCTCCCCCCTTCTCCCCGTCCTCGTGCTCCTCCTCCTTCTCCTCCTCCTTCGCCTCACCGTTTCCTCCTGCTCCCCATCCTCCCCCTTTTTCCCGAATGCTCCTTGGTTGGGTTTTCGGTTAGAAAAGAGCACTGCTCGCGCGTCCTTCCTCCCGCCTCCTCCCCCCTTCTGCCCTCTATTCGCCGCCCCTGGGGGGCTGCGATGTGCGAGATGGTCGCCATTTTCGAGGGCTGTTGACGGGTCCAGCGGAGCGAGGCACCGCGCAAACCTGAGGTAGTCCTCGCCGTCCCTGGGGGGCTGCGATCTGCGAAGATGTCGCCAGTTTTCGAGGGCCGCTTGTGGGCCCAGCGGAGTGAGGCACCGCGCAAACTTGATGTAGTCCTCGCCGTCCCTGGGGGGCTGCGATTTGCGAAGCTGTCGCCACTTTCGAGGGCTGCTGGTGGGCCCAGCGGAGTGAGGCACCGCGCAGACCTGCGCGAGACCTCGCTGTTCCCGGGGGTGGGGGGCTGCGATCTGCGAAGCTGTCGCCGCTTTCGAGGGCTGCTGACGGGTCCAGCGGAGCGAGGCACCGCGCAGACCTGAGGTAGTCCTCGCCGTCCTCGGGGGCGGGGGGCTGCGATTTGCCAAGCTGCCGCCACTTTCGAGGGCTGCTGGTGGGTCCAGCGGAGTGCGGCACCGCGCAGACCCGAGGAAGACCTCGCCGTCCTCGGGGGCGGGGGGCTGCGATCCGCGAAGCTGTCGCCATTTTCGAAGGCTGCTTGTGGGCTTGCCACTTTCTAAGGCTGCTGGTGGGTCCAGCGGAGTGAGGCACTGCGCGGACCTGAGCGCGACCTCGCCGTCCCAGGGCGGCCATGTCATGTTGTTGCTGCCCCGCGGACGTTTCAAGCCTCTTGCCCACAGTTGCCTCTTGCGTTCTTTTTGTGACTCAGGGTTTCACTTAGTTACTCATCGTTTTTTCCCTTGATTGGGGACCTGCGAACCTTCTGAATGCCGCTCGCAGAAGTAGATGCGTCCATGTCACGTCGCCGCCTTCTCGTCAAATCTCCCAAGCTACTCCTGCCCCGAATGACGCAGGGGGTGGGTACGTCGCCAGGGTAATTGTCTTCCTCCTCCTCCTCCTCCTCCTCCTCCTCGTCCTCCTCCTCCTCCTCCTCCTCCTCCTCCTCCTCCTCCCCCTTTTACTCTTTCTCCTCCCGTGCGTCCCTTTCCCCTGCTCCTCCCCCCTGGGGGTGGGGTGGGGCAGCGAAGGGGGCGGGGGAAAGGAGAGGGTGGCAGGACGGGGGCACGCGAGGGCACGGAGGAGGGAAGGGGTATGATCCAGGGAGCAGTGGGGCAGAGCATGGAGGGGGGCAGGGTGGGAGGCAGCAGGAGGAGGCAGCAGGAGGAGGAGGGAGGAGGAGGAGGAGGAGGGGGAGGAGGAGGATGAGGAGGAGGAGGGAGGCCGCAGGCGACAGACTTGCTCCTCCCTTCTTTGAGTCGTCCGCTCCTCCGTTTCTGTGCCGCTCCCGCCCTGTGCCGGCCGGCCCACGCGCAGTTCAGCCCCAGCTCGTGGATTGAGGTGGTGACTACATCGTGTGGTGAGTCGTTGGGGATTCGGGGTTGCCGCGTCACGGCACGGTTTTGGGACTCGAGTCCCTCTCCGAGTATGTCTCGGGCGACAGGGGCCTCGGGCCTCCAGGGTCCCAAGACCGTGCGGTGACGGACCGTACGCTGTGGTCTCTTGGGGTTCCGAGGTCACCGCACGGTCTGTCACCAGACGGTTTTGGGATCCCATGAGGTCGGGGTCGCGCCGCATCGCCGATGCATCGGCGATGCGACTGGATGTGGAGCCCGATTTTCTTCACGTCGACGTCGCCGATGCATCCTCGATGTATCGCCGATGCATCGGTGCTGCGGCGCGATCCTCCGACCCCATGTGCGCGGACCCCATTTATGAGGCCTCTAGTAGAACGAGTCAATCTGCCAGCCCCTCGGCTTCTGCTCATTGGGCGCGCCATGGCAGGCATTTCCTGGGCCGGAAGAAGAACACAGGTTCGGGAATGAGCGTGAGGAGATGGCCCAGCGCGCGTGCGACTGATGGCAGATCGCGGCATCCTGAGACCTCATGGGTCGGCTACGCGAGGATGATGAGGTGGAGCATGAGCATGCACATGATCATGACAGTGAGAGGCGGAGAGGATTTGCTTCCGGACTTCATCTCCGATTCCGCTTGCCATCATTTTGGCTCTGCCTCTTGGCACATGACCCCAATAAGAACACTACTCTCCTCTCTCCCCCGCAGATGTCCGGGGAGAGGACCGCCCACCTTCCGCGCATTCGTTTGTACAGCCCACCTAGGATTTCAACAGTTGTCGAAGCGTTGTCAGTGTCTCAAAACGGTGCTCCCGCTGCAGCGGTGGCCTTATTTAAGGATCGGTGCTTTGCGTTTGCTCCCGTCGTTCAGAATGCCGTTCTTAAACTAATCGTGGGCAATTTTTCTGGATCCGAGTGCCCCATCGTTGTCGCCCAACCCTTTTTCCGTCCCCCACCTGTACCTGGTCATCTTTCTCCGCCTACTTCTTCTACTCCTTCTCCTGCTTCTGCTGTTACTCCTCTTACTCCTTCATCCTTCTGTTCCCCATGCTTATCCTCTTACTCTTCTGCCACCTCCTCCTCCAATGTACAAAGCTTCCATTTTGCGATTGCGCATGACACAACGGGGTCCTCTTTGGAGTTCCAGGACCGCTGTGACACGCGTCGGCAGATGGATAAGCAACAGCGCAATGGAAACGGATTGATGGCATGGGCTGGTATGCCAGATATGGCGTGAGCCCGCCTATTAGCTTACCCCTGTCCGCTCTCCCTCCCCCATCTCTCCCGCTCCCTCTCTCCCTCTTTCTCTCCCTCTCTCTCTCTGTCTCTCCGTCTCTCTCCCCTCCCTTCCGCCTCGTTTCTGTCTTCCCTGATTGGGCTACGAGGGCCATCCGCCAGTGTCCTGCATGCTCTAAGATGCCACTCCTGTGAGGTTCAGTTCTGCATCGGCGCTGGTGTTCTCGCGGTCGATAACCCGCCCACTCGCTGAAAGTGGCTTCATCCGGTGGAATGGCTTCTGAATCGAGCTTCTCCGCCCTTAACACCGTTCCAGCGAAGGCCTCCAAAGAGTTGCCTCCTAACCTCCCCTCCCCTAAACATCTATACCTCGAAGGAGAGCAGCCACAAGAAACACACCACACCAGCGTGCACTTTCGGAGGTCACGCGCGGACTTTCCGGGCCAGCGCCGCGGCGCGGCCGCTCTCCTTGGCGGCGCTCCTGGGCGGGGAGGGGGAGCAGGCGGAGAGGGCGGACCCTCTAAGACGTCTCAGAAGGCCTCCTGGCGTCCGCGGAGATTCCCGTCCCGACTCCGAAGCCGAAGTCGGAGGCCCAGGGGTTGACGCCAACACCCATATCGGCGGCGGGCCTCCACCGAGGGCGGATGATCCCGGCTTCGGTGGCGGTGGTAAGTGTCGTGCCACCCAGGTGGCCAATGTATCAACACCAGCACCAGATCCTGGGGCCGTCTTCCCTTGGAGGCACCCCCCCTATCTTGGTGTTGGTGCCGATGTTTCAGGCCTCCAACCAAGAGGGGTTCTCAGAAGGCCAGGGGGGCGTCTGAGAAGCCCCGCCGCCTTCCGAGAAGGCCCCTGTCCCCTCTCGCTTCTGGGGCACGGTCTCGACCCGAGCCTCTCGAGCAGAGGCCAGCAGAGTCGACGAGAGCTCTCCAGGACGAGCAGCGGTATCGTTAAATCGGGCCTGTCCCTCTACAGGAGGAATATTGAAAAATTGGTAACAAATACTGTGGGGACGATGTTTTGACAATTGTTGCGCATTTGTTGAATCTGTTTTGGGTGCATTCTGTTTTCGTCCAAAATCCGCCTGTAGGGAGACACGCCCGCCCTCATGGTATCAGCACATTCCCTGAGAGCCGACGCAGGGAACAGACGCAACGCTTTCTGCGCCGTGTTTCGGGCCCGATCGACCTGTGCTGGCCCCGCGGCTCGAGACTGAGCGAAACCGCCCGAGGTGGAACCATACAGAGCCTGGCTCTCAGGACTTACCTCCGCTGAACCTGCCCCCTCTAGGCGGCGAGCGAGGGGAGGACGTGAGAAGGAGAAGCCCTTGTCAGAAGGCTCGGAAGTCCCCCAGCCTTGTCTGAGAAGTGCTCGAATAAGCCTTCACCGAAGACGAGCAACAACTTCTCAGGAGTCGCGACGGCTTTGAGAAGTCCCGCCGCCTTCTGAGAAGGCCTTCTCCTTCTCACTTCCTCCCCTCGCTCGCCTCCGACAGTAGGCTACCGTTCGATTTGCCCTCTTAGGAGGGAGAGAGGGGCCTTGGCAGGTAGAGGAGGAGGCTGGACGGGAGGAGGCAGGGGGAGAGGCAGGGAGGAGGAGGAGGAGGAGGAGGAGGAGGAGGAGGAGGAGGAGGAAGAGGAAGAGGAGGAGGCAGTGAGGAGGGGGAGCCCCCCTCACTCGCCGCCGACCCTCGGCGCACCGCCGATCACTTCCGCCCCTGGCGCGCCGCCGATGCTCGGCCCTCGTCGGACGGCGCCGGCGTCGGCGGCCCGGCCCCGTCGCAGAGCCCAGGCGCGGCCCCGTCGCTGGGGGGCGGCAAGCCGCTGCTCGTGGCGGCGCGGGGCGGGCGCTGGCTCCTCCGCGCCCTCCTCGACCCTCCCCCCGTCCTGCTGCCCCTTCTGAGTCCCTCTCCCCCTCCTCCTCCTCCTCCCCCTCCTCCTCCTCGTCCTCTTTCTCCTCGCCCTCCTCCCCCTCCTCCCCCCGTGCCAATGGTGCGCAGGGCTGCTGTTGGGTAGACGGGTGAGGACGCACGGGGCGCCTGTAAGGAGACCGTCGATCTCCGAAGAGCATCTCACCCGAGCCCTCTGGAGTTACGCCACCGGGGCGACACAGGCAATCCAGTCATGCGTTGACCCCTCATGCCCTGACCCCCTCATGCTGGGGCCGTGGCTGGCCCCTTGATGCGTTGACCTCCTCATGCTGGGGCATTGGCCCTTCATGCGTTGACCCCTCGTGCCAGGGCTCCGGCCTCTTATGCGTTGACCCCTCGTGCCCTGACCCCCTCTTGCCGGGGCCTTGGCTGGCCCCTCATGCGTTGACCCCCTCATGCTGGGGCATTGCCCCTTCATGCGTTGACCCCCTCATGGCAGGGCTTCGGCCTTTCATGCGTTGACCCCTCATGCCTTGAACCCCTCATGCTGGGGCCTTGGCTGGCCCCTCATGCGTTGACCCCCTCATGCTGGGGCATTAGCCCTTCATGCGTTGACCCCTCATGCCAGGGGTTCGGCCTTTCATGCGTTGACCCCTCATGCCTTGACCCCCTCATGCTGGGGCCTTGGCTGGCCCCTCATGCGTTGACCCCCTCCTGCTGGGGCATTGGCCCTTCATGCGTTGACCCCTCGTGCCGGGGCTCCGGCCTCTTATGCGTTGACCCCTCGTGCCCTGACCCCCTCTTGCCGGGGCCTTGGCTGGCCCCTCATGCGTTGACCCCCTCATGCTGGGGCATTGCCCCTTCATGCGTTGACCCCTCATGGCAGGGCTTCGGCCTTTCATGCGTTGACCCCTCATGCCCTGACCCTCCATGCTGGGGCCTTGGCTGGCCCCTCATGCGTTGACCCCCTCACGCTGGGGAATTAGCCCTTCATGCGTTGACCCCTCATGCCAGGGGTTCGGCCTTTAATGCGTTGACCCCTCATGCCTTGACCCCCTCATGCTGGCCCTTGGCTGGCCCCTCATGCGTTGACCCCCTCATGCTGGGGCGTTGGCCCTTCATGCGTTGACCCCTCATGCCAGGGCTTCAGCCACTCATGCCCTGACCCGCTCTTGCCGGGGCCTTGGCTGGCCCCTCATGCGTTGACCCCCTCATGCTGGGACATTGGCTCTGCATGCGTTGACCCCTCATGCCGGGGCTTCGGCCTCTCATGCGTTGACCCTTCATGCTGGGGCCTTGGCTGGCCCCTCATGCGTGGATCCCCTCATGCTGGGGCATTGCCTCTTCATGCGTTGACCCCCTCATGCCGGGGCCTCGACCCCGCATTTTTTGACCCCTCTTGGTGGGGCATTGGCCCTTCATGCGTTGACCCCTGATGCCGGGGCTTCGGCCCCTGATGCCCTGACCCCCTCATGCTGGGGCATTGGCCCCTCAAGCGTTGACCCCCTCATGCTGGGGCATTGCCCCTTCATGCATTGACTCCTCATGTGGTGGTTTAGCATGCGACCATTGTTAGGTCACGAAGCGGTAAAACATTACCCGTGCCTTAAACGAACGACAGCCGTGACACTCTTCCCCCTCCTCCCCCTCCTCCTCCCCTCCTCCTCCTCCTCGTCCTCCTCCTCCTCTTCCTCCTCCTCCTCCTCCTCCTCCTCCTCCTCCTCCTCCTCTCCTCCCCCTCCTCCTCCCTTCTCTTCCCTCCTCCTCCTCCTCCTCCTCCTCCTCCTCCTCCTCCTCCTCCTCCTATTCCTTCTCCCTCTCTGTTTTGGCCCCCTGCTCACCAGGACATCCCTCCTCTCCGCCTTTCTGCCCCCTCCCACGTCCTAGGCTCCTGCGCCCGCCCTCCTCCCCCGCCGACTCTTGCCTCGTCGCCCTGCTGCTGCGCCGCATCCATTCCTGCGCAGCTCGTGGCCTCTTCTGCCTGCGCAGGGTTTGTCAAGGCGCAGCCGCTGGCTGCCATGGGGGCACATCGGAGGCGACAACAGTGGAGAATAGCCCAGGGGAAGGCATGGACCATCGTCGCCCCTGGATACATGTAACCTCGAAAGGTCTCAAGAACCCCCCCAATAGGGGGTAACTCATTATTGTTTCGGCGGCCTTATTGAAGGACTGGGGTCCACCAATAGGTGGTAACCACTGATCTATTGTTGTTGTTTTTCCGCGGCACCCGCCGCACAACAACGACGACGACGACAGCGGCGACTACGATTGCAACTACGACTACGATTGGAGGAGCAGGACGATGAGGAGGGCCAGTTTAAGGACGCTTCTTATTCACTGCCGAGAGAAAACGGTGGGGGACCAAAACCAAAGACCTCTCTCGGCGATTCTCACTCTCTGGGCTGTCGGTGCAAGAAGGGGCCCGGCCGGGGAAGCGCTGCGCGGCAGCGGAGCGCGGTGCCAGGGGCCGGGGGGGCTCGTTCGGGGGCTGTCGGGGGCAGGGGCACGGTCAGGGAATTTGGCGGCTGAGGGGTTCTCTTCCTCCTCCTCCTCCTCCTCCTCCTCCTCCTCCTCCTACTCCTTCCCCTCCCTTCCCCTTCCTTCTCCTTCTTTCTCCTCCCTCCTCCTCCTCCTCCTCTTTCTCCTCCTCCTCCTCGCTAGCTCAAGAGCAGTGCGGGTTGCTACCCCATGCAACTGCAAGAGAGGTTAGGAACAACGGGACGCGAAGGGGTGTGTCGGGCAGCCGCTGAGAGGGACGGCTCGGGCCCATCGGGGCCCATCGGGGAGCAGCTCCTCGGGACCGACTTCCCTGGTACTGGCCCGCTCGCGGGCCTGTGTGCTGAAGGCCCGAGCCTTGACTTTCGCGAGCCCCCAAGAAGCGCCAGTCCTTTGGAAAAGTCAGCGCCTGGTGCGACGCTATTGCCACAAAACTTTTAGCATTCGACTGAGATGCACGCTTGCAGTGGAGGCCACTGCCGAGAACCGCCCTGCTTGCCCCCAGGGTGCTCTGGGTTTCTTGGGTTTCGATGGTTTTGCTGTGGAAAGCGTGACGTTCCCACACCAGAAATCGATGGACGTCCTGGGGTCTCAGGGTTGAGTTTCTTGTGGAAGGTTTCTTGTGGACTGGCCTCCACTGTAACAGAGCCCTCACTTCTAGCTGCATCCTCGTAAGCCCCCCTTTGGTCCACCGCCAGGGCGCTCAAGCCACCCCGGTCACGGACAACGGACTTCGAGCTCGAGAGGGTGTGGAGGCCTTTGGTGATCTTGGTGAGGTTCATTGCTCCCGTGACCGTCTGAGACTTGCAGGGAGGGCCCCGGGAGTTTGCACCTATACTTTGCACGACTTCTGTTTTCCCAAGGGACGTTGTTGCGGCAGTACATGTTTTCCATCCTCCAGGACTTCTGCACGTCTCAGTGCATGTCCGTTCCAAGACCAAGGGTGAGGAACACACTCATCAACTTTCTGGTCGGTATCCCTGTCCTTTGCCTCGTCTTCGGGCGCCAGGGTCGTACAGGGCGGAAAAGGGAGACCAGGGATCATTTCCAGCTCGACTCGCCTCATCCACTCGAAGCCCACGTGTCGTACACGACGGAGGTGGTCAACATCGCTTGCTGCAAACCTCCGAATTTAGCAACTCTTTTGGCCAGCTCGTGACACCCTCCGATGAGAAGAGTGTCGTCGTTCGACGCCCGAAACGGCTGGGCTCCAAGCTTGGATAGGCGACAAGCCGCTGGGTTGCCCCGCCAATCTGGATGGGAGATTTTGCCGTCTCGTACTGCATAGTCTGGGAGGTGAGAGTCGACCTTCACAAACATAGCCCCCTGCCACCGACTACCGATCTCTGATCACCAATGGGCCCGCTGCTCCTTCGCCCAGGCATCCCGCCCGAGCCGCTCCGCACAGCCCAAGGTACCAGCACAGTCAATATGAGCGTGAATTCCAGGCGCCACAGCAGCATTCCTGGATAGCATGGGCACTGCGAACTCCTGGCCGTTCTTGGCAACATGGTCAGCCCCCCCCCACTCAACGGGACCACGCCGTACAAGGCTGACACCACCTCGCCATTCAGGTCGTTCACCACGACTGTCCATCCTGCAACTCGCAGAGAGGGCAACACAATCTCAAACCCAGAACCATCCAAGTAGACGTGAGCGTCCGACCGCAGTGCCAGCCTATCTCTGGTATAGGGATCGTCTGCCAGTTGGGACGGTCTATGAACAACACGCTCTGGGCCGAGAAAGATACCTCTGCAGGCAGCTCCAGGTCCTTGATTGAGGTACCCGTGATGTTATCTGCTGCCCGTTTCACACCGTCGTCCAAGAATGCACGGCTCCAAACCTGGTGGGTGAGCTAGACAACAACACCTCCTGTGGTAGGTGGTGCCTGTCGTTCCATGACATTGCTGACGCACATGCTTCACATCACTCGCATAGGAATCCGTGTCTGCGCCCAGCGCACATTGGCAGCCATCGCTTTCAGGGCGCTTTTCTGATGGTCCTGTCAGCCTGGACGGTCCTGCAGGCGGATCAACTCGGAGATCGGGGCCCAACACATCGGACCGTTCCAGTATTCACAAGAACCCCGGCCGCACTGCTGGCCCGACGTGCGCTGTCTGTACCAGAACTTGTGGAACGACCAAGACCTGCTCAAGTCGTCGACTACCTCCGGCCTATTGAAGTCCACCTTCAAGGACATGCGAGCTGCGATGGGCTGCATGAACGCCGCCCAAGGCCAGGTCAAGGCGTCCTCGAAGCTGCTCCTGATGGCCTCCGAGCTGACGGATTTGGCCCCGGGCGAGATACACTTCTCTGATGGCATCGGCCGTGCTGAGAAACACGGGGTCTCTTCTCCAAGCCGATGGGCTCGCAAGAAATCTGAAACCGATGCATGCTGGCCCATTTGGGCACTCCTCCAGTAGTTTTGGCCGCCAAGACAACGACGACGTAAAGTATCGGGAGCTCTGAGGTTGGCCGCATCCTTGATAGATTTGGCGAAGGGTGCCGCCCTGAGTACCCTGGCTACGGAGTCGCCTAAGCCGAACATGGTTAGACGGGAAGCCATCTTAAGAACATCTTGCTTGCGAGGCTTCTGGTTTCCGATTCGCCTCCTCTGGCCTTCGTTTGAGTTCCCACCGAGATCCCGATGAGCTAGAAAGTGCTTGCCTTGGCCTGAGCCAAAACCCTACCTGCGCCTCCAGGATCCAGGAACCAGGCTCGCCTCAAAGCACTGGAAGTATTTCTTCCCCAGATGATAGCCAACTAATTCTCAGACATCCCCTTCTGGACCACCTCACAGACTTCCCCCGCAGCCTTGACTACAGTCTCTGGACTCCCGATGCTGTCACCCGTCAAATCGCCAATCACATTGACGGACCTGCATGGGGGTCCCTCTCGAGCGAGCTCTCCCAAGACAGTCAGGAGTATCAAATCAGATCTCCCAGTCGCGCACGTGCAGCCCACAATGACTGCCATTCGCCACCAGCTGCTCGCGCCCCACCGTTCATGACGAGGGGCCCGGTATAGGGTACATCGAGTCTGCACGAGCCCCAACCGAAATACCGAGCCGTCCTCTTAAGTTTAGCTTTTGTTATACTCTCATAGAAACCCGGCGATGTCGAAGAAAGCCGCGAACGAGACCCATTCACAGCTGCATTTACAACTGGTTGGTTTGTCGACGGCGAGCGCGACAAACCAACCAGTTGTGAATGCAGTTTGCTCTCTAGCACGAGGTGCTGGCTCGCTGGCCCCAGAACGCCGAGTTGTCCGCCTGCACCTCCCACCACCGTGCATCTCGTTGCCACTGTGCTGAGGAGCCCGACGGACCTGTCACACCTCCGCCTCCTCCTCCTCCCCCTCCTCCCCTTGCTCCCCCTGCTCCCCCTCCCTCCCCCTCCCCCTCCCCCTCCCCCTCCTCTCCTCCTCCTCCTCCTCCTCCTCCTCCTCCTCCTCCTCCTCCTCCTCCTCCTCCTCCTCCTCCCCCTCCCCCTCCTCCTCCTCCTCCCCCTCCTCCTCCGTGCGGGGCCAGGCCCAGGCGCTCGCTCGTGACGACGCCGAAGCGCAGGAGGCATTCGGGGGCAGCCAGAGGCAAGGCCATGCCCAGGAAACCAGTGGCGACGGATGCCGCCGCCAGGGGCCAGGGACCTGTTCGGGTGCAGTCTGGGGCACGAGGCGGAAAAGGACCCCGGCCGCCGGCGTCATCGGAGGGCAGCGCCGGGGCCAGGGACGGTCGAGCCGAGAGGGTGGGAGTTGGCGGCGGCGGGACGCAACGCAAGAGCGTTGACAGTCAGGGCCGCGGGGGAGGCATTGCGCAGCTTAGATGCGGTGTGCCCCTCCGTCCCCATCCACTTGGACCCCATTTGGGAGGCCTCTAGGATGGATGTGGGTAGGGCAGGGGATGGGGGAGGGAAGGCCGACCAGCAGCAACTGAGAGATCGTTTGCAGGATGGGTTCCCCCAGAAGGGTAAAGAGCACATCTCTCTCAGTTGTAGCTGGTCGGGACGGGGGAGGGAGAGGCAGAGAACAGGGGTGTACAGCGGTTGTGTGACTGGCTGGGAGGAGCGGGGTGGGAGAATGGTGAGGGTGGTAAATAAAGGGCATGTGACTTGGACCAGGATGATGGTGATGATGCTGGGATGTTGGCAGTTATGATAGCAGTATCGGTGCCGAGGGGGAGAATTGTGTTCGGGGGCAAGTGCTGGATTGCTGGAGGTTCGGATGATCATGGGGATATGGCTGTACGGACGACGATGGTAGGATTATGATTATGATGACGATGATGGTGATGACGAGGGTGGTCTTGCAAATTGTAATGACGATGGTAATGACTACGTCGACGACGATGATGCGAATGATCATTATGACGACGACGACGGCGATGATGATGCTGATGATGCTGATGATGTTGATGGTGATGATGATGCTGATGGAGAGGATTATGATTATGATGTCGGTGACGATTATGATGGTGATGCTGACGATGCTAAATATGGTGATGCTGCTGATGGCTGTGATGATGCTGGTGATGATGCTGATGTTGCGGATGGTGCTGATGTTGTTGTTGTTGTTGTTGAACATTATTAATTCTAAAGAATAATTATTGTTGGGCCCCCTGGTGCACGCCCCCCCCGCCGCGCCTAGGCCGCAGCTACATTTTCATCATTTTCGTGAGGAAGCCTCAGGTAATTCGATGTGATCAAGATCCGGTTGTTTTGTTCCCCCCCGCTTTCCCTTGCAAAAAACACTATAAAATGACATTTCTTGTTCTAATATAATCAAATTTCAAGAATCCCTTGCAAAAAATAAGGTAAAGTGGACATTCGCGCGCGCAAGACGAAATCCTTCCAAAAGCTTAGTGTTCGGAGCGATTTTAACATAAAAACATCAAAAAACCAATGGTTTTTCAACAAAAAAATGTCAAAATCTCATCCCGCGCGCTCTTGCGGATTCGTAGGAAACCCAACACTTTTTAAACATTTCTGTCAAACGGGCTTTTGCGAGCAACTTTTTCGAACTTCTGCGACAACGGTTGCGCACCTGCCAGGGCCATCATCCCTGTCAAATAATACCATGCGGGACACATTCGTTTTTTCTTCGCGCGCGCACGCCGTCTTTTGTCTCTGTCTCTCTGTATTATGTATTGTATGGCACAATTGCACCATGCTGGGCACATGCGCGCCCCGAATAAGTGACCAAGTTCTGTGGGTGTGTACCCCACGCCAGTGTAGTAGCCACGGTCGTCCGCACGCCACGAAGTGAAGTGTCCCAACGTCATAGGGCGGGAAGCTGGGTTTGGGTGGTCGCGAAGAGTCGTTTGGATATTTGGTAGAGCTTGTAATGCCCCCCCACGAAGTGGGGGTATTGCCTGGTGTCGTATGAAAACCCTGGCACTGGGGAGAACACCACGCGTTCGGGTAAAATGATTGTTGTTGTTGTTGTTGTTGTTGACGATGTGGTTGACAAATATGACGATGCTGACTATGATGATGAGGATGATGAGACTGCATATGAAAACGATGGCGACGACGGTGGTGATGATGACTATCGTGATTACAGTGACGGTGGCTGTGATGATCTGATGGTTTTTGTGATCGTTTGAGGGTCACGTAGTTGTGATAATGATGTTGTTGCTGATGGTAATGATGAGGAGGAGGATGAGAAGGTAGAGGAGGACTAGTGTAATCTCAAGACTCGTCAACGATATTGCAATAGGCCAACCCTTCAAGTTCAATCTTCACAGGCCTCTGCAAGGAATCATATTCACTGAGCGAAGTATCTCGTGTTCGAAAATCCGGAACTGTGCCAGAACACCATTGTTGGGAGATCGACGCCGCGAATCACCGTCACATTTGCGTCTTGACGATCATGTATGATGCCAAGCTATTTCTGGGACTACAGCACCGCGAATTCAGATGACTGATGCGCCGTGCCATTTCGACATCGCGGGCAAAACATCGTTTTTTGTTGGCATTAAATAAATCATGATCCTTGAAACCGTTGCGAACTCTTTCGTCAGCTGAAAGTACGCGGCGCTAAGGCGAGAGCCACATTTTGACAAAGTAACCGTCCTCCACCCGTGAAGCCCGTGAAGACGAATGTACGCGGCGCGAAGGCGAGGACCACATTTCGAAAACCGCCCGCCCTCCATCCGTGAAGCGCTTGCGAAATTTAGCCTCAGGATCATGCATGGTGAGGACGTCTCAGGCGAAGCTCCCAGCCCGCCCTTGCGACCAGACTCGGGGCGCGGCAGGGAGGAGTTATCGGACGGGGCTAGGACGAGGATTAATCCGTCCAGAGCGTTCTGGAACGCTCTCAGAGCATCCCGGAAACCTCTGAGAAGGCCGCGGCGCCCGAGACATCTTCCAGAACCGCCGGATCCTGGATACTTTCGCTTTATCCCCACCCGATGTTTTCTTCGTTTCGGCTTCGTCTTAAGTTGTTCATGAGGACAAGGGATTGAGGAGCAGGAGGAGGAGGAGGATGAAGAGAGCGTGGAGGGAGGGAAGGGGGGGTCATACAGTGGAGGCTCATGCCAAGAAGCACCCTGCTTGCCTCCAGGGTGCCCTGGGTTTCTTGGGTGTCGATGGTTTCGCTATGGGCAGCATGACGCTCCGACACTAAGAGTCCATGGACATCCTGTGGTTCCAGTGTTAGGTTTCTCTGGCTGCTTGTGTTCGGGCCTCCACTGTACCAGTGGCAGCTGCGGCGGGGACATACCAGTGGCTCGGCCACTCGTTTGACACCCTCTGCCTCCTCCCCCTCCCCCTCCTCCCCCCCTCCTCCTCCTCCCTCCTCCTCCTCCTCCTCTCTCCTCCTCCTCCTCCCTCCCTCCTTCTCCTCCTCCTCCCCCTCCTCCTCCTCCCCCTCCTCCTCCTCCCCTCTCCTCCTCCCCCTCCTCCTCCCCTCCTCCTCCTCCTCCTCCTCCTCATTCTCCTGCCCCTCCTCCTCGCCCTCCTCCCTCCTCCTCCAGTGGCTGCGGCGGGGGCAGGGCCCGGCCGTGCACAACGTGCCCACGCCCTCCCGGGCGCCCTCGTCAGGAGCACCCCCCCCCTCCCCTCGCTGGCCTGCGAGGTCGCTCCTCGCCCCTCGCCGCCAGCCGCCCTCCCTCGGCGGCCCCTGAGGAGGAGAGGGAGGAGGAGGAGGAGGAGGTGGAGGAGGAGGAGGAGGAGGCAGAGGAGGAGAGGTGGAGGAAGAGGAGGAGGAGAGGAGAGAGAAGGAGGAGGAGGGAGAGGAGGAGAAAGGGGAGGAAGGGAGGAGGAGGGGTGGGAGGGGGGAGGAGGAGGAGGAGGAGGAGGAGGAGGAGGAGGAGGAGGAGGAGGAGGAGGAGGAGGAGGAGAGGAAGTAGGAGGAGGAGAGGAGGAGGAGAGGAGGAGGAGGAGGAGGGGAGGAGGAGGAGGAGAGGAGGAGGAGGAGGAGGAGGAGGAGGAGGAGGAGGAGGAGGAGAGAGGAGGAGGAGGGAGGAGGAGGAGGAGGAGGAGGAGGAGGAAGGAGGAGGAGAGGGAGGAGGAGGAGGAGGAGGAGGAGGGAGGAGGAGGGGAGGAGGAGGAGGTGGAGGAGGAGGAGGAGGAGGAGGAGGAGGAGGAGGAGGAGGAGAGGAGGAGGAGGAGGAGGAGGAGGCGGGAGGAGGAGAGAGGAGGAGGAGGAGGAGGAGGAGGAGGAGAGGAGGAGGAGGCAGGAAGAGGAGGAGGAGGAGGGGAGGAGGAGGAGGAGGAGGAGGAGGGGAGGAGGGGAGGAGGAGGAGGAGGAGGAGGAGGAGGAGCAGTCTCGCTGCGTTGCTGCGGCCTACAAGTCGCACACGGAGCCCCAGTGGGCCCCTTCTCCTTGCACTCCCCCTCGCCCTCCTCCTCGCCCTACTCCCAGCCCTTCTCCTCGCCCTCCTCCTCGCCATCCTCCTCGTCCTTCTCCTCGCCCTCCTCCTCGCCCCCCCTCTACCTTCCTCGGCGACTCCTCGTTGCGTCGCTGCCGCCTGCTAGTTGCACACGGCATACATATATATATAGATAGATGTATCCAGTGCTCTAGGCCACCTAGATGGGGTCCGAGTAGATGGGGTCGGAGGATTGCGCCTTATCGCCGATGCATCGCCGATGCATCGCCGATGCGGCTCGATGCGCAGCCCGATTTGCTTCGCGTCGACGTCGCCGATGCATCGCCGGCGTCGCCGATGTACCGCCGGTGCGTCGCCGATGCGTCGCCGGTGCATCGCCGGTGCATCGCCGATGCATCGCCGATGCATCGCCGATGCATCGGCGATTCGGCGCGATCTTCCCTACGTCGACCCATCTAGGAGGCCTCTCAGTGCGTCTTGGACGTTCTGGGAAGCGGCACCGGAAGGCCGATGCGCACTGGATGCAGATAAAAGTTTCGAGCCTCGAGGGGCAAGCGTTTTTGCACATGTCCCGTGTGCCTCTGGTTTCATGGGAAGGCGGCCCGAAACTCCTAGCTGCAGTGGGTACGGACACGAGTCTTGCCCGCACACAGAGCCGCCACGCAGGACCTGCGAGCATGCATCAACCTGTTTTGCTCGGGGGTCCGCGCGGACTCCTTGGACCCGCGCTAGGCCCCCGGGGGGCTGGGGGGCAACGATAGGGGGGGACAGGCATAGATGGGGGTGCATCGACCTGGAATCGGCGATACATCGCCGATTAATCGGCGATAGGCCCCCGATAGTGAATCCGCACCTTCCTGGGCGGATTGGGGCTATCAGACCCCTATCGGCGATCAATGAGCGATTGGGGTTCGATGCCTCCCCCCCTGTGCCTATTCCCCCCCTGTCGTTGCGACTGAGGAGTGGATCCAGCGCAGAGCCAAGAAGTCCGCGCGGGCCCCCGAAGGTTTACGCTCGTGCAGTCTTTTTTTATCCCCCCCCTGACGAGCTGCGGACGCGCGCGCGCGGACGGCTGCTCCATCTTCTGCAGCCCTCCGGAATTTACTCCGGGTTTCTTAATAAGCGTGGGGGGTACCCCCCCGACGGGGGTCAACCTCGCCTCGTCGTCGCGCCGCGACGGGGGTCGGTGGCTGCCCGCGACGGGGGTCGATGTGGGGCTGTCGGCGGGGGTGACGCCCCCCCCGACGCTTGTTAAGAAACTCGGAGTACGTGTTTCCCAACCCTCCTGTGTTGAGTTGGGCCCTCGTGTTGAGTCCGCAGCGCCTCTCCCACCTCACTCCATCCCGCTCCCTCCCGACCCTGCCGCATGCCCACGTCGTCACACCCCTCACACGTTTCGTCGCCCCATACGGAGTTCCATTTGCTTTTTGCTTTCTCAGTGGGCCCCGACGCATGGAGTCCCCGACCCCATTTCGGTACGTAGGATAGGGAGCCCCACATACGGTGGTCTCAGTGAGCGCAGACGCGTCGCGTTGTCGCGTTCCCACGCCCATTTCGGCACACCCCTCACGAGGATCAGGGCCTCACAGGTAGCCTCACCTACGGACGGCTTCAGTGAGCGCAGACGCATGGTGTCCCCGCGCCCATTTCGGCACAACCCTCACGAGGATCGGGACCTCCGCGCAGAACCAATAACCAAAACGACAACTAAGCAGATTTTTACCTAACAGCGTAGACTGATAGGTTTCTAGTTGACTCAAAAGAGCTCACAGATCACTCCACAGGGGGGTCCGGGCAGGCGTTGGGAGTTGCCGGCCGGGCCTGTGCCGGGTTCGTTTTTCACCAACAGTCACACACTTCGTGCTCGTCGACCTCTCAGAACCCCATTCCCAGGCCACATTCTGAATAACCGGATGCAACAGTCACACACTTGGTGCTCCTTGACCTCCCAGAACGCCATTCCCGGGCCACATTCGGAATAGCCGGAGCCAACTGTAGGCCACTTCGTGG
>CAUYUJ010011348.1:353135-355635 GCA_963575745.1 Prorocentrum cordatum | reverse complement strand
CCAGTGCATCCAAAAATGATGCCCAGGCGAATTGCCTTGATCAGGGAAGCGGCGGAGCATGGGGAAACCGTCGAACAGAAGTCTTGGATCAGCTTGCGCAGACCCAGGAGCGCACCGCATGCGCCTTCGCGGAGCTGCTGAATGAGGGAACAGCGGGGAAGAATATTGAGGGGGATGAGGGGGAGGAGGAGGAGGAGGAGGAGGAGGAGGAGGAGGAGGATGAGGAGGAGGAGGAGGAGGAGGAGGGAGGAGGAGGAGGAGGATGGGGGGGAAAGGGAGGAAGGAGGCGAAAGGGGGGGGTGAGGAGCGAGGGGGAGGAGGAGGGGAGGAGGAGGGAGGAGGTGGAAGGGAGGAGGCTGAGGAGGGGAGGAAGAGGAGAGAGGTAGGGGATTCGGAGGAGGAGGAGGGAGGAGGAGAGGAGGAAGAGGAGGAAAAGGAGGTCAGGAGGAGGAGGGAGTGTGAGGAGGAGGAGGAGGAGGAACAGGAGGAGGAAAAGGAGGAGGGGGAGGAGGAGGAGGAGGAGGAGGAGGAGGGGGAGGAGGAACAGGAGGAGGAAGAGGGGGGGAGGAGGAGCAGAAGGAGGAAAAGGGGAAGGAGGGAGGAGGGAGGGGTGAGAAATAGGGGGATGAAGGAGAGGAGGAGGAGGAGGAGGAGGAGGAGGAGGAGGAGGAGGAGGATGAGGAGGAAGAGGAGGAAGAAACCGAGGAGGTGGAGGAGAAGGGCAATGCCGACCTTGGGAGTTTTTTGGGCTGTCTCGGGGGCCTCTTGGCGGTCCTGGGGGCCTCTTGCGTAATTGGGGTTCTGATGTGCCAACCTACTTTAGCCTTGATCACTAGAAATTCTTCACGCTTCGCGTATCCCCACCAGCCCATCTCAAAACAGCAAGTCTTGCGAAGCATGCCGGCAGTCGCGTGTTTCAGGCGTGTTTCCGCCTGCCCCCGCATATCTCCCCTGTTCCTCCTTCCTCCCGCCTCCTTGTACATCCTCCTTGTGGTGGGAGCGGGAGAAGGACGAGGCGGAGGAGGAGGGAGAGAAAGCGGTGGGAGGCAAGAGGGATTTAGCGGAGACGACGACCACAGCGATGATCCTAACAACGACGTCGCACCCGACGACGACGACGATATCGACCGCAACGACGACGACGACCACAACCGCGACGACGACGACGACGACGACGTCGACGACGACGACGACGAAGGCGGCGGCGACGACGACGACGACGACGACGACGACGACGACGACGACGACGACGACTGGTGGGAGTCGTTGGGGCCCCTCGTGGGGTGAGTCGATCGGCCCCATCGTCCTTGTGTGAGTCCTTCGGGCCCCTCTTCCTGGTGTGAGTCGTTCGGGCTCCTCGTGGTGTGAGTCGTTCGGGCCCCTCGTCCTGGTGTGAGCCGTTCGGGCTCCTCGTGGTTTGAGCCGTTCGGGAATCTCGTCTGGTGTGAGTCGTTCGGGCCCTTACTTTCCTGGTGGGGTTAGGTCGTTCGGGTCTCGATGGTTTGGTCGGCGGGCTTTCGTCTGGTGTGAGTCGTTCGGGCGCCTACGTGGTGTGAGTTGTTCGGGATTTCCGGCTCCTCGTCCTGGATTTGTGAGTCGTCGGGCACTTCTGGTGTGAGTCGTTCGGGTTCCGCGTGGTGTGAGTTGTTCGGGGCCCTCGTCTGGTGTGGTCGTTCGGGCCTCTCGGTGGCGTGAGTCGTTCGGAGCGCCTCGTCCTACATTCATGAGGGTCGTTTCGGGCCTCTTCCTCCTGGTGTGAGTCGTTCGGGCGCTGCTGTGTGGTGTGAGTCGTTCGGGCCTAGTCCGGTAGTTGAGTCGTTTGGGTCCTCGTGGTGTGAGGCGTTCGGGCACCTCGTCCTGGTGCGAGTCGTTCGGCCCCCTCGTAGTAGTAGTAGTAGTAGTAGTAGTAGTAGTAGTAGTAGTAGTAGTAGTAGTAGTAGTAGTAGTAGTAGTAGTAGTAGTAGTAGTGGGAATCGTAGTAGTGGGAATCGTAGTAGTAGTAGTAGTAGTAGTAGTAGTAGTAGTAGTAGTAGTAGTAGTAGTAGTAGTAGTAGTAGTAGTAGTAGTAGTAGGACGAGTCGTCGTATCCAAGGCAATAGGGGGGCGTCTTGGAGGCCGTTTTTGGGCCTCTTGGGCTCTCTTTTGAGCCTCTGGGGAACGTCCGAAGGCTCTCTGGGTCGCCTCTTGGAGCGCCTTGGGGGCCTGATGAGGCCATCTTGGGGGCGATCGGTCGCAGGTGAGGCGAGCATTTTTCAGTGTCCCCCTCTGGGGGCGACGATCCTCGTGAGGGGTGTCGAATGTTAGCCCTCCCAGGGATAGAAAAAAAAGACCCTCTGACCACCCGCGGAAGGCCCCCTCCAGGTCCAGGGGGAGGGGGTAGGGGGAGGGGTAATCCCTCCCCGAAGGGGAAGAACGGGGGTTGAGAACAGAGCGGGCTCCCTAAACCACTCACGCCCAAAGGGCTGGTGGGATTAGTTTTAGTAGTAGTAGTAGTAGTAGT
>CAUYUJ010011348.1:323801-353035 GCA_963575745.1 Prorocentrum cordatum | reverse complement strand
TAGTAGTAGTAGTAGTAGTAGTAGTAGTAGCAGCAGCAGCAGCAGCAGCAGCAGCAGCAGCAGCAGCAGCAGCAGCAGCAGCTGTCGAGCGTCCTGGGCCTTTACGGTCTCCAGTGCCCCGCTGGTCGGGCTGCCCCGTGGGCACGGAGGCCCCTGCCTCTGACCGCCCCCTTCCCGCAGGAAGGCCCCAAACCCCCGGAAGGCCGAGGGCCGCCCCCGGACAACGACGACGACGACGACGACGACGACGACAACCACGACGACCACGACGACGACGACGACGACGACGACGACGACGACGACGACGACGACGACGACGACGACGACGACGACGACGGGGGAGGAGGGAAGGACGAACACAGCCGCAACAGCAGCAGCAAGAGGGGAGGAGGAGGAGGAGGAGGAGGAGGAGGAGGAGGAGGAGGAGGAGGAGGAGGAGGAGGAGTTGGAGGAGGAGGAGGAGGGGAGCCTGATCCCCCTCGCTGTCATTCGTTTCGGAGATGCCCAGACGCGTGCGTCCATGAAAATAACGCAAATGCGGTTCTTTCTAAGACGGTTCTCTCCGCCACGTGATTGTCGCTCCCAGTGCCTGTGTTGTCCCGTGGAAGTTCAAACGACAAATTGGCGTTAGTTTCCCCTTATTGACAAGGAAAACCATGTGTTGAAAGTGGTCAAGACGATACATGCTACCTCCTTTGGCTGGAACGATAACCTTTCGCAGGTTACCACTCCAGCCTAGTCAGCGCTAGAACGATAACCTTTTCTCAGGTTACCTCTCCAACCTAGGGCACGCGGTCGCGATAACCTTGCTCAGGTTACCTCGCCCGCGGCTGAAACGGTAACCTTCCTCAGGTTACCACTCCAGCCTAGTGCGCGCTAGAACGATAACCTTTCTCAGGTTACCTCTCCAGTCTACTGCGCGCGAGCGCGATAACCTTGTACAGGTTACCTCGCCCGCGGCTGGAACGGTAACCTTTCTCAGGTTACCGCTCAAGCCAAGTGCGCGCTAGAACGATAACCTTTCTCAGGTTACCTTTCCAGCCTAGAGCGCGCCGACGCGATAACCTTGTTCAGGTTACCTCGCCCGCGGCTGGAACAGTAACCTTTCTCAGGTTACCGCTCCAGCCATGCGCTTGAAGGTTCGTTTCACCCCCCCAAATGGGGACCATAGTCTTGCTCAGGTTACGGTAGCGATCGCCTTGCTCAGGCGACCTCTCCCGCGGCTAGAACGGTAACCTTTCTCAGGTTACCTATCCAGCCTACTGCGCGCGAGCGCGATAACCTTGTTCAGGTTGCCTCGCCCGCGGCTGGAGCGATAACCTTTCTCAGGTTACCACTCCAACCACTCGCGCGAAGTTACGTTTCACCCGAACACGGGGACCAAATGGAGACGACGATGATGATGATGCTGATAATGATGATGATGATGCTGATGATGACAATGACAATGGTCATGATGATGCTGATGATGATGATGAGGATGATGAGGCTGCTGATGACGATGACGATGCTGAGGATCATCATGATGACGACGACGATGATGATGAGGGGGAGGAGGAGGAGGAGGAGGAGGAGGAGGAGGAGGAGGAGGAGGAAGAGGAGAAGGAGAAGGAGGAGGAGGAAGAGGAGGACGACGGACGAGGAGGAGGAGGAGGAGGAGGAGGAGGGAGGAGGAGGAGGAGGAGGAGGAGGAGGGGGGGGGGGAGGAGGAGGAGCAGGCAGGATGGGGGGGCATGGGCAAGAGGCAAGACGAGCAGATTGAGGCAGTAGGGAAAGGCATGATGAGTAGGCAGGAGGGAGAAGCAGGATGATGAGTCGTCAGGAAGAGCATGATGAGGAAACCAGAGGATGCGGGCGAGGAGGATGCGGGGGAGGACGACGATGCGAAGGCGATAGTAGGATGGTGGTAGTGAGGCATGATGGTGACGCATGTAGGTGGTGATCATCAGGAGGACGAGAGGGAGGAAGAGGAGGAGGAGGACGAGGAGGAGGAGGACGACGACGACGACGACGACGTCGGAAGGTGTCTCAGGTGTCCGGGGTGTCCGGGAAGTCCGGGGTGTCCGGGGGACGTGTCCGGCGTGTCCGGGGTGTCCGGGGGACGTGTCTGGGATGTCCGGGATGTCCGGGAGACGTGTCCGGGATGTCCGGGGGATGTGTCCGAGGTGTCCGGGGTGTCCGGGGGACGTGTCCGGGGGACGTGTCCAGGGGACGTGTCCGGGAGACGTGTCCGTTGTGTCTGGGGTGTCCGGCGGACGTGTCGGGGGTGTCCGGGGTGTCCGGCGGACGTGTCCGGGGACCTGTGGGGGACTCTAATGGCCCCCGGAGGCCCCCAGAATACGCCCAGGAGGCTTCCAGAAGGCCTTAAGCAAGCCCGAAACAACTTTTGTGAGGCCCCTAGAGGCTCTCCAAGGAGGAGCATGTGGAGAATGCGCAGGGTATGGCGAAAATCCGGATCAATAAGCATGGAGGAAGGATAACGAATAACATCATTGTAGCGGCGATGCCGGAAAAGGTAACCAGGAGTTATCGGTAAATTGTCGGCTTGACCTTCCTGCCATTCCGCCTGCAAAGCAAAGTTCAAGGACCAAGGTGCATGGTGCGAAGCGCCACTGCAGTCTTATATATATATATATATATATATATATATATACCTCTTCCTATATTTTTATAAGCTCGGGCGGGGGGAAATCCCATCCCCCCCCCAAAAAAAAAACGGACTCCCGGGACCTGGGGCTTTGGGGCCCTCCAGACGGGCCTCGAAGCGGCCACCGGGCCTCGCAAGGCGTTTTGCCAAGCCTTCCCAGCACACTTAGGGCGATCAGGGGGGTCATCGGAGGCGTCCCAGAGACCCCCAAGACAGCACAAGAGCGCTCCAAGAGGGACCGACGTGATCTCAAGATGGCCCAAGAGGCCTCCAGGACGGCCCCAAAGAGGCCTCCAAGAGCACTCCCAAGAAGGCCCTCCGAGGCAAAAATCATTGATTTTCTGATGGTTTTTGGTGAATTTTGGGGTTCTCTTCTTTTCGGCTTCCCGACGCTCCAAGACGGCGGTCTTCTGGGCGTCCGAAGCCGCCTGGGAGGCTCCCAAATCGCCCCACAACCATCCGAAAGGGCTTCCAGGCAGTCCAAGAGAGCCCCAAAACGGCACAACACGGGTCCAAGATGGCCCTCAGAGAGCCCCATGGCGGCCCAAGATGGCCCAAAGACACCCTCCGAAGAGTTCCAAATCGTGATTCGGCCGTTCAGGGAGACGGCGGTTGGAGGCAGGGTGGCCCGAGGAAGCCCCCGGAGGCCCCCAGAACACGCCCAGGAGGCCTCCAGAAGGCCTTAAGCAAGCCCGAAACAACTTTTGTGAGGCCCCTAGAGGCTCTCCAAGGAGGAGCTTCCGCAAAAAGGAGCTGAGGAGGATGCGGAGAATGCGCAGGGTATGGCGAAAATCCGGATCAATAAGCATGGAGGAAGGATAACGAATAACATCAATGTAGTGGCGATGCCGGAAAAGGTAACCAGGAATTGTCGGTAAATTGTCGGCTTGACCTTCCTGCCATTCCGCCTGCAAACCAAACTTCAAGGACCAAGGTGCATGGCGCGAAGCGCCTCTGCAGTCTTGTGTGTATATATATGTATGTATATGTATGTATATATGTATATAGATATGTATATATATATATATATATATATATATATATATGTATATCCCTTGTGGGGCAGGCCCGGGGCCCCGACCCCTGACCCCCCATGGGAGGACGGGGCGGCCGGGGAGGTCCAAAATAGTCCAGGAAGGCCTCCAGAGGCTCCCCAGACGGCCCAAGCGGGCCCCCGAGTCGCCGAAAGACCACTCCTGGACGCCCAAGATAGGCCCAAGACGGCCCGAGAAGCCCCCCCAAGGCACTCCGCGACGCTTCAAGACGCCTCTCCCGAGCGCTTCAAGAGACCAACATCGTCAATGTTACGAAGGTTTTGGAGAGATTTTGGCCTTCCAGCCTTTTCGGCTGTCCGACGTTCCAGGCCGGCTCCATAGGCTCCCAAGAGCGCCCCAAGACGGCCCAAGAGGGCCCCCAGACGGTCCGTAGCCACTTTGGCTCAAGCGATTCTGGCTCAAGCCATTTGGGCTCCAGCACATGGGGGCCACAGTGGTCGAGTCCCGGTTTCTTTTCTCCTTGTATTGGCCTTTGCTGCGCTTGTGGCTGATGACAATTGCATTCAGTGGGCGTCTACGCGTTGCCATACCGCTCTTGGGTATAACTGCATTTGCTTCACTACGAGTTCTGACAAGGGACGGATCTCTGGACCACCAGCCTACTGGATTGTTTTCATTTCTGCAGTCATCAGGTTGTTTGGGCGGAAACAGCACAGCGCTTGCACACCAAAGTGAACACGTCAGCCTACCCGAATGTGGTTCGACGGATCTCCTATTCAATGTTGGCCAGGGTCGAACGGGAACCACCACGATGCATCATGTTGTCGAACAGCTCGGGTACAAGTCTGTGCACGGTTTCCAGACGGTGAATCTTCAAGAAGTGATTGATTTTAAGCAACATCCAGGGAGCGTTGACTCTTCAAACGTTTTCGCTGATCTAGTGAATCAGACAGGCACCCCAAAACTACGTCCATTTGATTGGTCGGGGGAGTGGCCTGAACGGGGCACAGCCTTCCATGATGTGCCGTTCTTCTCGATGCCTTGCGAACTGTATTTGCGTTACCCGCGGGCGAAGTTTTTCATGCTAGACAAAGACGAGGCCCGCCATGCCAAAAGTGTGATGGTCATGTATTGTGATTACGATTGCCAGTACGATAAGACTACGAAACAGTGCAGTCATGGTAGCCACTGCGACCTTTTTCTGCGGGGGGATCGCGCTGGAATTCAGCGAAACGAGCTTCGCGGATTCATATGGGGTCAGGCTTATTCGACCTTCTGCCAGAATGCAGTAAGCATTTGCTCAGTGAGAATGGGTCAGTCACCTGAGAACAATCTCTACGCACGCACGTTGCAACTTCTGGTCTTTGCCCATCGGGAACACGTAGCCAGAGTCCATTCCTGCATTCCAGCTGAGTCGCTGTTCCACACTGACGGTATGTTCCGCAACTTTTCGCGTGAGCTTGCGAAGTTCGTGGCGTTCCTTGGATGCAAGCCAAAAACAGCAGTGGACAGCATGTCGCTACCGGAACAGAGGTAGAACGGGAACCGAAGGATTGCAAAAAAAACCGAAGGATTGCAAACAAAAACAACCGACGGATTGCAAAACAAAGCCAAAGATAACCAACAAACAATGTTTTTTGTTTTTTGTTTTTTTTGTTTTTTTGTTTTTTTGTGGGTTTTTTTTTTGCAATCCTTCGGCTTGCAGAGACCAGACATACGCACATATTGTTGCAGCAGTTGCACGAGTTGTGTGGCCTTCGGGCGGATATCAGAGGCGACCGGGCCTGGGGGCCCTGGTGCCAGGACCTCGACCACAAGTGTGAGGCCTTGTGCGCGGGGCCCGTTCTTGGGAGGTCTCGTCTCGCCTCCCGGGCGAACCCGAAAGCCGTCCCGGCGGCCCAGGACGTCGTCCAACGGTCGGACGGCTCGAAGGAGCCTTCAGACGCCTTCGTGACCCCCCTCCTTTGCTTCTGTTTGTTACTCTGGCCGCGCCGAGGCGGAACCGCCCACGCCGCCCACTCACCTCCCTCCTCCTCCTCCTCCTCCTCCTCCTCCTCTTCCTCCTCCTCCTCCTCCTCCTCCTCCTCCTCCTCCTCCTCCTCCTCCTCCTCCTCCTGGCTTAGGTCCATTACTCTAGAGTGCCCGCCCCTCGAAGAGGATGATGATGAGGGGGTGGGTGGGTCTGTTGTGGAGGCGGGAGTGTCGTCCGTCGCCGGGAAGGAGTGCACGCGCTCGGCAGCGGCCGCCGCGAGAGCAGCCAGCGGGCCTCCGCCGGAGCCGAGCGAGGAGGTTTGGGCGAACTTCAGGCCTTGGAGAGCCCGAGGCCACGTGTGCCTTGAGGCCCCAGTTTCGTCTCTCACGGGAGCCCCTCTGGGGACCTCGGTTTTTTGCACGGCCACCCTGGGAGTTCCTGGGGTCGCAGTGCCCTCGCGTCGGATTGCCTGGGCAGTCGGTCTGCTGGCCGAGAGCGGCAATTGGACTGGATTTTGCGTGGGAAGCACCCTTCCCGTCGAGACGGGCGTGCAGGGTCAACCACAACCACCGCCCTGTCTGATGCTTCTAGAGACTTCATGGCCTCCAAGCTTGGCCTTGATGAGGTCCCCCCTCTGGACCCTGCCCCGTGCTCGGTGTCAGGAGTCGACCTCGTCCGAGGGCTCGTCCAAGGGTTCGCGCTGGTTGGTTTCTCCTCTCGCGTTTCAGCCGAAGAGCTGGGGCGGCGGGTCCTTGATAGGAGGAAGTGCGTGCCTGTCGAATTGGAGGACGAGTTTAAACTTGTTCAGTTTTGCTTGTGCTGCGAATTGGGTGGCCCCCCTTGCAGCTGGTGCTGCACTTGTGCGCGGGGCCCGTTCTTGGGAGGTCTCGTCTCGCCTCCCAGACGAACCCGAAAGCCGTCCCGGCGGCCCAGGACGTCGTCCAAAGGTCGGACGGCTCAAAGGAGCCTTCAGACGCCTTCGTGATCCCCCTCTTTTGCTTCTGTTTGTTACTCTGGCCGCGCCGAGGCGGAACCGCCCACGCCGCCCACTCACCTCCCTCCTCCTCCTCCTCCTTTTCTTCCTCCTCCTCCTCCTCCTCCTCCTCCTTTTAACCTGCCTAGCCGAGGGTGCCGGCTTGGCAGATGCTGGTTCTAATTTTCTCGCCGAGGCTCGAGGAGAGTTCCTCCGTCGTTGCCCGCCTCCGCCCTGTTTTGCAGGGACGCCAGCCGAAGCATCTGACTTAGGTCCGCGTTGGGGCGTCCCTTCAAATATTTCACCTTCCAGCGCAGCTGGGCCCCTTTCGAAAAAAAGAGGGCCCCCCGACGGCCCCAGAAGCGCCCAAGAGAGCCCCAAGACGGCCCCAAGATGCGCCCAATAGGGGGGCCACGACTCCAAAATTCGACCCTCCCGCTTGAAGATTGCCCCAGGAGGCCCCAAGGAGCCCCCCAGAGGCCCCAGGAGGCCCCCGAGAGGCACCCAGGAGACCCAAACACGGCCTCAAGAGGCCACAAAACAGCCCAGAGGAGGTCCCACAACGGTCTCAAAATGGCTACCGAGAAGCTGCGAAACTGCCTTCACGACGTCCCCGACAGGCGAACCACGAGATCCAAACCAACACCCATGTGGCCTCTGACCCACCACCTGGGGCACCCGCCGCCGCCCGCCCGCCATCCGCGTAGCACGCACCACTCTGTACACAGCTTCAGTCTCCAACAAGCTCCCGCTGCAAGAGAGCACCCTTAAGGAATTCATTCAAATCCCGACCCGCCCGCCCGCCCGCCCGCCACCCGCCCGCCCGCCGCCCGCCCAGCCGCTCGCCCGCCTTCCGCGTAGCACGCGCCACCCTGCACTCAACAGCCTCCGCCTCCAAGACAACACCTAGCATTCAACAGCCCCCAGGGCTCCGGGGACTGCCTGGGCCCTCTCCCAAACACGCCACGACACGCCAAGAGGGCCCTAAAGATTGCCAAGACAGCCCCAAGAGGCCCCGGACACGCCGAAGATGGTCTCAGGACGGCCGACGACGCCACCAAGACGCCCCAAGAGCGCCTCCAGAGGCCTCTCCAAAGGGCCCCGCATTTTTGCGCTCTCGCATGTTCCGCCTCCCCACGGTCCCAGACGGCGTCAGAGGCCCTTCAGATCGCTCCAAGACGGCCGAAGAGGCTCCCCAGGAAAGACCAGAGACGGCCCAGGAGTTAAGGGAGGGGGGGTTTTGTCGAGAGGAAGGGGGGGGTCCAGCAGGGGGAGGATTTTCGGAGGGGGGAGGGGATCCCCGGGCTCCAGAGGAAGGGGGGGGGGGGGGAATTTTTCATAGTAAAGCGGCGGTGGATCACGCTCTCTCAAGTATTCGTACGTATGCATGTGAAAATGTCTGCGCATACCTCTGTGTGTGTGTGTGTGTGTCCGTGCACAGCCACACACTACGACGGCGGCCCTGGGCAGTAGTCCGCAGCGGCCCCCCTACAGGGCTCATCCTCGTCATCACCATCGCATTTCTCACATGCTCATGAGGACCAGGATGAGGATGATTATGGTGATGACGATGATGAGGAGGGGGATGAGGAGGCTGATGATGATGATGAGGAGGAGGAGGATGCGGATGATGAGGAGTACGATGAGGATAAGGGTGAGATGAGGGAGAGGATGATGAGGAGGTGCAGGATGAGGATGATGATGATGAGACTGATGATGATCATGACGACGACGATGACGGTGATGATGATGAAGATGATGATGATGATGATGATGATGATGATGATGATGATGATGATGATGATGATGATGATGATGATGATGATGATGATGATGTTGAACATTATTAATTCTAAAGAATAATTATTGTTGGGCCCCCTGGTGCACGCCCCCCCCGCCGCGCCTAGGCCGCAGCTACATTTTCATCATTTTCGTGAGGAAGCCTCAGGTAATTCGATGTGATCAAGATCCGGTTGTTTTGTTCCCCCCCGCTTTCCCTTGCAAAAAACACTATAAAATGAAATTTCTTGTTCAAATGTAATCAAATTTCAAGAATCCCTTGCAAAAAATAAGGTAAAGTGGACATTCGCGCGCGCAAGACGAAATCCTTCCAAAAGCTTAGTGTTCGGAGCGATTTTAACATAAAAACATCAAAAAACCAATGGTTTTTCAACAAAAAAATGTCAAAATCTCATCCCGCGCGCTCTTGCGGATTCGTAGGAAACCCAACACTTTTTAAACATTTCTGTCAAACGGGCTTTTGCGAGCAACTTTTTCGAACTTCTGCGACAACGGTTGCGCACCTGCCAGGGCCATCATCCCTGTCAAATAATACCATGCGGGACACATTCGTTTTTTCTTCGCGCGCGCACGCCGAAATCTCCAAAAACCATTGGGTTCTGTGGGTGTGTACCCCACGCCAGTGTAGTAGCCACGGTCGTCCGCACGCCACGAAGTGAAGTGTCCCAACGTCATAGGGCGGGAAGCTGGGTTTGGGTGGTCGCGAAGAGTCGTTTGGATATTTGGTAGAGCTTGTAATGCCCCCCCACGAAGTGGGGGTATTGCCTGGTGTCGTATGAAAACCCTGGCACTGGGGAGAACACCACGCGTTCGGGTAAAATGATTGTTGTTGTTGTTGTTGTTGATGATGATGATGATGATGAGGAGGATAAGGAGGAAGGAGGAGGAGACGGAGGAGGATGCGGAGGAGGATGTGTAGGATTATGCGGAGGGGGAGGATGGGAGGAGCTTATTCGCTGATGGCGTCATTACCATTCGGCGAAGTGGCTTGTGTGTTTGATCTACGTTCTTGTGGCCATGCTTCGACTGTACCCGTGGATAGTTTCTTGTCTCAACTATCTTGCTCCTCTTCCTCCTCCTGCTCCCTCTTCCTCGCGTCTCTCCTCATCTCTCGTCCTCATCTCTCCTCCTGTCTCCTCCACCTACTCTTCTGCCTGGTTCCCCCTCTTACTATTCAGCCGACTCTTCTTCCTCGTATCTCTTGCTCTGCCTGCCTAGTGTCTCCTGCCCCACCCCAATCGTTCTCCTCATTTTCTCCGCCGCTCAGCCCCAGATGATAATCGATGTCGAAAGCGGTTCGGCTCAAGATGCCCCGAAACGGCAAGGCTCTCAAGCCTAAGGGCAGGGGCAGGGGCAGACCCCCCAAAAAACACGGCGCCCTCAAAAGCAAGACCCGGCGGACCTACAACAAGAAACGCAACAAGCGCCGCAAAGACGCTCGTTTGGACCAGAAACGCAAGGAACTGTTTCCACAGTTCTACTCCGTGTTCGAGACGGAGCTCAAGGTCAAGGCATTGTGGCGCCAGAAGGCGACGACGGGAAATAATGGTTCCGCCCACAGCGGTACACCCCGCCCCCCCCCCCCACGCCCAGGCACATGGAAACCACGATTGTTGTACATATCCACTGTGTCCCCACAGGCGCGGGATTGGGCTGGGAAGAACAAGGGCCTTCAGTCCTTGAGCGCCTCCCTGCAGAAGGCCGAAGCAGCGAAGCACAAGGATAACGCCAAGCTGCGTGAGGCCACGGGGCTACAAACTCAGCAACGCGCCCCTTTCTCACCGTGCTGTTTCGGTTCGGCGAATCGCGCCCCGCGCAGGGAACCGCCCCGCGGCGCCACGTTCGTTCGCGGGGAGTGGCAGCGCGCGGCGCCTTTTGCAGACACCTCAACTTGACAAGGGGTTGTCAAGTTGAGGTAGTAAAGGGGCCTCTTGGGCTCTCTTTTGAGCCTCTTGGGAGCGTCCGGGGGCCCTCTTGGGCGCCTCTTGGAGCGTCTTGGGGGCCTGTTGGGGCCATCTTTGGGGCGATCGATCACAGATGGGGCGAGCATTTTTGTCAGCGCCCCCGTCGGGGCCACGATCCTCGTGAGGGGTGTCGAATTTTAGCCCTCCCAGGGATAGAAAAAGGACCCTCTGACCACCCGCGAAACCCCCTCTCCAGGTCCAGGGGGAGGGGGTAGGGGGAGGGGTAAACCCCTCCCCGACGGGGGAGAAGGGGGGTTCAGAACAGAGAGAGCTCGCTAAACCACTCACGCCCAAAGGGCTGGTGGGATTAGCCGCGTCGAGCACTGGGAGGCGATGCTCTTTCGAGACAGTTTCGACACTTCTCTGGGGACTCGAACTTGTTTTTGGGATGGGAAGCAACATAAACCTCGGGGGCCTCTTGCGTACCTGGGAGCCTCTTGGAGGCCTCTTGGGGACATCTTGGGCGCCTCTTGGCGCCTCCTTGGCGCCTCTTGGGGCCCTCTTGGGGCGCTCTTGGGGGCGTTCGAGGCGCTCTTGGGGCCATCTTGGAGGACATCGATCAAAGATGGGGATGGTCGCAATTAGCCTCCCCCCGCGGGAGCCCCTAACATCGCCCCTTGGACCTCTTTCAGGCCCCTCTTGGAGCGCTCTTGGGGCCGTCTTGGGGCTCTCTTAGACCTCTCTTGGAGCCCTCTTGGGCCATGTCGGAACGATCTCGAGACCTCGGGAGGCTATCGAAAGCGAACGGTCGACGATGCGACAATCAGGGATACCCCGAAGCTCAAATGATTTTGGCCTCTTGGGGGGTCTCTTTGGAGGTTTCGGAGGCCTCTAGGAGCCGTCTTCGAGCGTTCTTGGGGCCCTTTTGGAACATTTTGGGAACCATCTTGAGGCATCTTACGCCACCTGGAGCTATCTTGGTGGCCATATTGGGCTATCTAAGGCCCTCTTTGAGTACCCTCTGGCACCTCGCGACTGGCCCCGTCCAGGTCCATGGGAGGGGGTGAAGGGGAGGGGTCAAGACTCCCTCCCCGCCCGCAAGCCGTCTCGCTCGCTCCCACCCGCCCTCCCAACACATACGTAGCATCCGAGCCTGGCCCGAGCCGCAGCATATTCCGCAGTCGTCTTTGGATGGGCAGCTACTGAGGGCGAATCCGCCGCCGCCGCCCGCCGCCGCCGCCGCCGCCGCGCCGCCGCCGCCGCCGCCGCTGTCGCCACCGCTGTCGCTGTCCGCCGCCGCGCCGATCCGCCGCGCCGCCCGCCGCCGCCGTCCACCGTCCGCCGCCGCCGCGCCGCCGATGCCGTCACCCCGCTGCGCCGCAGCCGCAGCCGCAGCCGCAGCCGCTGCCGCCGCAGCTGCAGCCGCTGCCGCCACCGCTGCCGCCGCCGCCGCCGCCCCCGCCGCCGCCGCCGCCACCGCCGCCGCCACCGCCGCAGCCGCCGCAGCCGCTGCCCCCGCCGCAGCCCCCGCAGCCGCCGCCGCCGCCAAGTGGATTCTGCATTTTTACCTAACAGCGAAGACTGACTGATAGGTTTCTAGTGGTGTCAAAAGAGCGCATCTGATGACTCAGAAGGGAGGTCTTGGCGGCATCCGGGCCGGGCTCGGTTTAAGCAATCAGTCACACACTTCGTGCTCTTCGACCTCCCAGAACTCCATTCCCGGGCCACATTTTGAATGCCCGAAGCCAACTGTAGGCCACTTCGTGCTCTTCGACTTCCCAGAACTCCACTCCTGGGCCACATTTTGGATGCCCGGAGCCAACTGTAGGCCACTTCGTGCTCTTCGATTTCCCAAAACTCCACCCGGGCCACATTTTTGGATGCCCGGAGCAAACTGTAGGCCACTTCGTGGTCTTCGAGTTCCCAGAACTGCATTCCTGGGCATGATTTTGAATGCCCGGAGCCAACTGTAGGCCACTTCGTGTTCTTCGAGTTCCGAGAATTTTATTCCCGGGCCACATTTTGAATGCTGAGGCAGGCTGATGCTGAGGCTGAGGCAGGCTGAGGCTGAGGCAGGCTGAGGCCGGCTGAAGGCCGAGGCTGATGCTGAGGCAGGCTGAGGCTGAGGCTGAGGCTGCAGGCTGAGGCTGAGGCAGGCTGAGGCTGAGGCTGAGGCAGGCTGAGGCTGAGGCAGGCTGAGGCTGAGGCTGAGGCTGAGGCTGCTGAGGCTGAGGCTGAGGCTGAGGCTGAGGCTGAGGCTGAGGCTGAGGCTGAGGCTGAGGCTGAGGCTGAGGCTGAGGCTGAGGCTGAGGCTGAGGCTGAGGCTGCAGGCTGAGGCTGAGGCTGCTGAGGCTGAGGCTGAGGCTGAGGCTGAGGCTGAGGCTGCTGAGGCTGAGGCTGAGGCAGGCTGAGGCTGAGGCTGAGGCTGAGGCAGGCTGATGCTGAGGCAGGCTGAGGCTGAGGCTGAGGCTGATGCAGGCTGAGGCTGAGGCAGGCTGAGGCTGAGGCCGAGGCTGAAGGCAGACTGAGGCTGAGGCTGAAGCAGGCTGAGGCTGAGGCTGAGGCAGGCTGAGGCTGAGGCTGAGGCAGGCTGATGCTGAGGCAGGCTGAGGCTGAGGCTGAGGCTGATGCAGGCTGAGGCTGAGGCAGGCTGAGGCTGAGGCCGAGGCTGAAGGCAGACTGAGGCTGAGGCTGAAGGCAGGCTGAGACTGAGGCAGAGGCAGGCTGAGGCTGAGGCTGAGGCAGGCTGATGCTGAGGCAGGCTGAGGCTGAGGCTGAGGCTGATGCAGGCTGAGGCTGAGGCAGGCTGAGGCTGAGGCCGAGGCTGAAGGCAGACTGATGCTGAGGCTGAAGCAGGCGAGGCTGAGGCTGAGGCAGGCTGAGGCTGAGGCAGGCTGAGGCTGAGGCTGAGGCAGGCTGAGGCTGAGGCTGTGACTGCGACTGCCGTTGCCACTGCGACTGTCATCGCGAATGCGACTACGACTGCGAGAACAGCAGAATTCTACAACTGGATTCTCATCTGAATCTTAAGGGGAATGCTTCCAGATATGCTCTTACACATCGCTGTTAGGATGCTTTGCCGGGATAGTTTTGACAGGGATGATGGAAGGAGGCCGCATCGGGTTCGCTGCGCGTGCTCCGAATTTGGAGACAGAGTGTGTTTTGCATTGTTTTCTTTTATAAGGGATGGTTGGGGGGTGCCCGCATTGTCCCTCGTTGGCTCCCAGTCGCGTGGGGGAGGGGGTGTATAGTAATAGGGAGCAGTGGTCAAAACACCCCTTAGATAGCAAGCCGTCTGACTCACTCCCACCCGCCTTTCCAACACAGAAATAACACCCGAGCCTCAGCATGTTCAGCGGTCGTCTGTGGATGGACAACTACTGGGAACCAAAACCGACCCCATGTGCGCGACGCTGGGGCGAGGCGCGCCACGCTTGTCAGGCGCGCCACGCGCGCCAGGCACCCCTTGGGCCCGAGCGTGCCATGCACGCCTGGTGCATCAGATGCGCCACGTGTTCCGCGTGCGCCAGTTGTGCCGCATCTTCCAGCCGCGCCATGTGCGCCACGTTCGGGGCACGCGCAGGGTGTGCCAGGTGCGTCTGCGCACGTGACAGCACACATCGGGAAACATGTCGGCCCGGCCGAAAGGCGATGCCCTTCATTGTGTTTGGGGGGCCTGTGCACAGCATGCCGTGCGCCACCAACCCCGCCGTCCCTGTCAAAACCACTTGACCGTGATCACCGAGTGGCCGCGCACGGTTCCAGGTTTAGCTGCGAGGTTTTTGTTACCTAACAGCGAAGACTGATAGGTTTCTAGTGGTGTCAAAAGAGAGCATCTGATGACTCAGAAGGGAGGTCTGGGCGGCATCCGGACAGCGAGGGCCGGGCTCAGGGCCGGGCTCGTTTTAAGCAAACAGTCACACACTTCGTGCTCTTCGACCTCCCAGAACTCCATTCCCGGGCCACATTTTGGATGCCCGGAGCCAACTGTAGGCCACTTCGTGCTCTTCGATTTCCCAGAACTCCACTCCTGGGCCACATTTTGGATGCCCGGAGCCAACTGTAGGCCACTTCGTGCTCTTCGACTTCCCAGAACTCCATTCCTAGGCCATATTTTGGATGCCCGGAGCCAACTGTAGGCCATTTCGTGTTCTTGGACTTCCCAGAACACCGCTCCCGGGTTACATTTTGGATGCCCGGAACCAAGTGTAGGCCATTTCGTGTTCTTCCACTTCCCAAAACTTCAATCCCCTTCACATTTTGAATGCCCGGAGCCAACTGTACGCCACTTCGTGCTCTTTCATTTCCCAGACTTCCAAGACTCATCATCTTCATCATCATCATCATCGTCCCCGTAGCCTTCTTGGCTACCGTTATCGTTGGAGATACCGTTGTCGAAAGCGGTGTTTCTACTGCTACTACCACGGCTCCCATCACTCCTATTCGTTCATTCCACACACTACAACTACTACTTCACTGTTACCATTACTACCATCACTACTACTTCTACTGCTACTACTACTGTTACTATTACTGCTGCTGCTGCTGCTGCTGCTGCTGCTGCTGCTGCTGCTGCTTCTCAGTGTAGCTACTGCTACTGCAACTACTGGCAGTGCCACTGCGACTGCCGCTGATGTTGCCACTGCGACTGCCACTGCGAATCCGAATGCGACTGCGAGAACACCAGAATTCTACAACACCGCTCTTACATGAATACCACAGGCAATGTTTCCAGCCATGCTTCTACACATCGCTGTTCGGTTGCTTTCCCGGGATAATTTGTATTGATTTTTGGTATGGATGGTATCACTGCGCACAGCAATCAATATGCTGACACCCCTGCCGTCCTTAAAAAAACAGCGCAACATGCTCGCGGGCCTCACGAAAGTGAGTCAAGACTTGACCCCAAAGTGTATTGTGTATTCTTTTTGTGATAGGGATTGTGTGTGGGGGGGCGCATTTGGTTGGCCGCGCATGCTCCAAATGTGGAGGCATGGTGCGTTTTGTACTGCTTTGTAACAGTGGCTGTATGGGGGGGCCGCATGGTTCCTGGTTGGCTGCTGGTCGCCTGGGGGAGGGAGTGTATATTCATAGGGAACAGTGATCAGCCCCCCCCCGAGCGGGAAAAAGGGGACTGGAAGAGGAACCGCCCCAGACCACCTACGCCCAGAGGGCTGGTGGGATTCTGGCTGTAGCAGCGGCCTCTGCGTATCAGTGTTGCATGAGCTTCGGGGCACTCCTTTTCGTGCCAGAGGCACGTTGGCATATCCACATGTATGTATGTACGTATGTATGTATATATATATATATATATATATATATATATATATATATGTATGTATAGTCAGAGACGTGAATACCCCTCGGCCCCCACTCGCCCGCCAGCGAATGCCCGCACGTGCCTCTGCATCCGTGCTGCTCAAGTCCGAGAGGCCCGCCGCGCGGGCGGCTCATGGACGGGCCGCCCTCGCTCTGGGCGACGTTCGCGGCCGCGTGGAGCGCGATGCTGGGGGCCTGCTGGTCGTGGGGCTGGGCGACGCCCGTGGCTCCGGCCTGGCACCCGCCGCCGCCGTTGTCTTGCGGCTCGGAGGAGGGCTGCCCCTGCTCTTGCGACCAGGAGCTCCGGCGCATCATCGACCTCCAGGGCGAGGTCGTGACTCTCCAGGCGGAGGTCTGGGCGCTCCGGTGCCTGCTCCTCGCCGGGCTGCTGGTGCTCGGCCTCGCGACCTCGGGCGCCGGAGCGCTGGGGTTCCTGGCCGGCTGGTGCCGGCGCTGCTGCTGCGGCGGGCGCGGACGGGGGCCTGAGGGGAGCCCTCCGCGCAAGGCGCAATCGGCGGCCTCGCCAGTGCCTCAGCCGCCGCCGACGGTCGCCTTGACGGGCGGCGCCGGGCCAAGCACCCCGAGCCGACGCTATGGCTGACATGCTGGCCCTGGACATTGCGGACCTGCAGATCCTTGTGCGGTACGAGAGTGATCCGAATGGAGTCCACTGGCGCCACAGGGTGCTCCTGTTCCGCGTGGACGGCGACATCTGGATCGCGCTGATTCCGGACCTCGCGCTCGTGAGGGTCAAGTTGCTGAACGTCCAGCACGAGGTGCTGGAGAGGCGGGCGCCGTTCCCGCCGCACTTGGCGAATCAGGTCTACGCCCGCGACCCCATCGCGGGCGCGGCGCTGGCCGGCTACCGGCGCAGGGAGAAGATGCAGGGCCAGCTGCTGGGGGGCGGCCAGGTCGACGCCGTGGAGCCGATGATCTGGGTGATCGCAGAGGCGCGTTCGGCGAGGTTCGGCGAGGTCGTGGACGCTGCTCTGATGGACGACGACGCTCACGGCACGAGCTTCGACGCGAAGGGCGCGGTGGTGCTGGTCGGCGAGGAGTTCTTTGTGCAGAAGATAGCGGCAAGCGGCCTGGCGGACTTCAAGAAGGAGACGAAGACCGACCTAGGCGACGTCCGCACGCTCGGCGACCGCGCGGACGACGCGGGGCAGCGGGTCCTCCACCTGACGGAGGCGGTCGCCCTCATGCGCGACACCGAGCAGAAGGGCTTCCCCCTGTCCGTTTTCAGGAGCGTGAAGGAGTTCCTTGACAGCGTCGGCGCCGGGCCAGGCAACATGATCTCGTACCAGGCGGAGTGGGGGCGTCTCAGCGGCGTAGGCGAGGGGTCGGGTGTCAGCCACGTGCGTCGGAATTTGTGTGAGGTGATTCGTCTCATGCATTCCTGGGGCCAGGTCGACCATTCGATGATGGCGTCGGCCGAGCTGATCGTGCGCTGGCTGATCCAGACGGAGATAGCGGTGGAAAGGAACCCTCGGCACCCCGACTACAGTGGCCTCGACATAGTAATATCCGCGCCCGTCAACGCCGTGGGCCGCGCCTCGACCTCGAAGTTCAACTCCTGGGCCACCGACCGCCTCAAGGAGAGGGCCGCCATCTGGAAGCAAGAGCGGCTCCTATCGTGAGGGGCAAAAGCAGACGAGGAAGGGCGACGGCAAGAAGGGCGGGGGGGGGCGATGGAAAAGGTCAGAAAAAGAAGAAGAAGGGGAAGGACGCCTGCGCCGGAGGCGGCGCCAGCGACGAGGGATGGCGCCTCTCGGGGCTGCGGGGGCGCCGGCGCCGGCAGCCCGGGCGTCGACGAAGCCCCCCCGCAGCCGGCAACTACGTGGGCTCGCCTCCTCCGCGTCCGGAGGGGTCAGGGCGCGAGATCGACGGCGTGGAGATCCTTTCCCTTTGCCTCGAGATGCTGCTGCCCCCGGCGATGCATGCGACGCTGTGCGGCTGCGGCAAGTTTTTGATTCGGTTCGGGCCCTGAACCAGGACCAGCTTGCCGCCGCCAACCTGAATTCGCGACGTGCCCTGGGGCGCGACTTTCCACCTGAGGAGCACCTCCGGCCCGCCGCCGTGCAGCGCTGGATGCTCCAGAATGTCGCCTGGCGGGTCGAGGCGTATGGGGGCTGCCCTGCTGACCTTGCCGAGGAATCGTCCCTGTCGGAGATCCTCGACTCTAGAGACCACTGCGGCATGGAGCCCAAGAACCTGGCCAGCTTCGAGTTTGACGAGGTCAAGATCCTGAATCGGAAGGTTCACGTGCGACCCATTCGCCGCGAACTCCCTCCTGCAGCCCTTGGCTACCTCAGGCACTCAGCCGATCTGATCGAGATGGATTGGGCGGAGCTTGAGAAGGATCGAGCCGAGAGCGCGGGGTCCTCGCACTACTGGGGCCCAAGCTTCGGCGTTCGCGAGACCTACGGAGGCGACTGTGCCAGCGATTGCGCCAGCAGGGCCTGCTGACCTGGCGCCGGCGGCTGAAGGGGCGCGCGGGCATCTTCGCGGTCAAAGAAGGATGGGCTCCAGAGGCTGATTTTTGACGCCCGAGCGGCCCATCGGGCACATCGCCCGCCACCTACCGCGCGACTGGGGTCCTCGCGCTGCGTGGCCGACCTGGACTTCTCTGACCCCAGGCTGAAGGCCTCCGGCTTCGGCGGCATCGGCTCGGGGCTTGCGGCTAGCCCGCGCGGGGGGGAAGGCGACGTCGGGGGCTGCTTCTACGCCGCCCCCGAGCTCGCCTCTTTTGGTTCGGCTTCGACGACCGCTTCGACGCCCACGAGCTGGAGGAGATGGGGCGCCGGCCGGCCATGATCTGGGACGACGCCGAGGGGGCGGAGACCATGGTCGAGGACGGCGAGGTACTCCACCCATGCATGGCCGCTGTCTGCGTGGGCTGGTCGTGGGCCCTCTTCTTCGCCAATGAGGCCGTGACTCACCGCTTGGAGCGGTCCCTGGGCGGAGGCGCTGACCAGATCATGCGCGAGGTGCAGCCTGCTCCAGCGTTGAAGCCTGGCAAGGGCGTGGCCGGCGTGTGCGCGGGCAACGCGCAGGTCGTCGGTGGCTGCGCGGGCGACGCCAGGAAGCAGATGCACGAGATTGAGAAGATCTCTTGCGAGGACAACATGCCTTTCGACGTGGGGCCTCGCGACGAGTTTGAGATGCAGTTACTGGGCCTGGCGCGCCACTGGCGCGACCGACGGCTGCGGCGTGTTCCCCGACGCGTCTGGCGGACCTACCTGGCCGGACACGCCCTGCTGCGCCGTCGCAAGCTGCGCGGGCACACCTTGCAGTGCTGGCTCGGCCACGTGGTGAACTTGAACCAGCTGTGCCCGGAGGCCATGTCCGCGCTGAACGCCTGCTGCCGCTTCGTCGAGGAGGCTTTAGAGGCTTGGCCGTCCGTGAAGTCCGAGATTCGTTGTGCGATGACCCTCCTCTTCCTGGTGGAGGCCGACCTGGGCGCCAACTTCTCCAACGAGGTCTACTGCGGGGACTCCTCCACCCGAGGCTGCGCCCTCCACGTGGCGAGGGCCGAGCCCGGCGAGTTGCGCGAGGCCTGGAGATGGAGAGAGCGCTGGCGCTACCGCGACGTCCCCGTGCAGGGAGGGCCACATGGCCGACGGCCTCGGCCACGTGCGGGGCGACGCGCCCGGCCTCGCGGCGGGGCCGCGCACGGCCTTCGGCCAGGCCCTTCGGGCCGGAGCCGACGACCTGCGCCTCGGGTCGCTTCCAGCGGCCGCACCGCCGCGGCGCCCTCGGGTCAAGGTCGACCTGGACGCGGGGGCCCCTCGCCTGGCCGACGGCTGGACCGGGCGACAGCGCTTCCAGCTCGTCGCGGCGGACCGTTGGCGCTGGCAGGAAGAGCACATCAATTTGAAAGAAGCTCGGGTGGCCTCGATGGGCCCGCGGCGTCACTGCCGCACAGTGGGGCGGCTTGGCTCGAAGCTGCTCACCCTCGGCGACAGCCAGGTGACCGTGGGAGCCTATTAGAAGGGCCGCTCCAGCGCAGGGCTGCAGTCGTTGCGCTGGCGAGCTGCGGCCTACCGCCTCGGTGGACAGATCGCGCGGCGGCTTCGCTACATCGAGACGGATCGGAACCTGAGCGGCCAGGACTCGCGCCGCTGGGACACCAAGCGAGTGGCGGGGCCGGAGCGCTCGCCGACCGGGCTGGGCGTCGCCCCGCCCCGCGCCCAGGGGCCGGACAGCGCGCCCGCTGGCGCGCCGAGCTTGGCTGTCGATCAGTCGGGCTCCGAGGGGTGCGAGACGCAACCTCCCTCCTCCCCGTCGCCCCCATCGTCGGCATCGCTATCATCTGCTTCCTGCCCGACAATTCAGAGCGAGCCTGGTATACGAGTCAGTTTTTTGTTTGGAGCTCTTTGGTGGTCTGGGGCGGTCGACTCGAGCATGCAGGAAGATTGGGCTTCCCTTCGCCGACCCCGTGGAGTTCGATTTGTTTCGCAGAAGCACGCGTGCCTATCTTGGATCTGGCCCGCAGTGGCCGACTTCTATACGTACATTTTGGGGCACCTCGTTCGGTTTGGAGAATCGCGCGCCGGGGGATCAAGAACCACGCGCGTGCGCGGGCTAAGGAAAGGCTGGGGGGTCGAGTTCGCACTCTTCACGGCCACTCTCTGTCACATATTGTCACGCAGGGGGTGCTACTGGAGCGTCGAGAATCCCAGAACTTCGAGGCTATGGAATTTCGAACCCGTCGCTCGACTTCGCGGGCTACCCGCCGTCATCGAGGTGAATGTTGATATGGGTATGTTCGGGGCGCCCTATCGGAAGCCCACTCGGATCCTGACGAACGTGGGGGCCCTAAGGGCCCGGGGGGAGCGGCCCCGCGTCTCGCGCAAGCACGCGGTCATGCTGCGCGGGCGCCTCACACCCCAAGCTGCCGCATATCCGTCACCATTGGGCTCATGCTGGGCGGACATCCTGGCGGCCGCGCTCCGCCGTGGAGCGCTCGCCCGCGCCGGCGACTTCGACCCCCAGGAGCTCCGGCATGGCCTCCTCCGGGCGGCGGGCCGTCAGCCAGCGCCTGGGGGTGCGGCGGTGCGCAGCGAGGACAACGAGCTCGCCCGCGACGTCTGCAAAGCCGCCGACGGCTTCCTCGGGGCGGGCCCCGTCATCCAGTTTGGTCAGGACAAACGACTTCAGCGCCGGCAGGCCCACGCGCACTGGCAGGCGGCCGCCGCCAGGCAGCGGGCGACCTCGCCAGCCGTCGGCGGCGCGCCACGTGGGGCCCCTCCTAGTCCAGAGGCGCGACGCGCTGGTCATGGCGACGGTGACAAACGACACCCTCGAGCGGCGCGCGGCGGCGGCGCACGAGTTCGAGGTCTATGCGAAGGCCGAGAAGCTCGACCTGCAGCCGCCGAGCCGCCTCGACAACTCCCTGTCCCAGTACTTCGTGGACCTGTTCGACGACGGCTTCGGCGCGCGGGAGGGCCGCAACACCTTCCACGGCTACAGGCCCCCGCGGCTCAAGACGACCAGCAAGGTGGAGCTCCCGAAGGCACTGGCCTCCATGAAGGGTTGGGCCAAGCGGGCCCCAGGCCACGCGCGCTTGCCGCTGCCCGACATCATTGTAGACGACATCGCGCTGGACCTGGTGGAGCGCGACCTGCCGCTCATGGGCGCCGCAGTGGTACTCGAGACGGACGCCTACCTCAGGCCCTCCGAGACGGTGGTGCTCCGGCAGGGCCAGATCCTGCCGCCCGCGCCAGCCGCGAGGCTCGGCGCGCACTTTGGCGTGGTCATCGCGCCCTCCGATTGGCGCGAGACGACGCAGACGGGCGGCCAGGGCGACGGCATGCTGATCGGGGACGTGGCGCGTCCGTGGCTGGCGAGCGCGATGAAGCTCCTTTCAAGCCAAAGGCGCCCGACTCTCAGAGGCAGAGGCTGTTCGACTTCACCCTGCCCGAGTTCGAGCGCGAGGTCAAGCGCAGCTCGGACCGCCTGGGCTACGCGCCCCTCAAAGTGCGCCCCCACGTCTTCAGGGGCAGCGGGGCCTCGAACGACAAGGCCCACGGTCGCCGGACGTTGAAGGAGATTCAGAAGCGCGGCCGCTGGGCATCGTCCGCGTCGGTGGCCCGCTACGAGAAAGGCGCTCTCCTGCTTCAGCAGCTCAGGAAAATCCCCGTGGCAGCGCGCAGGAGCGCTAAACTGCCCCAGGAGTTGATCAGCCGCCTTCGAAAGTTGTGACGGGCCTACCAGTACGTGATACGGGTATGGGCGCGAGGTGCTTGAAAGGCCCGCACCTCGAGATGATCGTTTGTGTATGCTGCAGGCCTGAGCACTATGGATTATTGTGTCATGGTGTGAATGAGAAATGATCCACACTATATCCTACAGCCTTGCTGGATATGCATGTCTGGGCGAGGTATTCAGGCCGTCTTGGGGTGTGTATAGTCAGAGACGTGAATACCCTTCGGCCCTCACTCGCCCGCCAGCGAATGCCCGCACGTGCCTCTGCATCCGTGCTGCTCAAGTCCGCCCACCCACGTCCACCCTCGAGCTTGTTGCACAAGCTCGCAATTTGATGCATTCCGCTGCGGGCGCGAGGTGCTTGAAAGGCCCGCACCTCGAGATGATCGTTTCTGTATGCTGCAGGCCTGAGCACTATGAATTATTATGTCATGGTGTGAATGAGCAATGATCCTCACTATATCCTACAGCTTTGCTGGATATGCATGTTTTGGGCGAGGTATTCAGGCCGTCTTGGGGTGTGTGTGTATATATATGTATACATGTTTCAAACATACACGTATACATATCTAGACACGTATCTACAGCTATACAAATCACAATTTTCCTGCACACATGCACAGAACTATGTATATTTATTGATGCAGATACATATACCTTTTACATTTTTATGTGAACATGTGTACGTGTGCAACCATCTAGATGCATCGCTACATACAAACATACGTATACTCATGCCGAGAAGGCCCGCCCCGTCTGCTTGTCACAGACGCGAGCTACATGTCCCGTATGCCTCTGTGTGTGAGAAGGCACGCCCCGTCTGCCCGCTCCCGAGAAGGCTCGCCGACGGGCGCGCCAACGTCCTCCCCCGCCCGCCTCGGCAGGACGCCCGCCCCTGGGCGGCCTCACGCACCGGGGCGGCGACGAGAACGCGGGGCCGCTGCAGGAGCGGCGCGGCAGTAGGCGGGGGGCGTGCCGCCGAGAGGGCCTCGAGGATTCTCAGAACGTGCGCGGTACGCCAGGTTCGTGCGGCGATGGCGCGCCGGCGACGCCGGCGGAGGCGCCGACGCCCAAGAGGCCTCGCACGCAGTCGGTTTCGGTAAATACGGGAAGCGCCCTCTGCCATGCAGGCGAACGCCTCTGTTGGAAGGGGTATCGCCCTGATCCGTGTACGGTAGGCTCGCGAACGGTGAACGCAGTGTGGCCCTGCCACAGGCCACACCCCGTTGTGTGAAGTATCTTTTCTCTGTCCTTCCAGCCAGCAGAAGCACAAAGACGTAGGATGATGCGGTAGGTTTGCGTCGTGTCGATCGGCGGCGACCCCGCCGCTGGCGTTCGGCGTTGAACGCCGCCGTCGACCCAGAATCGGTCGATGTTGAGCGATCTGACATTTAGGAAACGGCCGACCGTTCAAAGTTGAACGATCCCCACGGTGTGAGGAACCAGCGCCACTGTCGACACGACGCGAATTTGCCGCAGTTTAGTGTGTGTGTGTGTGTTTGCACCGTTCGGCTCCGCCGACAGGACGCAGCTGGTGTCGGCGCTTATTGCACCTTCTGCGTCGTGATGAAGGGCACTTCACTGGTGAACAAGCACGCGTTTGACGCTAGCACGCGTTGTGGGGATCATCGAGGCTCTTCCATTGAGATACTGGCATCCCAAGTTTTTCGAGCTGGGCGTTTTTGCCCAGTCTCGGGCGACGGGTCCCTTCCAGATCGACCCATTTCGAAAATTGGCGCAGAAGGATGGGGTCTTGTTTTTTTTCGCTACGTCGGATATCAGGGCCCGATATTTGTTGTCCAAACCAACCTGTGGTGCTGGGCTCGTTTTGAAGAGACAGCGCCCCTCGCCTCCTTCCTTCCCTCCCTCCCGCTGCCCCCTCCCTCCTCCCACCCCTGCCTCTGCGCTCCGACGGGTCGTGGCCCCACAGGGAGCTCCACAGAAGGCCCCAGTGGCGGGGTTCACACGCTTCGTGACCCCATAGGGAGCTCCACCGAAGGCTCCAGTGGCGGTGATCGCACGCGTCTCCCCCGATCATTTCGGCACACCCTCACACATGTCGTGGCCCCATAGGGAGCTCCACGGAAGCCTCCAGTGGCGGTGTTTGCATACGTCTCCCCCGCCTACTTTAGCACTCCTCACACTCCTGCACCTTGCACCTTCCGCATTCCTGCACCTCACACCTTCACCTTCCTACACCTTCTACGTCCGATGGCGTCTTGAGGCGATGGCGACAAACGACAGCCAGACATACCGGTCAGGCAGCTGTTCATGCAGCATCGGATCCACAGTCCGTTTCACAAAATGGATGGACACATTCCCGCAGGTCCTTCTGCTCCAGGATCAGAAAGTTCCAAGTCAAGAGCAACTACCCCCTCCGTTTTATCTCTTTGGTACAGGCGCAGCCGGAGCAGCGGGATAGCCTCTCAGTTTAAATGCAAATGTGATTTCGATTTCACGAAGTTCCGACCTATCCAGCAGGACATCGCGGCAATCAAGCAGCACGGCGTCTCTCGAAAGGATTTAGAAGATGCCGCGCTACCATTACAGGAACAACTCGGGATGCAGAAAGCTGTTTCCAATGACATCGTTTATATGCAAATGATAATGACATGCATGGAGAACGCTATGCAATAACGCTTCGGGTCTATTAGACATGAGTCCGGGAACATGGGGCATCTTACATCACGATCAGGACACTCCGGGGAAACAGCAGACGAGTATCCTTACAATGGAACATATTTATCTCGGCGGTCATCGGTAACCGTATGGCGTGGCCGTGGGCTCGAAGCGCAGGGGAATCACGCGCGGACAAAGTGGGCCCTGGTCGATGTCGATGATGCCACCTCTGCCAGCGACGATGAGCGGCGGTGCCGTCGATCATCGCGATGGAAGAGGCGCGCAGTGCACAGCCGCTTTCCCAGCATGATTCTCCAGCCCGCACTCCTGGTGGTCGAGTAGGGGATCGACGAACTACATAATCGATTTATCCCAAAATTGATTCGCCCGTTTGGTGTACCAAAACTGTTTTATGGAGATTAAGTCGAATGATCCGCATATCCACGAATATTCTACGCAGTGTTCGCACGGTCGATGCGAAACACAATCTGTAGGGGTAAATCATTTATGCCCATGCGTTTATTTTCGGGCGTACCGGCCTATATCCATCGAGCTTGGCGCCGCCGCTGTTCGTCCTCCCTCTCCTCCTCCTCCTCCTCCTCCTCCTCCTCCTGCTCCTTTTTGTTTCTTTCTCCTCCTCTCATCCTTGACCTGTAGCTGCCAGGGTTCAGGGTAAAAAAAAGAGACAAAAAGGTAAATCATTTCTTTAGTCGATCCTCTACTCGAGTTGGTGCGAGCGACAGGCCGCCCTGGAAAGTGAACGATGCTGTGGTACAGCGTCTGATCTCGAGTGTGCGCAGGGCGTGGGCCTTTCTCGCACAAGTGTTAAGTCGGGCCTGTCCCTCTACAGGAGGAATATTCTAAACTAGTCAAACAATAGCGTGGTGACGATTTTCGGAGTATCTTTTTGGACTATGTTTGAATTTGTTTTGACTATTTTTAGTTGTTCGTCTCAAATCCGCCTGTAGGTGGACATGCCCGACCTATCACAAGCGCTTGGGGTCGTCGACGGCGTGCCCCCCCCCGTAGGGCCCGCACAGCCGCGCTCGGCGAGACGCCGGGCGCTCGGGTCCTGAGGTTGCCCAGGTTGTGAGCCAGCCGTGGGATCAGGGGCAACGATAGGGGGGGGGGATGGGCAGAGGGGGGGATGCATCGACCCCCAATCACCCATTGATCGCCGACAGGGGTCCGATAGCCCGAACCTGCCCAGGAAGGTGCGGACTCACTATCGGGGCCCTATCGCCGATCTATCGGCGATGTATCGCCGATTCCAGGTCGATGCATCCTCCCCTGTGCCATCCCTCATGCCCAGTTCATCAGCGCGCTGCCCCACGGCTCCAGCGGCGGTGCACGGCGGGCGCGAGCGAGGGGGGCTCGTCCGTGCGCGCGGGGCCGTGCGTTTCCTGGAAGGGGCCCAGTGTTGTTGATGACGACGATGATGCTGATATTGATGTTGCTGCTGATGATGATGATGTTGATGATGATGATGCTGATTATGATGAAGCTGATGCTGGTGCTGCTGATGCTGATACTGATGCTGCTGCTGATGATGGTGCTGCTGATGACGATGATGATAATGATGATGGAACTGATCGAGATGATGCGTATGATAATGATGCTGAGGATGCTGATGATGCTCCTGATGATGTTGAGGATGCTGATGCTGATGCTGGTGGTGATGGGGATGAGGGAGACAATGGGGATCATGGGGATGCTATTTATGCTGAGGATGATGCTGGTGCTGAGTATGATGGCGATTGTTATGTAGGCGCTGCTGCTGATGACGACGTTGACGATGAACATGATGGTGGTGGTGGTGGTCGTGGTCGCGGTGGTTGCTGCGGTGGTGGTGATGTTGTTGAGGAGGATTGTTGACATCAGACGTCAAGAACGCACGGGTACGGAAGCTGACCACCCTCTATAACAGAGGTCAGATTCGCCCGCAAAACAGTTCGAGAGAGCATGTCCTCGCAACTACAGGGCCTCCCTAACCACCAGCGGCATCAAGAAGCAGACATTCAGAACATTGCGAGAGCTCAACTCGGGGGTCCACACCACGGACCAGGGACCACGCTCGACCGAGATCCCAGGACGCTTCGGATGTTTCCCTTGCGTGTAACAGACCAGGCGCTGTTGTTTCCGTTAGACGGCTGCAAACCGCTTCTTTTTTTCCAGGCATTTTTGGCAGACAGCAAGCAACGCATTGTCAAAGCAAACAGGGGCGATGCACCTGTGCAGCCTAAGGCGTAAGGCGCTCGGTTCAATGGGAGGAGGCTTCGAACATACCCAGGAGGAGAAGGATCGAAGCGAGTGGCGACTGTAGGCTGGGGGCCTTTCACTCCCATGGAAGCACGCAGACAGGCTTCACATTGCCAAGTATAGGAGAAGAACCGACTCCGACGAGGCTTCTTGTAGGAAAGCGATGACGAGGGCGAGAGACGGCGACGACGAGGATGGGAGCGGTGTCGCGCCTGCCCAGGACCAGGCCGCGGCGCACGCCGGCAGTGTCCCTGCGCTCGGCCACGTCGTGGGTCAGGCGGCCTGTCTGGCCACGCCCGCTGGAGGGAGCGTTGCGGCCATGCTTAGAGGAGAGGGGCAGGTCAGAGGAGGAAAAGGTACCCATACCTCTGTCCTCTTTTTGGGCTTCCTGGGAGGCCCTCGTCGCAACCGCTGTATTCGCCTCGAAGTCCTGGTCAGAGCGCACCCCAGGAGAGATCCGGGGAGTAGCTGTATCAGTACTTTTTGAATTCCCCAGGAAGTGCGGGAGGGAGGATGGATGGAGGAAGGGGGGAGGCCGACGGTGGCGGCGGTTCCCTGCATCCTGCCCAGGCCGCCAGGCGGTCCTGGTCAGGATGCGGCCCCGTCCCCGCTGTCCTTTTCCTCCTCCTCCTCCTCCTCCTCCTCCTCGTAGCCAGTCGATGATGTCATACGGTCAAACTCATACAGCCAAGGCGCTGAGTTGAGGACTGCTTTGAGTTCGGGAGGGGCTCCAGCTTGCGACCAAAAGGCACACGACACCACCCCACCTACGGCGCAACGTGCTGTATGTTTGCGACTTTGCCTGGCTGTCTTTGGCGTGGTGTAGTTTCCTGGCCGACGGCGGCATGATGGCGACGTGCCAGGCACTCGTATTTCGGCATGGCTTCGGAAGCTAGCCTTTGGGCCGTGTCTTGGATCCACGTAGTTCGGGGAATCTCTTCGTGGCCGAGATGCTCGCCGTGGGCAGCGAGGCCCCTTTCGTGCTCTTCTCGGCGTGTCTTCTTCATGGGCGAGTGAAGAGGTAGAGCGGAGACCCATGCCAAGAAACACCCTGCTTGCCTCCAGGATGCCCTGCTTTTCTTGGGTTTCGATGCTTGAGGCATGGAACGCGTGACGTTCCAACACCAAAAAATCTATGGGCGCCTTGGGGTCTCAGGGTTGGGATTACGTGGAAGGTTTCTTGTGGTCGAGCCCGTACTGAAGCCGCAATTGTCGGGCTGAGGCCCCCCCCGCTGGCGCATCCCCAGGGCCGATTTCGACCCCCCAGCATTGGTGACTTTCTGCGCGCGGCACTCGACATCGGGCGCCGCGCGCAGGTCGTCACCGTTGGCGGCGGGGCCGGCCAGGTGTCGAAAGGAAACAAGTGTTTTCAGGCGTTTTGCGCGGATTTTTTTTTGGATGTGCGCTGATCCCCTTCCTTGGCGCGCGGGGATTTGTTTCTTCCTGGATGGGGGAGGCGTCGGGGTTGGCTTCCTCAGCCCAGCGGTTGCGGCTGTTCCTTCTCCCCCCTGTGTCGTCGTAGCACGATGACTGTATTCCTCGTCGTCCTCGCCCTCGCCCTCGCCCTCGCCCTCGTCGTCCTGGTCGAGTTCCGAGGAGCCAGACGGGCCTCGACGCTCCAGACGGAGGCGAGCGAGCGAGCGAGCCACCAGAGCAAGCCACCAGAGCGAGGCGGGCGAGGCCGAAGCCTCGGCTAAAAGGAATCAGCCGCGGCCTCGGCGCAGGATGCTGCAGGAACCTGCACGATCCCGCAGGATCCTGCAAACCCGACTGGCCCAGGCTTGCGCCGACCGCGCCCCCGAGTTCTTCCCCCAAGGGCCTCGCAGCATCCATCAGACTGCGGCTGCAACAACGCTTAGCAGGCGAGGCTCATTCTCCTACTGCTCCTCCTCCTCCTCCGCCTCCTCCTCCTCCGCTTCCGCCTCCTCTTCCTCCTCCTCCTCATATTCCTCCCTTTCCTCCTCCTCCTCCTCCTCCTCCTCCTCCTCCTCCTCCTCCTCCTCCTCCTCCTCCCCGCTCGCCCTTCCTCCTCCTGCCAGAGTCCCGAGGAGCCGACGGCCTCGGCGGGCGAGCGGCGCAGCGATGGGGCGGGCAGCTCGGCGGCGAGCGAGGGCCCGCCCCTCGCACGCCCTGCCGAACTGCTCGCACCCCCGTCGTGGTCCCTCGCCCTCGACGCCCTCCTCGCCTTCGCCCTCGTCGTCGCCCTCCTCGCCCTCGCCCTCGCCCTCGACGCCCTCTCCGCCCTCGCCCTCGTCGTCGCCCTCCTCGCCCTCGCCCTCGCCCTCGTCGCCCTCCACGCCTTCGCCCTCGCGCCAAGCAGGCGCTCCCCGTCGCCCACGGCGCGCCCACCACCTGCAGGGCCAGCACCGGCAGCCTGCCCTCCGCCCGTCGCGTGCCGGAGCGCCGCCGCCGCTGCGCTGTTAGACGACGACGTCGTCGTCGTCGTCGTCGTTGTCGTCGCGACGCGGATCAATTCGACTTTGCCGACGAAAGGGGAGGAGAAGGGAGGAAAGGAAAGGCGGATTCAGGGAGGAAA
>CAUYUJ010011348.1:298801-318801 GCA_963575745.1 Prorocentrum cordatum | reverse complement strand
CATCAGCTAAGCCCCCAGGGATGGCGAGGTCTAGTATGAATCTGCGTGGTGCTTCAATCCATTACACCCCCAACATACCTCGAACGTGGCGACAGTTTCGTAGATCGCAGCCCCCAGGGATGGCGAGGCCTAGTCAGCGTCTGGGTGGTGCCCCACTCCGCTGGACCCCCCAGCAGTTTCCGAACGTGGCAGCAGTTCCGCACATGGAAGCCCACCAGGGGTGGCGAGCTATAATCTGAACCCGCGGCGGGCACCCACAATGCTGCCCCCCTCCCCGCGCGAACCCTACAAATTGCGACTGATTCGCAGATCGCCCCCCTCTGGAATGGCTAGATCTAATTGGAATCCGCGGCGGGCACCCACGATGGTGGCCCCCCAGCGAAGTTCGAACATGGCGACCGTCCCGCAAACCGCAGCCCCCCAAGGATGGCGAGGTCAACTCTGCGACCAGGGCCATCGAAAATGGCGGCCGCTTCGCAGATCAAATCCCTCCAAGGACGGCGAGGTTTAATTTGAGTCTGCGGCGGGTACCCACTACGCAGGTCCTCCCAGCAGCCTTCGAAAGTGGCGACCGTTTCGCAGATCGCAGCCCCCCAGGGCTGGTGAGACTTAGTCTGAGTTTGTGGCGGGTACCCACCATGCTGGTCCCCCCAGCAGCCCTCGAACGTGGCGACCGTTTCGCAGATCGCAGCCCCCCCACGGATGGCGAGGTCTAGTATTAGTTTGCGGTGGGTACCCACTATGCTGGTCCCCCCAGCAGCCTCCGAAACGGACGACGATTTCGCAGATCGCAGTTCCCAAGGCATGTCAGATTCATACTTCGCAGGCCCCTTCAGGCAAGCCACCAGGCGCACAGGAGAGGAGAAGAGAAGGGAGGGGGGAGGACGAAGAAAGCAGGAAGGAAAGACGGAGACCGCAGAGTCATATTCAAAACGCGAACCCAGCGCAGGTGGGCTGGTAATAAAACAGCAGCCGGCCTGCATGCGCAGCTGTCGCAGAATTGGGAGTTCACGGTTCCAGAATTCGAGGGAGTCCCAAACGAAAGTCGCATCTTGAAAACGAGCCCGCCTCTGTCTTTGTAGTTGTTGGAAGCTTTTGAAACGAGTGCCCGCGGCGCTGAGGTGAGAACCGCAGTTTGGATGGCTTAGGGCAGAAAGTTGTAGGAAGTCCAATCGCAACGCCTGGGCATGCCTACGGACACGCCTGGTGGTGCGACACGGGCCCTGACATCCGCCGGCATGTTTTCCCAACCATCCTGTGGTTTTGGGTCCTCGTTTTGAATCAGCAGGGCCCCGCGTCCTCTTCTCTCCTCTGCAGCTTTCTTTCCCGCCCCCCTTCTCCCTCCCTGCCCCTGCCCTTGGCATGCGCATTTCGGCACACCCCTCACACGTTTCGTGGCCCCACATGGGGAGCTCCGCCGAAGGCCCACATGACAGCGCCATGCGCTACCGACGGCCCAAATCGCAGTGCCCGCATGGCAGCACCGCGCCGAGTTCGGCCCATCCCAGACACTTGTCGTGGCCCCGCACCACAAACTCCACCGAAGGCCAGAACGGCAGCGCCCGCATGGCGGCACAACACTCACACGTGGTGTGGCTCCATTGAGAGCTCCACCGATTGCCCGAATGGCGCGCCCGCATGGCGGCACCGCACCCATGTCGGCACACCCTACACACTGTCCGTGGCCCCACATGGGGAGCTCCACCGAAGGCCCAACTGGCAGCGCCCGCATGGCGGCACCGCACCCAGTTCGGCCCCCTTCTCACACGTTTCGAGGTCCCACAGGGAGCTCTACTGAAGGCCCAAATGGCAGCGCCCGCATGGCGGCAGCGCACCCACGTCGGCACACCCCTCACACGTTTCGTGGCCCCACATGAGAGGGTCTCTACCGAAGGCCGACATGGCAGCGCCCGCATGGTGGTACCGCTCCCATCTCGGCACAGCCTTGACACGTTTCGTTGCCCCATTGGGGGAACTCTACCGACGGCCCACATTGCAGCGCCAGCATGGATGCACCGCAATCAATTCGGCACACCCATCCAGGGCTCGTTTCGATTCCGATTCGATTCGATTCGATTTCGATGGATTCCGACTCCGATTCGATTCGACTTCGGATTCCGATTTGGATCCCGATTCCTCACTGAGGCCTTATTGTTCTGCCGATTTCTGCCAATTCGACTCCTCCCGACTTGGCTGCCGATTTCCGCCGATTCGATCAATTTCGGTAGCCGATTCGACTTGTCGACTCGATTCTGGGCTCTCCTGTCCAACACGCGCTTCGATGCCCCATAGGGAGCTCCACTGAAGGCCCAAATGGCAGCGCCCGCATGTCGGCAGTGCACCCACGTCGGCACAACACTCACACATTGTGTGGCTCCATAGGGAGCTCCACCGAAGGCCAGCGACCGCATGGCGGCACCGCACCAATTTCGGCACACCACTCACACACTTCGTACCCCAAAAGGGAGCTCAACCGAAGGCTCAAATGGCAGCGACCGCATAGCGGCACCGCACCCATGTCGGCCCACCCCTCACACGTTTCGTGGCCACACAAGGAGTTCAACCGAAGGCCGACATGGCAGCGTCGGCTTGGTGGCACCGCACCCATCTCGGCACACCCCTCACACGTTTGGTTGCCCTACAGGGGGCTCCATCGAATGCCCACATGGCAGCGCCCGCATGGCACCGCCGCCCTCATTTCGACATTTTGGCACACCCCTCAAACGTTCCGTGGCCATTTTGGCTCAAGGGTCGGCGGCTCAAGTTCTCGAGCTACTGCTACTTTCACTCTGTACTTCTACCTTACACTCCGAATCCACATCCATGGCTTCGTCAGGTATCCCTGTCAAGCAGTTGTTCCAAGCAGAGAGGCACATCATCGCTTCGCCGCATACGTGTCAAGAGTCCGCTGTACGAGATGGATGGGCTGGATGCGGGACCCGCAGGATCAGCGGAACCGGGACGACCAGCTGAAGATCTATTTCAGCTTCTGGGCGATGGGGCTGATGCTCAAGCCAAGCAGCGCCAACAACGATTCCAAGACAACCTCATCCAGGCGTCGGGCACAGGAATTACCGCGGCTGCTCTCCAAGCCATTCTGAACAAGCATGTGGAGCCTATCAAAAGTGACATCGCGGCCATCAAGCAGCACGGCGTCTCACACGAACATCTCAAGAGCACGGTGGACCCACTATGGAAATAATTCGAGCAACTACAGGAGACGGTTACCACAGATGTTGAAGATCTGCAAATACGCGTCTCCAACTTGGAAAACGCCATCAAGGAGATAACACAGGACATGGTAAATCTAACCATTACGCCCAGATCAATGTCAGGTGCGTTGCAAGTTTGATATCCGTCTTCCATGGGCAACTTCACCAACGATGAAAACCGCTGTCGCAGCACTGGTTGGTAGTCTGGGTGGTTTTGACTATCTTGACGCCGCCGGGGCCATGATCAAACCGGAGTTGCAACATCTATCAGCACCAACGTCCATGCATTTGCATGCCAAGGAGGAAGTTCCATAACATGTTGTTCATATGTTCGAGACGCTTGCTGAGAAGGGCAAGGCGGTTGTTTTTTCTTCGGGTCGCAGAACTCTACGGAATGGTGACACATAAGTGGGCATCTCCCGATCGCCCACCTTCGGTCCGAGCTGCCCGCAACCTGTGCTTCGGAGTCAGGTGCATGCTCGAGGAAACAATGGGGATTGATTGGCCCATTCCGGTGGACGACGGCACTCAGCCTTACACGGCCGCAGTTGGAGGAGAATTCTCACTTACAGATACAACTGATGGGGTCACGATTCGCGGGGATTGGGCTAGAGACCTGGCTTAAATGGTAGGAGTTGCAAGACCACCCGGAACTCCTTGGGAATTCAGTGCAGCTTGCGATGAGGTCGTGGGCCGTGCGGCGATGAATCGTGGGATCGGAGTAGGGGGCGGCAAACGTTGGCAGACGCGCCGCAGAAAGTTCTTCCATGACCGACGCCGGAGCCGACGCCGCTACACATCTAGACGGTGGTTTCCCAGACCTCGCCTCCGCCCACTTAAACCGTGCACCCGTTTCGGGCAAATCTGCCACACTTGCTGCACGTGACCATGCTACTTCTTCTGAAACAGTAACTGTTTTAGCATGTCAGCCTTGTCTGCAAACTCCCACTAGACACCCTTTATTTAGCCTCGAGAGGCCCCGAGTGCGTTTCAGTTTCTATTACTGCGATCAGTGTTAATGTTTTGCAGTTTCGTGGCCGTTTCGCTCAAACCAGCTTGAGGGGCCCCTCTTGTAGAGCCGCCAGCCGGCGACATCAGACATATAACTCAACAGATACAGATCCACAGGCAAGCACAGCGCACAGCAGACATATCAGCGATCTGAGATTGCCGGGCTCGAGGCCCGAATCATTATTCCGCTCCCGCTGGGAGCTACATGCGCAGGGCTGCAGGCCGCGGCCACGCTCCGCTCGCGGCAGTGAAAAATAAGTCCGATCACATTGGTTGCGCACGTCGTGAAGTTGAGTTCTCGCCGCGACGTCGCACCCGCCCTCGGAACACGGAGACAGTGGGGAGAGCAACGGTGCCTTGAGGAGGCGCCGTGGTCGGCGCGGCCGAGGCGGCAGCAGCGCCTCGGACGACGCCGACGATGACCCGCTCTATCCCCGCGGCCCCGCCCCTGGAGTCCGATGGCGCGGAGGTGCGCCGCCAGCGGCCCCGACCTTCTCGGGGGATCGCCGAGCGGGCCCGCGCTGTTGGGAGCACTGGCGCGATGCGGTGGCCGCCTGGAAGTTCCGAGTCAAGCACTGCCTGCCGCTCGCTGAAGCGGCGTTGCAGCTCAGAGATACCGTCACAGGGGAGGCGCTGAAGGAGATCATCTCCGACCCGCCGATGACGTGGGCCACCCAGGACGGCATCGAACGTTTGGTCGAAGTTATGCGCTCGCCCTTCGGCGAGGGGGAGATTTTCCACACAGGTGACCTGCTGGCAGCGCGCGAGAGGATCATGAGGAGCCATGGTGAGAAGCTCCACGCGTACTGCGCCAGGTACGTCCGAGTTGAGCGTGCGCCCAAGCAGGTCAAGATCAATATCGCCGAGTCTCTAGACGCCCAGGCTCGCGGGCGCCGCTTGCTGAGCACGGCGCTTCTCGGCGAAGAACATGCTCGAGGTATTCTTTCGATTTTTCACAGTTGCGAGTTCGACGGGATCATGAACGTCATCGGGCGCTTGTGCCCTGAGAGGGCGGCGGCGCCGCCAGTGGTCCGGCCGCGCCGCGAGAGGGCGCCGGGCGACAACCGCGAGCGAGGCCACGGGCAGGAGCCCGGCGGCGGCCCTCGGCGGCAGCAACCACCTGCGCCGCCCAGCCGCCCCGCCCTGCTGGGCAGGCCGTCGGCTCCGCGGCCGCCCCCGCCTCGCCGCGCGGCGAACGCCACCGAGGCCGCGATCGAGGAGGGCCAGCTCGGCGAGGAGGCTGCCGAGCGCGAGGACGAGGTCGACGGCCAGCCAGATGACGATGAGCCCAATATGGAGGAGGCCGCCGACCAGGAAACCGCCGTGTTCGATGACGTGCACGAGGCTATGACAGCCTTGAACGAGGCTATCCATTGCGTCTCAGAAGCTGAAGGGGATCACTCAAGCCAGAGGTTTTTCTCACGCCAAGGGGAAAGGAGGCTCTCGCTCATCCGCACTTCGCCAGGGCGCCGACCAGACCGAACAGAGAAAGAAGACGGAGGCGCGCTTGGATTGCGGAGAGCTCGGCCGTCGGGCTGGGGACGCCGCCTGCAAGAAGCCAGGCGCCAAGCTCGGACCGAAGCCTTCCAGTTCTCGCGATGGACCTCCAGCAAAGCATGGAGGGCAGAGAAAACCGTTTCATACATCTATGGTATCATTTTCCTCCGCTTCCGCCCCTGCCAGCTCCGCCCACGTTACTTCGTCCTCTACCATGTATGATTGGATGATGTTTCAGTCAGTCTTCAAGGGCCTGGCAGTCGGAGGTTCAATCGAGTATATTGACGAGTTTGACGGTAAGAGTTGGATGATTGCCGACGCCGCGTGCCAGAGGATGGTCCATGGATCCGCTTGGGGGGAGACTCACGCCCAGAGGCTCGAAGACAGATCCCTGCCCCTCGTCGAGCGGGCCGTCCAGGAGAGGTTCAAGTTCGGTGAGGGCCCCGAGATCCACTCAGTCCTCCGATGGGGTTACCCGATAGACATCGCAGGCGTGGCGCTCTGGGCTAGGTCTTCCGAGGTCTCGTCCGCGATTCCCCTACTGGCCTCCAAAGAGTTCATGGTCCTCTTGGGAGCCTCCATCAACATGTTCGCGGGGACAATCAGCTTCTTGGGGACTGGGGTTTACGACCTCCCGCTTCAGAGGGCCAGGGGCGACCAGCTCATCGTGTGCATCTCCGATTTCCCGAACGAGTTACCCGACTTCGTCGGATTGGGACACCTGGGATGAGGACGTCACCCTACCCCCCGATGCGAAGATCAAATGTGAACAACGTCGAGAGCGACACCTCGAGCGAGTACCACTGGACCAGGGGGCCTCGGCGAGCGAGTCTACCAAGATGGACGTGCGACGACGCCAGCGATGCGTGCTCTTCGACATTGCCGACGACGGCCTAACCGAGTACGAGACCCCCGAGGGCGCCATCGAGATCGAGCGATCCGAGTCGACTCTCCAGCCATCTTCGGTCAAGCAGCCGAGTTCCAGCAGCTGCCAGCTTTCCATATCCGAGCCTTCGGCTCCTTCCATATCCAGCCAGTCCGCCGCAGCGGATGCGGCCACAGATCCGCGAGAGATGGAACCGACTTATCATGCGCTTGTGGGCGGTCACCTACACGGCCCTGAGTGCAGGTCAGGCCTTCCGAGCTTCGTTGATGACGGGCCTGGGCTTTCGGAACGCGTTCCTGAAGGCGACGCAGCTCCTGGCTGCCTTCGTCGAGGGATGCGCAGAGGGTCTGAAGGCGCGCGAAGCCTACCTGGACATGAAGGCGCCCAAGAGACGCGAGCCGTGCGACCACCAGGACTCGAACACGGGGTCTCGACCATCAAGGAGTACTGCGCGGGTCGCCACGGGCGGTGCGCCGGGTGCCAGCAGCCGGCGTGCCAGATGAGGCGGAAGTGGATCGTCACCGACACCCAGTGGATCGAGTATCCCGACGACCTTTCCAAGTCATCGCGGGCGTCCTCCTCGCGGCCGCCGCCGCTGTCACCGGCGGCCATAGCAGCGAGGAGCACCGCGTCGCCAGCAGCGCCGAGCGCATCATCTTCGAGACCCTCAGTCCCAGCACAGTCCTTCACGGCGCCCCGCTGCAAGGTGATGCCCAAGCAGGCGCCAGCCAGGCGCCGCCGCCCCAGGGAGACCGACGCCATCATGGGGGAGGGCGACTCGGACGGGGAGATATCCAATGAGGGTTTCGAGGAGCTCTGAAGCGTCGCATCGGCGACCTCAACCGCGCCATCTCCGCGCTCGAGGTCGAGGCTAAGGTTCGGGACGTCGTTGACAGCACCGCCCGGCAGGTCAACGCCGAGGCGCCGCACCACGCGCGCATCCTCGAGGGCTTCGCCGGACAGGGGAACATCGCCAAGCGCGCGCACCTCTTCGGCCCTACCGCTCTGCAGCCCGTCGACCTCATCTACGGCGTCGACCTGGGCACGGTCGCTGGTCGACGGAGGTGGAACCACGCCATCAAGACGTTCAAGCCGCTGGTGGTTATCATGGGTTTCCTTGTGCGAAGGGGTGCTGGTACAACTACGCGATTAGCTACCGTGACTTCCCCGACCTCCTCGCTTCCCTCCAGGGCGAGGATCGGCCGCTGCTCAAGCTCGTCGCATGGGCCGCTCTCGAGCAACAGAGGAACGGCGGGTACTTCCTCCTCGAGAACGCCGATAGGAGCCAGGCGTGGGAGCAGCCCGAGTTCGACCCGCTCTGGAAGGACCACAGCACCGTCTGGGGACGCGGCGACAGCTGCCCCTACAACCTCAGGGCCCTCAACGGCGAGCTGATGCGTAAGACGCGGACGTGGGTAAGCAACCATCCCATGTTGCTGGAGTCGGTGGCCCGCAGGCGCGATCGCAGCCACAGTCGCGCTGAAGTTCAAGGGCGCGATGCTTCCCGCTCTCAGGTATTCACCGAGGAGCTCGCAGACAGCATCCTGACCGTCGTGCAGCAGATGGTTGCAGTCCGATCGCCTGCTTCCCTGGCCTGGACATCCAGCTACGACCAGCGCCGATGCGAGTGGCACCCTCAGGGCAGCTCCCCCGCGGACTACCACGACCAGCTCTACACCGATTGGTTCGTCGACGTCGACCGCGACACGGACGAGTGGCAAGTTGTTCTCACCCAGACGATGCTCATGATGGAGAATCGGGCCCGGGACGCCTGGGAGCCGCCGCCAGGCCACGATCTACCAGCGCATCCAGGACCTCGTGCCATGGGAGCTCGTTCGAGTACAAGCCGCTCGAGTACCGAAAGCGCGTAGACATGCAGTCGACATCGTCTACCGCCACCGCGGCATGGCCGCCGTCGCCCACGCAGGTAACATCATCGTCGAGACTGAAGCTCTGAAGGACGTCCAGTACCCGAAGCTCCGCTTCAGCGAGCCGATCGCAACGCGCCGGAGTCGGCCAGCGCCGACGGCGAGCTGCCTTCCGAGGCACCGCAGCCAGGACCTGCTGCTGCCCAAGTTAACCCTGAGAGCGCCGCGGAGCCTCCAGTGGAAGAGCCGGGCGCGCGCCCGCCGGCGCCGCCAGTTCAGGCTGCCGATCACCTCTACTCTATCGCAGGGTGCCGCATCAAGTTCCCTAACCTCAGCGACGACAAGTGCCCCCGCGAGATCAAGGCGATGGTCGCCCGCCTCCACTGTCACCATGGACACGCTGGTTTCGAGGATCTCTGACGTTTTTGCGCCTGGCAGGGGGCCAAGCCGTTAGTCTACTTGGCGATCGACTTCTTGAAGTGCGAGGCCTGCGAGCAGACTCACCCGCCAGCTAGGCCAAAGCCGATCTCCGCGACGATTAGGTGCCTGGGTCAGTTCGGCGAACACCTCCAGGCCGACTTCTTTACTATCGTGGACGTCACCAACACGCCGCACCACATGCTCGGTATCATATGCCTCAACACGCACCTCCACCGCGTGAAGCGCGTGGTCGGCCGCTTCCCAGAGACAGCCGTGTCCGCCTTCCTGGAGGCATGGGCTTTACCGTTCGGCATGCCGATGGCCATCACCGTCGACGTGGACGGCAGCTCCATGGGCTACTTCAAAGATCGGCTCGAGTCGTACGGGGTCAACGTTTCCTACTGCCCGCCGGGCGCGCATTGGCAGATCGGGACCGTCGAGAGGCATAACGCGTCATGGAGGTGGATCTGGAATCGGACATGCGACGCCTGCGCCGTGAAGACCGCCGACGAGGTCGACATGACTACCATTGCCGTCAGCGAGGCCAAGAGCAATGCAGGTCGTCGGGCCGGGCGCTCCGCTAACCAGTGCGCCCTGGGAAGGACTCCTCGTATTCCTGGTGAGTTGCAATCCGACGATCACGGCCTTGCCGTCGCCGCCAACGCCACTAACTCGCAGCACGTGATGAACGACGACTTCTACCGCATGGAGGCCAACATCCACACGGCCCACTTTAACTACGAGCAGCACGTGAGGAAGTCGCTCCTCTGGAAGACCAGCCAATTGCGCTACGACCTTGACAAGCTCGTCGCAGGCCAGCAGGTTGGACGCTGGCGCTGGGACGCCAAGAAGCGCCCGAGCGGCAAGTCGTCGCGCCCAGGTTTCGTCATTGGCACCTTCCTACAGTGGGACGGCGGACAACGAGGACACGGACTCGGCCGCAACGCTTGGGTCAGAGTCGGTCATACCATCAAGCCCTTCAGCCGCGAACAGCTTCGTCCAGCCATTGGTTTCGAGCAGTGGGTACCCGATGCGAAGGACATCGAGGTTCTCAAGAGCAGCTGCGACCTCATGAAGGACGACCTCTGGGAGGACGTGCGAGACGCTGGGCCCGCGCCCGACGACCTGGCGGAGGAGGCCGACATCTTCGTCGACGACGGCCGCAACCTTCTTCCAGGCCGCGAAGGACTTCTGCCTCCACAGCCTGCCGATGCCGATCTTCCTGGAGCTCAGCCTGTCCCAGTCGAACCGCCGCCAGCTGCGGCGGCCCCGCCTCAGCCAGAGGCGATTCCGTCCGAGCCGACGCCGGTCGAGACCGGGGTTCCACGCGCGACCCCCATGGACGCGGAGGTCACCCAGGCCACTGACTCCGTCTCCGCAGAGCCGAACACGATCGAGACCGATCCGAAGGTCAGCACCCCCAGGTCGCCTCGCAGCCGAGCCGCCGAACACGGAGTCCCTCCAGAGTCCGACCCTCCAGACGAGAAGAGGCCCCGCGTGTCTATTTGGTGCGCCCAGGCTTGGCTGACTTTCTTCTGGGCCACCGAGGTCGGGGACGGGGCCGACGGCTCCGACGAGATGCCAGCCGTGTTCGCCAACGTCAGCCGCTACGCCGACTACGCGGACGAGATTGAGATCATCTGCCAGGTGAACGCCATCGTCGCCGACGACGGGCCCAAGCTCCCCCTGGCGCCCGACTCCGAGGACGACGAGCCTGCCGACCAGAACCAGCCCACCATGACGAGGGCCGAGCGGAAGGCGAACGACCGCGAGGTACTTTGGCCCGAGATCATGAGCATGGACGGCTCCACCACCCAGAGCTTCCTGCAGGCCACGCGCAAGGAGCACAGCAACTGGGTCAAGTGGGCGCCGATAGTCGCAGTGCCAGACGACGTCGCCAAGGGCATGCTCAACTCGCCCGAGATCCGCAAGAGCTGCTTCCAGGCGCGATGCTGCTATCGTGACAAGAACTGCGGCCAAGGAGAGCTTGCTGCGAAATGCCGGGGAGTCGCCGTCGGTTGCAGCGACCCGAGGCTCGAGGCGCTCGAGCGGAGGTCTCCCACTACGCAGCGCATCACCTTTTCACAGCCTGCCAGATCTTCGCCAGCATGAAGATCCACGACCCAGAGGGCAACTGGACCGCCTGTGTTGGCGACCTCGAGAACAGCATCTTCCAGGGCAGCTGAGAGAGGGAGGACAAGGTCCACCTCATTCCGCCGCGTGACCCACTGGCCATCGCCACTGGCTCCTGGCCAGATACGTTGTACGAGGTGACCGGCAACATCTACGGTTTCGCCGACGCCCCACTGGTGTTGTGTCGTCACATCCGACGCAAGATGTACGATTTGGGTTTCGTGAGCCATAGCCTGGACGTGATGTGTTTTCTGAAGTTCGATAAGGGACGTTTATTGGCCATAGTTTTGTGGTGCGTCGACGACATGTTCGCCGTATACGCCAAGAGCCGTTTCGAATTCTCCCAGCTGGAGGAGGTTTTCGTGTGGGGCAAGCTCGTGCATCTGCCTCAGGAGCTCGTGTTGTGCGGGCGTGAGATCAACCAGTACCACAACGGCCGAGTCGTCATCACTCAGAAGGAGTACGTCAAGGGTTTAGAGGTTCGCCGTATCCCATCCAGCCGCATCCGAGAGGGAGGGTCCCTTACACCCGCGGAACGGACCGAGATGCGGAGCTGTATCGGAAACGGTCAGTGGCTTTCGGGTATATGCCGTCCGGATGTTTCGTCATATGTATCGTTGTTGCAGAGCGAGGACCCCCGGACTTCCGATCTTAAGGCGATGTACAAAACCATAGAGCACCTGAAGAACGCGCCAGAGGTTGGGATTACGATGGCGCCGTTACAGTTGATCAACGATTCCGGAGATATCGATGTGATTACGGTTGCACACGGTGGCTCGAGCTGGGCCAACGCGCAGCAGATGAAGAGCCAGACCGGAGCGATGATCGTTTGGGCCAGTCGAGACGCACTCTCCGGGTCAGCACCTGCCTCGTTGGCCGAGTGGAGGAGCGTGAGGGCGCAACGTCAGGTGTGGTCCACTTTGTCAGCGGAGGCTTGTGCCGCTGAGGCAGCCGTTGATCGAGGATTTTATGCTTCTGTGTTTCTGTCCGAGGTCTTGACAGGCCGGCCATATAGCCGAACGCATGGCTGATCGCACGCCGCCTAGTGCGCCGCTTCATGCTATCACGGATTGCAAGAGTTTGCACGACTGTGTTTCCAAAGAGAACCCCAGCTTGGATGAAAAGCGGGCGTTTCTCGATGTTCTTTCTATCCAGACCAGTCTCGGTCTAGGTTCGATGCGGCGGGTCCCAATTTCTAACGTGATAGCCGACCCTCTCACGAAAGTGTCCGATCAGTTGCGTGACAGTTTAGTTCAGTGGCTTCGCGAGCCTGCCATCGAATTGTTCGGAGCCATCGCCGAGTCAGCTTCAGTTTTTGCGTGATTTCCATTTCTGCCGTCAGGCGTCTCTCGGAGTTTTCAGCCAACAGAAGAGAGAGACCAGTCTGAAACAGTACCTGTTTTAGCATGCCAGCTTTGTCTGCAAACTCCCACTAGACACCCTTTAGCCTCGACAGGCCCCGAGTGCGCTTCAGCTTCTGTTACTGCGGTCAGTGTTAATGTTTTGCAGTTTCAGCTTGCATCGTTGCCCCTCTCAGGTTTGCGCCGTTGCGCGGCCGTTTCGCTCGAGCCAGCTTGAGGGGCCCCTCTTGTAGAGCCGCCAGCTGGCGACATCAGACAGATAACTCAACATATACAGATCCACAGGCAAGCACAGCACACAGCAGACAGATCAGCGATCTGAGATTGCCGTGCTCGTGGCCCGAATCATTATTCCGCTCCCGCTGGGAGCTACATACGCAGGACTGCAGGCCGTGGCCACGCTCCGCTCGCGGCAGTGAAAATAAGTCCGATCACACTTCTGACAGTTATCTCAGTTATCTCGGTTCACTTCTAAGACCTTCGACCTCTTCGTTGGCGCATCGCCCAGACGCACTATCACATGCCATTTCTTCCACCTCTCGCACTTCCTATTTTGGGTCCTCTCCGGGACTGGGCAAATATCCCACTGCCGACAGCGTTCCTCGGTCGAGTTCTCTTGGTGTTCCTTTGGACAAAAGTCCGGATGACGATGGTCGCGCGACTTTGTTTTTTTTTTTCGCCTACTACCTCATATTCCGAATCGGTCCCAATCAAAGTTGCCACATGGAACGTTCGGGGCCTCGCTTGCACGAAAAATATTGGATTGCATTTGCACATGGAGAATTATGGCATGTGAATCTTATCTGTGCAGCCCCCCCCCCCCCGTGCAAGAGCATGCGCCTACGAGGTCGACGTGTGCTGGATCATCGTGTCTGGCGAGGACACCAGCGAGCGCGCTTGGGCGGGCGTTGGGCTCATTATCTCACCGGCGTTCCAGCGCGGAGCTAATTTAAAGCGTGCACAGAAGATTTGATCGGTTGGCATGGTAAAAAATCCGAGCTGGTATCGGGGCGCTGGCCATAATTACAGGTTTCGCCCCATCGCCGCCCGAAGCCGCTGCCTGAGAGACGCAGTTTGTGCGCAGCGATGGACTCGACGCACCAGTCTTGTAGCGCCGCCGCCGGCACATTGATCGCCGGCGATTTCAACGCCAGAATGGGGGCATCCCATCCGGGAGAACACGCTGTCCTGGAGGACTTGTGATGGGGCTGGCGCGCGCCGCGCGAAATAGAGCTGCCCGACCGGGGGCTGATGATTGAGTTCTGCGCGAGTGGGGGCCTACAATTGGCGAACGCGTTCGCCTCGCAGCCGTGGGTGAAAGAAAGTCGCTGCCATTGGGGGACATTGCAGAGGATGAATTCAAAGTTTTGGACTTTTGCGGGTGCGAAGAACCTCTGCGACGCCGCGTTCTTGCGTTGCGAAGTCACCGGGGAGCTGCGCTCGCGACAGATCATGACTTGGTCGCGTCGCGCCCAGCCGCGCAGAAACCGCCTGCGGCGAGGCGGCCGGACAGGGGTGCTGCGCCAGATTTGATGACTCTCCATGATTTCATCGTATCCTGGGCTGCAGGCTGGTTTGCAAGACGCGTGGGGAAGAGGGAAAACAGCGGCGCCATTTGCAGCCAGCGCGCCCCCGAATCGCCAAAAAGTTACCATCAAGCCATAGGTCGCACAGGGCACTCTTGATCTCATTGATTGCCGCATTGAGGCGCGAGTAGCCGATGTCAAGATGGAAGAGAAACGGCTGCTGGAAACAGTTTGCAAAGCGCGCGAAGAAGATGATGACGGGTGGGGTGGGGGGCTAGACATCTCTACGGGGCGTTGGTGGAAGACGCGCAACGAGCAGAGTCATTGGCAGAGTTATGTGGAAGCTGTTCAATGGGGAGTGCGGGCTGCCGAGATGCTTGGCCACCAAGGTGAAGATCGTTTGGCTGCGTTGGAATTGGATCTTACGAAGGGGGAGGCTGTCCAAGCAATCGCAGTGCCGCAGCGCGGCAACGCTTCCGGCATGGGCGATGTACTTGCAGAGTTGTGGAAGTCTATCGCTGCAGACCCTGGCGGTCTTGAGTTGATTGCAGATTTGTGCAATGCATGTCGGAATAACCGGACAGCGCCTGGAAATAGGAAGCGATCGCTCATCTCGACGATATGCAAAAACAAGGGGGCCGTCGACGTATGGGGCCGTTGCCGCCCCATCCGCATTCACTGCGTTTCGCGCGAACTAGCGGCGAGCCCCCCGACGCAGTGCGGCCCCCGCAGGGGGCGCGGCGCGTCCGACGCCGCGCGCGCCGCCCGCCGATGCATCGAGTTAGCTCGCGCAGAGCGAGATGGATGCGCAGCGCTCGTCGCTTTAGATTGGAAGAAAGCCTTTGGATCGCTGAACGCTGGGTCGCCGTTGGAAGCGCTGCAAAGGCATGGTGTTCCTCGGCGAGTTCTTGCGCTGATTGGTAATGTTTACGAGATCCGGATGTTCGTTCTAACGGATGGGCGGCGCCGATCAACCGAAAGAAGACGCTTGTCGGGGATGTCGCAGGGGCGCCCGCTATCGCCGCTCCTTTTCGCAAGAGCAATGGCGGCGGCGATTTAGGGCGTTACTCGCCGCGCAAGTCTTCAAACGCGGCAGACATTGGAAGGCGACTCCCCGAGTTTTTATTGCGCGCTGACGGCGCCCTGCTTGCGGGCCGCAGCCCGGGTCATCTACGGCGGAGATGAGGAGAAGTTTCCAAAGCAGGTGCCAATAATGACGCGGAGTTACCTTAGGGCAAATGTTAACTCATGCCAGTTCAATGCGACATCGCTTTCTCGACGCCCTCTGGCGAGCCAATTCCGGCGGGGGCTCGGCGGCCCACCTCGGCGCCGCTTTTTCGAATGCTGGGCAGCTCGGCGGAGAATTTGGACGAGGGCTGAGGGCTGCGTGGGGTGAGTTCTGTAGGCGCGACCGCGCCTTGAAGCGCGCGTCATCTAGTGCAGCTAGAAAGCTGCTAGTTCTTCCAAGCATTAGTGTCAAGCAAAGTCATGTGCTCGCAGAATTTGGCGCGGCTCAGTAAAGCTGGCCGTGGAAGATTTGATGGCTTCCAAGCGAGGTGCCTGCATCGCATCTTGCTCATTCCCCACGCGTGCTTCTCTCAAGAGGCCCCGACGCGCATGTGCCGTTGCAATCAGGGCAGCGGGCCTGCGCAGAACAATTAGTAATGTCTCAACTGTTGCGGCGCGGCAAAATCTGCAGGGCGACGGGTTCTGATTTTCTGTGGCGCCCCACCTTCCAACCGGGAAGCGCGGGGCCAGCCGCGGGTGCGCGCGCTCGCGCAAGGGACCGGCCCAGGAATGAATGGGCAAAGTTATTCTGCAAAGCCGTCTTCCGCAGTTTACGTCTGAATATGCACTTAGGCAGTGTGTTTGGGAGTCAGCAGCGTGGCGCAGATTTGTGATTGAGTTTGCGTCTCCCACTTCTCCTTCCCTCCTTCTGCCTCCTCCTCCTCCTCCCCCTCCCCCCCCTCATCCTCCTCCTCGACCGCTTTCCAATGGCCCACAAGATGTAGATTGGAGAGCAGACGCGCCGCCTTCTCCCGCGAAGCGGTGAGACGAGCTGGCGATGTATCCCGTCGCCCACGCGCTCCGGCGCATGGCTTGTCTGTCTGTTTGTCCGTCCTCGCGCGTTCCGCGGCCTTGAAGGGGCGCTCCACCGAAGACGAGACTCGCAATCGCGGTGCTCACCGCAACGTACGGTGGATACCCATGCCGAGAGATACCTTCTTGCCTCCAGTGTGCCCTGGGTTTCTGGGGTTTCGATGTTTCTGCTTGCTAATTGAGGAGAGCGTGGCGTTCCAATTCCAAAAATTAATAGACGTCCTTCGGTTTCCGGTTTGGGTTTCTTGTGGAAGGTTCCTTGTGGACGGGCTTCCACTGCGCGGTTGGGCTTTGTGCAAGGATAGTGTTCAATCCGCGGCCTGGTGGTTTTTCATCAGGGATCCATATTCGACGGTCCTGGGCGCAGTGGCGAGCCTTGGATGCCGAGGTCGCAGAACAGCGCCCGGAACGGAACCATCACGCCGTGGGAGATCTGGGGCGGAACTGTTTCGAAGGAGGGAAGAGCGGAGCAATCCATCGATCAAGAACACCCAGTGTGCACGACGCATCGGCTGAATTTTTAAACAGCACGCGGGCTGGCGGCAGTTTTCCACATGCGCGGGCCATAGGCGCGCAGGACAAGAATTGTGGCAGATCGTTCTCGTGAGGGGCAGGGGCAGGGAGAGGGAGGAGAGGCCGGAAAGGAGGAGGACGAGGACGGGGAGGGGCGAAGCGGGACGCCGATTTCTTGTGGGGGAGTTGCTTCGAAGGGGGGAGAGGCAGAGGTTGACGCCGAAATTGAAAAAAAGTCAGCGCTGAGAGTGACGGGCGAGTTTGGCCGGGGCTAGGACGACGATAGATCCGTTCCAAAGCGTTCCAGAACGCTTTCATAGGGTTCCGGAACGCTCTGAGTCGAAGAAGCACAGCGCTGCGGGCGCGGCGCTCTGCGGCGTCCGCCACGCGGTCGCAGCAACCATCCTGCGATGGGTGCGGCGGCGCGTCGGGCGGCGCCGCCCCCGCCGAGCACAAGGCGGTGGCGGCGCGCGCCTCGACGGCGACGCCTGGCTGCTACAACCCGGGCGGATGTGGGTGGGGCGAAACGCGCCCACAGGAAGATGGGCGCCCCGCCTGCCGCAAACAATTATGGAACCTGCGAGCGGCAAGGCTGGTCGGCGCCGCGGACGGGTCGCGCGCGCTCCCTCCGCGGCGGCCTAGCCGCCACGCATGACTGTTCCTGTGCGCGGCAAGGCTGGCCGGTGCCGCGGTGAACGCTCGCGTGCGCTCCCTCCGCGGCGACCTAGCCGCGGCGCATCCGACAAAACCGCGGCTCCATCTTTCTCGCGTTTCGCGTGTCGTCGCCTCGCGGCGAAGCGCCCCTCGCAACCTCACGCGCTCGCTGCGGGGCGCGCGGACGCACGCGCATCGCGTCCTCGCTGCTGTGCCCGCGAGACAGCATTCGTGCCTCGGCTGTTCGCTCACCACAGCGCTGCGGGCGCGGCGCTCTGCGGCGTCCGCCACGCGGTCGCAGCAACCATCCTGCGATGGGTGCGGCGGCGCGTCGGGCGGCGCCGCCCCCGCCGAGCACAAGGCGGTGGCGGCGCGCGCCTCGACGGCGACGCCTGGCTGCTACAACCCAATGCAACAGCAGGCCGGCGTCAGCCGTCGTGTGCGCGCGCCCCCACTGCCAACGTCGCGACGTTTCTTACCGCGTGCGGGATGAAGGGCGCGACGAGCGCGCATTACGGCTGAGATGCAGCGCCTGCGGGGTCATGGCCCGCGGCCTCAGGGCCCGCGCTGGCGGAGAGGGCCATGCCCTCGCCCGTCGCCGCGTCTTCCAGGGCAGGCTGGTCCAGGTAGGCCTTAAATGCGCCGGACCTCCAGTTGCCGGCTCTCAAGATGGTGGCGAGGCTCCCCCCGCTTTGGCGGAGAGTCTCCGTGTGGCCGCGCCGCAGGCACTTCGAGGTGATGCGGGCGGCATTGGGGAGGCCCGCCGCTTGCGCCGACCTGCGCAGGTTGCGGGTAATTGCTGGCACGGGGAGCACGCGCCCGGCTCTGGTCGGCTTTGCCAGGTGGGCAAAAGGAGACGCACCCGGCGCGAGGTCGCCCAGTAGGGCGCGCGGGGCGTGCACTGGGCAGGTCGCGGTGCAGATGCTGCACCAGCACGAGCGCCTGACTTCGCTAGGCCTGGGCTTATGCTTTCGCCTCGAGAGGTGGAGTACGACCGCCTCGCTCGTGTTGAAAAGCACGATGGTCGGCACTGGGCGGTCCAGTTCCTCCTGCGTGAACCGGAAGTTGGCCGCCCGTGCTGGGTCGCCTATGCTGATCAACAGCGCCTCCGAGGGAAGCCTCAAGGCCAGTGCGAAGGCGACTACGAACAGCGCTCGCACCTGAGGGTCAGGCACGTGCGGCAACATCGCGACTAACGCCTTCCGCGTGACAGGGGGAGGTCGCGGGTCAGGCTGGGGCGCACGGTGCTTGATCGCGGCCTTTGCGCGCGAAACGGCGGGGCTGCTGAACGCTGAGCGGTCGAGGCCCAGCAGCGTGCAGGCCTTGTCGACCTGGCTTTGTAATTGGCAAAAGTGCCGGGGTTCGAGAAGCACAAAGCCCAAAGACATAGCTCGTCCGCAGTTGGCGGGAGGGGGCTGTCCCCTTTTCCGAGCTGCGATTTGGCGAAACGGAACCAGCACCTCAGGCCGGCTGTCCACGTGCCGATGGAGCGCGGGGCACCGTGAGGACGGCGGCGCACCGGGCCCCGAATAAGGCGCGCTTCCTGAATTCGGGGTCGCTCGGCGCAACGGCCAGGCGTCGAATTGCGGCGCGCGGGCCTCCTCTTCTCGAGCCCAGGGGCGACGCTTTCAGCGCGGCCGTCGCCCGCGCAAATTGCAGCCGCTGCGAGAGTACGCCCTCCTGTTGCGGGCGTGCGGGTGCCTGCGCGGCTGGACTCCTACCACCCGCCCGCGGGGGGGGCGAGGAGGACGAGGAGGAGGAGGAGGACGAGGAGGAAGAGGAGGAGCCAGCGGCGGAGGAGACACACGGCTGAGCGCACACGGGCGCCGCAGGCACCTCGTCACTCACGAACGCCGCCGCAGGTGGCGGGCCCGGCGGCGGCTTTGCTCGCGCGAAGAGCGCGATCGCGCGCTGCGCGTCGGGCGACAGATTCACGTAGCCGCTCCAGTTTTCCGGTGCGCCAACCGCCCGCACAGATGAGATCGCGAACACATCGCAAGAAACCAGAAACTTGGCGACTTCCTCAACGACCGTGGGTGACGCCCACGGGGTCGCAACGGCGATCTGGTCGGCGAGCTTCATTCTGGCGCGCCGAGGGGCGCGTTGAGAGAGGTCGCCCCGCGCCCTGCGCGCCTCTCGATAGCCCCCTTCGCGTGTGAGAGCGTTCGTGCCGCGTTACTGACGCGCCTTCCCGGGCGGCGCTCGCGTCTCTTTCTCTGATGCGAGCCTTGCGCGGGGTCGAGCGGGAGCGACCGGCGCTGGCTGGTGACGGCGCGGCTAAGGCGACGTCGTTTCGATTGGGTCGTCATCGACGTCCGCGCCCTGCGGCGCGCCCACCATCGTCGTGCGATAGTCGATGGTATCAGCTTCGCTGCTTGAGCAGCTGGACTCCGGTTCGAGTTCCGTGCCGAAGGTGCAGAGTGCTTCGTCCAGTCGGCATTCGATGGCCAGCTGGATGGCCCGGAGGATCGTCGCGCGCGCGTCCCTAGCCAAGCCCAGGGACGGCACTGAATCCGCGGGTAGCCGCCCGAGCTGGAACCACGAGCGGATCCCGCGGCCCCGCAGCCACGAGGCCGCCGCGTCCGTGTCGCGCTGCCGCATCTCGCTCCTGAAAAGGGAATGCGCCGCGACCTTCGCGAGATGACTTGCGGTGTGCGCTCGCTGGATCAGCCGAACGTAACAGCACCTCCGCGGCGGTGTTCGATCGCGCGCCATGGATACCTTGAAAATGCCCTCGGGGCGGGGGCAGACTTGCCGCATGACGCTACGCGCGAGCGAGCGCGGGGTGACGGGTGGGCGGGAGAGCAGGAGCGGGGGGA
>CAUYUJ010011348.1:273244-298701 GCA_963575745.1 Prorocentrum cordatum | reverse complement strand
GCCGAACATCAACGCCAGGTGACCAGTGACCCAAATGTCTCCGTCGTGCAAATACGTGCTGTAAGCTGCCCACCTGTGGCAAGGCCGACAACGACACCGCAAACGCCGGGTTCCTCTGGAACCCCGACACGAGCACCCCAGGTCGATGCTTTTAACGGGGGGGGGCACCCGGAAATCTCGAGCCTGTGTTCAGGAGCGATAGGCACACGCCGGTAAGCGGAGTCGATGTCAGCCTTAAACAGTGCCGGTGCGTGCCCGCGCAGACCGGGATAGCAGCGCAGGGCGTCCACCAAAACGTCAGCCCCGTCCAGCAACAACCTCTCGGCGGGCTGGCACGCCGAGTTGATGCCCCCTCTCGATTCATCGTCTACTACGCGAACCTTGGGCGCGCCATCCGGCTTGACGCCCTGCACAATGGAGAAACGCGGGGACAGACGCACCCTGCCCTAGTCCGCCTTGGCCAGCACAACCGGAGCGGTCATCCGCGACAGAGACGCATCGGCGAGCGCGCCCTCGTGGATCGCAGACGAGTTCACGTCCTCTCGCAAGGAAGACAAAATGGCTCTATTGTGCACGGGGGAGGAGGTCCGCAACTCCTCGGACGACGTGGGCTCCGGGAATTTCTTTGCGGGCCCTCTGCCCGCATGGGGCAGCTTTCCGAGCAAAGGCGCGCCGTAGCGGAACAGATCAGCCGCGGCCGTGTCATCGTAGCTCGCCATGTCGAGCAGAGCAGCTAAAAGCGGCCCATTCACGTCGGCGGACACGGCGCGCGTCGCGTCGTCAGCGCCGGCGAACCATTGCTCGACGGCCCCGTCACGTCGTAACGCTTGTCCCCACGCTTCCAGGCGTGATAGCATATTGTCGCGCAGACGCATAACCTCTACGCTGTCTCTGGACGCTTCCCACTCTATGGCGCAGCGAACGTCTTCCTCAATCCCGCGCGATGACGCGATGTGAAATCCGTCCTTCATTGCACAGTTGATAAATTCTATCTTCTGCAAGTCGCCAGCGTCAAACTCTCCTACAACGCGACAGATTTTTAACGCGCGCGCGCGGGAGCAAAGACGGATACGCGATGGGGCCTTTCGACAAATGGGCTTGCACCCCGCCCACCGCGGGAGCGCCCGCGCCGGCAACTTCTTCCAGTGAAACAACCGGTGTAGGCTGCGCCCCGCGCGTCCACACCGAAGTGGTAGCCTGCGCAAGCGCGACGCCACCGCGCGCGACATACATGTAGGTGCGCCGCGCTTCCAGCCTCCTGTCCGCGGCACGCTTCACATGTCACCGCGGGACTCTCAGCTGCGCCTGCGCGCCGTCCGGCTACCGCCGTCGCGCGCGCGCGCACCGACCCGCGCCTGCGCGGCGCAGGAACGTTGATCAGCGCTCGTGATGCCTGGCTCTCTTGGCCCGCGGCTCCCCGTACTCGCCGCGGTCGTTCGGCGCCGCCGGGGGCGCAGGCGGGAACTTGCCCTTGCCGCCGCCCTTGGCGCCCTTGCCGCCGCCCTGGCCGGGTTTTCCGCCGCCCTTGGCACCCTTGCCCCCGCGGGGGGCTGAGCGCTCCTGACTTTCGCGATCGTACGCGGCCTCTGCCTCGCCCAAGAGAGTCACATCGATCGTTGCCACGACAGTTTCGATGTCGAGGGAATCATCACCGGCGCGAGACCTCTCTGCCCAGGTGCGCCGGCAAATCTCATCGCATACGAGCCCCAGCGCGCCACTCCGATTAGCATTAGGCGCCTGCGCGGCCACCTGCCGCGCCGCGCGCGCATCGCACTCGCGCCGCTGGATCCGCAGAGCAACGGCGATAGGCGGGCCTTCATGACGTTCTGGCGGTGGCGAATCGTCGCAGCCAGCGTCATCTGCTCCGTGCAGACGCAAGCGATGGCGTACCTACGCGCTCGGACGACGCCGTTGCTCTTGGGTGCGCGACCGCGCGCAGACGCGTGCACCTGTCGAAGGCGGCATGCCATTGCGTGAAAGTGAGCGTCTTCGCTTTGACTGGGTTCGCTACGCCGAGCGCGCGCGAAAGGTCGCGAAGATCCCGAGACTTGGGCGGGCCCTCATCAGCCTCCTCTTTCGCGCTCTTCGATTCTGCCCAGGACGGCAAGAACTTCTTCAGGTCAGCGAACACAAATGGCCGCTTGATGCCGCGACGCTTCAGCCGCCTCACGTCCGTCTCGAGGGCGTCGACCGCCGCGGACCGCGGCCAAAACGCCTGGCCCACATCCTTCAGAGCGCCTCCTTGCAACTTCGCCTGAATGTCCACGTGGCACATCGGCTCAGGTGCTGACCCGCTCCCGGCCGCGCTGCCTGCGCTGGCCGGATCAGCCGCGCGCTGTTCCTCCGCTGTCAGAGACTTCGCGGCAGCCATCACTCTGGCTAGGAAGGAGCGCTTACCCGCGGACGGGTTGCCCTGCAGTGCGCCGGGATCTGCAAACGCAAGATCACGCACTGACTCCAACTCATTGTCCTGCGCGCGAGGCACTGGCGCGTCGTGGCGGCATTCGCAGCCGCTCGCGGCGCCTGGCATAGGGCTGCGCACTGCCGAAGCCACTCGGCGCCGCGGCTTGTATCATCCTGGGCCGCAAGAAAATCAGCCAGGCTCATGGAAAGCGTGGGCGTTGCAGCGCACATCGCTGGTGCGGCCGCGGCGCGCCCAACGGCGTATGCGGCTCGCGTCTTCTGCCTGCGCGCACTGCTGGCTCCGTCACGTAACAACGATCATTGCGCGCGTCTCCTGACGAATGTCAACATGCTGGGCGGCGGAAACCGGTCGCATTGACGCGGTAATCTTGGCGTGGTCGCACTGACACGGTCGCGCTGACACGGTCGCAATGACGCATTCGCTTTTACACATTCGCATTGATACGGTCGCGGCGAGACGGACGCGTTGACATGGTCGCAACGGCACGGCCCCCTTGACACGCCCCACAAGACACGGACGCAGCGACGCGGAGAAATTGGCACGGTCGCAACGACACGGCGTAATTGACGCGTTGCGTTGACGCAATCGAAAAGACGCGGTCGCATTGACACGGCCTTACAGACGCTGTCGCTTTGACGCGATCTTACTGGCGCGGTCGCGTCGACACGGCCCAGGCACGGTCGCATTGACACGGCCGCATCGACACGGTCACATTGACGCGGTCATACTGGCACGGTCGCATTGACACGGCCATAGCACGGTCGCATTGACGCGGCTTTATCGACACGGTCGCACTGACACGGTCGTATTGGCACGGTCGCATTGACACGGCCCAGGCACGGTCACATTGACACGGCCTTATTGACCCGGTCTCACTGACACGGTCGTATTGGCACGGTCGCATTGACACGGCAAAGCACGGTAGCGCGGGATCGGGTGGTTTTGGTGTTGCAGTACCGGTCCTACTGTTCGTGTGCAGTCTGGCCGTGTGCACAGACCGCGTCCCGCGTTCGTTGCTCGTTCAGGCGGATCGTTGACACGGCTTTATCGACACGGTCGCACTGACACGGTCGTATTGGCACGGTCGCATTGACACGGCCCAGGCACGGTCGCATTGACGCGGCCTCATTGACACGGTCATATTGACACGGTCATACGGAAACAAAAGCCGCCACGGCGGCCCGCGACGCGCGCACCGAGGGCGCCAGCCTCGCGTTCGGCCGACAAGCGCCCTCGGGGCAGCGCGCGCGACGCGGGGGTATATTTACCCTCCCCCCACCGCAGGGAGACGTGGACAAAGAACACGAACAAGACGAGGAACACGAAGTCCAAGAAGACCTGAGGCGAGCCACCCCAAACGCACCCCCCAACCGACCCACCCCGCCCCACCACAGGCACCGCGGCGAACCGCGGCGCCAGCGGCGGGGCGGCAGGGGTAGAAGGTTCCCAGGTCCGCGTTTTTGTGACAACGAACAAAACTGCGTTGTGTTCTCGCCAAAAAAAAAAAACATTGAACATCACTAAAATATGCCCAAAACAAACACACAAAAAAAAGAACATCACTAACATATGCCCAGAACAAACACACACACACACACACAAAAAAAGAAGAGAGGGAAAAACACCCAAAAAAAAAAAAGGACCCCCCCCCAAAAAAAAAAAAAAAAAAAAAAAAGAGAGAGAGAGATAGGGAAAAAAAACAAAAAAAAACATAAAAAAATAAAAATCATTAAAACATGCCCGAAGGACCCTGTCCGCGTCGGGGGTCTCCCGTGGAGAATCTGGCCCCGATTCCCCACGGGAGACCATCCGCCGCGGACGGCCCCCTCGGGGAGCCCCCCAACGGGCCCTGTCCGCGGCGGAGGCTCTCCCATGGAGAATCTGCCCCAGATTCCCCACGGGAGACCATCCGCCGCGGACGGAGCTCTCGGGGAGCTCCCCAATAGACCCTGTCCGCGGCGGGCCGAAACTACAAAGGAACATTAGAAATCAGTTTTTCTTATATCATATATTTATATATATATAATATATAGATATATTATATATAATATATTATGTATAATATATACATTACATATATATATGTTTAATTATATATATATATATAATCTATTAATATATATTAAAAAATGGAAATCACTTCAGTGTACAACATGGCCGACATAAGCGCCTCGGGCAGCATCTTAAAATATGCCCCAAATCCACACTCCTCCCCCGAAAAAAAAAAAAAAAAAAAAAAAAAAAAAAAAAAAAAAAAAAAAAACTGGAAAATCCTTAAAATGTGCCCCAAATCACCAACAAAAAAAACCCAAATATTCTGGGCAGAGGGAGCCGTATAACGTATCTCCGAGGGCCCGATAATACCTCCCGGTGGGCCGTATACCACCCCCGGGGGGGCCGTGCACCACCTCCTGGCGGCCGTATACCGCCCGGGGGCCGTATACCGCCCGGGAGCCGTATACCGCCCGGCGGCCGCATACCGCCCGGGGGCCGTATACCGCCCGGGGGCCGTGTACCGCCTGGGGGCCGTATACCGCCCGGGGGCCGTATACCGCCCGGGGGCCGTATACCGCCCGGCGGCCGTATATCGCCCGGGGGCCGTATACCGCCCGGGGGCCGTATACCGCCCGGGGGCCGTACACCGCCCGGCGGCCGTATACCGCCCGGGGGCCGTATACCGCCCGGGGGCCGTATACCGCCCGGCGGCCGTATACCGCCCGGGGGCCGTATACCGCCCGGGGGCCGTATATCGCCCGGGGGCCGTATACCGCCCGGCGGCCATATACCGCCCGGGGGCCGTATGCCGCCCGGCGGCCGTACACCGCCCGGGTGCCGCATACCGCTCGGGGGCCGCATGCCGCCCGGAGGCCGTATACCGCTCGGCGGCTGTATACCGCCCGGGGGCCGTATACCGCCCGGGGGCCGTATACCGCCCGGCGGCCGTATACCGCCCGGGGGCCGTACGCCGCCCGGGGGCCGCATGCCGCCCGGGGGCCGGATACCGCCCGGAGGCCGTATACAGCCCGGCGGCCGTATACCGCCCGGCGGCCGTATACCGCCCGGGGGCCGTATACCGCCCGGGGGCCGTATACCGCGCGGAGGCCGTATACCGCCTGGCGGCCGCATACCGCCCGGGAGCCGTATACCGCCCGGGTGCTGTATACCGCCCGGCGGCCGTATACCGCTCGGGGGCCGTATACCGCCCGGGGGCCGTGTACCGCCCGGGGGCCGTGTACCGCCCGGGGGGCGTATATCGCCCGGGGGCTCTGTCCGCGGCGGAGGCTCTCCCATGGAGAATCTGGCCCCGATTCTCCACGGGAGATCATCCGCCGCGGACGGAGCTCTCAGGGGGTTCCCCGAGGGCCCCGCCGCGGCAGATGATCTCCCGTAGGTAATCTGGCCCAGATTCCCCCACGGGAGACCATCCGCCGTAGACGGAGCTCTCGGGGAGCTCCCCGACGGACCCTGTCCGCAGCGGTGGGTCTAGGGGCGGCTCTAGGGAGCCCGGCACCATGTCGGGGCGCGGCGGGTCCAGGGGGCCCGACATCAATAAAATATGCCCCAAATCACAAAAAAAAACAATCACTGAAAATCATTACATGCCCAAAACAACAAAAAAAACACTGAAAATCATTAAAATATGCCCGACGGACCCTGTCCGCGGCGGGGGGTCTCCCGTGGAGAATCTAACCCAGATTCCCCACAGGAGATCATCCGCCGCGAACGGGGCCCTCGGGGAGCCCCCCGACGGACCCTGTCCGCGGCGGGCCGAAACTTCAAGAAATACTGGAAATCATTAAAATATGCCCACAATCACAAAACAAATGAAAAATACTAAAATATGCCCATTTATATATATATCTATATATATATATTAATATATATATATATTAGCGATATAATATATATATATCATATATATATATATATAGAATATAGATATAGATAAGATATAGATATAGAGTTTAAAAAAAAAAAAAAAAAAAAAAAAAAAAAAAAAAAAAAAAAAAACAAAAAAAAAAAAAAAAAACCCCCCCCAAAAAAAAAAAAAACCTTTGGAAATCATTAAAATATGCCCCAAATCACAAAAAAAAATGAAAATCACTAAAATATGCCCGAAGGACCCTGTCCGCGGCGGAGGGTCTCCCGTGGAGAGTCTGGCCCCGATTCCCCACGGGAGACCATCCGCCGCGGAAGGGGCTCGACACCTCGCAAACGAGACCTCCCGGGGCGCGGGTTTTCGAAGGCACGACACCATGCCAAACGGGACCTCCCGTGAACAAATTTTCGGGGCGTGACCCGTCACATAATGCCAAACGGAACCTCACGGGGCGGGTTTTCGAAGGGCCGACACCATGCCAAACAGAACCTCCCGGGGCGGGTTTTCGAAGGCCCGACTCCATGCCAAACAAGCTCTCCCGGGGCGGGTCTAGGGGGCCCGACACTATGCCAAACGGGATCTCCCAGAACCAAATTTCCGGGGCGCGGCCCGTGGCACCATGCCAAACGGAATCTCCCGGGGCGGGTTTTCGAAGGCCCGACGCCATGCCAAACGGTACCTCCCGGGAGCATTATTACCCGAAACTACAAATAAACACTAGAAATCATTAAAATATGGTTCATTTTTTAATATATATATATATATATTATATATAGATATCATATATATATATAGAATATAGATATATAGATATGATATATCAATAAATTATTTAAAAATAATCCAAAAACTGTGTTAAAAAAAACATAGACACATTAAAATATCTCCAAATCATTTTTTAAACAACTGAAAAATAAAGTCAAATTATTGCCAACTACAACAATAGATATTATATATATATATAGATATAAACTTGAAAATCATTATTATATGCCCGACGGACCCTGTCCGCGGCGGGGGGTCCCTCGTGGAGAATCTGGCCCCGATTCCCTGCGGGAGACCATCCGCCGCGGACGGGGCCCTCGGAGAGCCCCCCAACGGGCCCTGTCCGCGGCGGAGGCTCTCCCATGGAGAATCTGCCCCAGATTCCCCACGGGAGACCATCCGCCGCGGACGGAGCTCTCGGGAAGCCCCCCAACGGACCCTGTCCGCGGCGGGCCGAAACTACAAAGGAACACTGGAAATCATTAAAATATTACCAAAATCGTGAGGGGGGGGGGAGAGAAAAAAACAAAAAAAAACAAAAAAATGGAAATCACTAAAATATGCCCAACATCACTAAAGACTATGGGAATCATTAAATTATGCACCAACTCACCAAAAAAAACATGGAAAATCAAAAAAAACTGAAAATCGTTAAAATATGCCCGACGGACCCTGTCCGCGGCGGGGCGTCTCCCGTGGAGAATCTGGCACCGATTCCCCACGGGAGACCATCCGCCGCGGACGGGGCCCTCGGGGAGCCCCCCAACGGGCCCTGTCCGCGGCGGAGGCTCTCCCATGGAAAATCTGGCCCAGATTCCCCACGGGAGACCATCCGCCACGGACGGAGCTCTCGGGGAGCCTCCCGACGGACCCTGTCCGCGGCGGGCCGAAACTACAAAAAAACATTGAAAATTATTAAAATATGCACCAAATCACAAAAAACATTGAAAATCACTAAAATATACCCAAAATCATTAAACAACTATGGAAATCATTAAAATATGCCCCAAATCACCAAAAAAAACATTCGGAATCATTAAAATATACCCAAAATCATATAAAAAACATTGAAAATCACTAAAATATGTCCAAAATCACTAACAAACTATTGAATTCATTAAAATATCACCCAAATCACACACAAAAAAAAAAAAAAAAAAACTCTGAAAACCACTAAAATATGCCCGAAGGACCCTGTCCGCGGCGGGGGGTCTCCCGTGGAGAGTCCGGCCCCGATTCCCCACTGGAAACCATCCGCCGCGGACGGGGCCCGACACCATGCCAAACGAGACCTCCCGGGGCGCGGGTTTTCGAAGGCCCGACACCATGCCAAACGGGACCTCCCGTGAACAAATGTTCGGGGCGTGACCCGTGACGCCATGCCAAACGGAACCTCTCGGGACGGGTTTTCGAAGGCCCGACGCCATGCCAAACGGAACCTCCCGGGGCGGGTCTAGGGGGCCCGACGCCATGCCAAACGGGATCTCCCGGAACCAAATTTTCGGGGCGTGACCCGTGACACCGTGCCAAACGGAAACTCCCGGGGCGGGTTTTCGAAGGCCCGACACCATGCCAAACGGGAACTCCCGGGGCGGGTTTTCGAAGGCCCGACACCATGCCAAACGAGACCTCTCGGGGCCAAATTTTCGGGGCGTGACCCGTGACACCATGCCAAACGGAACCTCTCGGGGCGGGTTTTCGGAGGCCCGGCGGCCGTGTACCGCCCGGGAACCGTATATCGCCCGGGGGCCGTATAACGCCCGGGGGCCGCATGCCGCCCGGGGGCCGCATACCGAAGGCCCGACACCATGCCAAACGGAACCTCCCGGAGCGGGCCTAGGGGGCCCGACACCATGCTAGACGGAATCTCCCGGAACCAAATTTTCGGGGCGTGGCCCGCGACGCCATGCCAAACGGAACCTCCCGGGGCGGGTTTTCGAAGACCCAACACCATGCCAAACGGGACCTCCCAGGGCGGGTTTTCGAAGGCCCGACACCATGCCAAACGGGACCTCCCGGGGCCAAAATTTCGGAGCGTGACCCGTGACGCCATGCCAAACGGAACCTCTCGCGGCGGGTTTTCGAAGGCCCGACACAATGCCAAACGGAACCTCCCGGGGCGGATTTTCGAAGGCCCAACACCATACCAAACGGAACCTCCCGGAGCGGGTCTAGGGGGCCCGACGCCATGCCAAACGGGACCTCCCGGAACCAAATTTTCGGGGCGTGACCCGTGACACCATGCCAAACAGAACCTCCCGGGGCGGGTTTTCGAAGCCCCGACACCATGCCAAACGAGACCTCCCGGGACCATTACTACCCGAAACTACAAAAGGCACATTGAAAATTAAAAACATATGGCCAAAATCACAAAAACCAAAAAAAATGAAAATCATTAAAATATGCCCAAAATCACTAAAACAAAAAAAAATATGGAAATCATTAAAATATCACCCAAATCACCAAAAAAAAACATTGAGAATCACTAAAATATTCCCAAGACAACAAAAAAAACTGAAAATCAATAAAATATGCCCGACGGACCCTGTCGCAGACGGGGCCCTCGGGGAGCCCCCCAACGAGCCCTGTCCGCGGCGGAGGCTCTCCCATGGAGAATCTGGCCCAGATTCCCCACGGGAGACCATCCGCCGCGGACGGAGCTCTCGGGGGGCCCCGACGGACCCTGTCCGCGGCGGGCCGAAACTACAAATCAACACTAGAAATCATTAAAATATGCAAAAAAAATGAAAATCACTGAACATATGCCCAAAATCACTAAAAAAAAAAACTCATGTGAGACATCAATTAAAATAATCGCACCACAAATATTTTTTTTTTTTGTTTTTAAAAAAAAAAAAAAAAAAAAAAAAAAAAAACACTGAAAATCATTAAACTATGCCGAAAACAACAACAAACAAACACTGAAAATCATTAAAATATATCCGACGGACCCTGTCCGCGGCGGAGGGTCTCCCGCGGAGAATCTGGCCCCGATCCCCCACGGGAGACCATCTGCCGCGGACGGGGCCCGACACCATGCCAAACGGGACCTCCCGGGGCGGGTTTTCGAAGGCCCGACACCATGCCAAACGGGACCTCCCGGGGCCAAATTTTCGGGGCGTGACCCGTGACACCGTGCCAAACGGAACCTCCCGGGACAGGTTTTCGAAGGCCCGACACCATGCCAAACGGAACCTCCCGGGGCGGGTCTAGGGGGCCCGACGCCATGCCAAACGGGATCTCCCGGAACCAAATTTTCGGGGCGTGACCCGTGACACCGCGCTAAACGGAACCTCCCGGGGCGGGTTTTCGAAGGCCCGACACCATGCCAAACGGGACCTCCCGGGGCGGGTTTTGTTCGAAGGCCGACACCCATGCCGTAACGGGACCTCCGAGGCCAAATTTTCGGTGCGTGGCCGTGACACCATGCCAAACGGGAACCTCCGGCGGCGCGGTTTCGAAGGCCGACACCATGCCCAAACGGAACCTCCCGGGGCGGGTTTTCGAAGGCGCGACACCATGCCAAACGGAACCTCCCGGGGCGGGTCTAAGGGGCCAGACGCCATGCCAAACGGGACCTCCCGGAACCAAATTTTCGGGGCGTGACCCGTGACACCATGCCAAACGGAATCTCCCGGGGCGGGTTTTCGAAGCCCCGACACCATGCCAAACGGGGCCTCCCGGGACCATTACTACCCAAAACTACAAAGGAACACAGGAAATCATTAAAATATGTACAAAAAAAAAAATGAAAATCAGTAAAATGTCATCAAAATCACACAAAAAACACACACAAAAAAAAAAAAAAAAAAAAAAAAAAAAAAAAAAAAAAAAAAAAAAAAAAAAAAAAAAAAAAAAAAAAAAAAAAAAAAAAATCATTAAAATATGCCCAAAACAACAAAACAAAAAAAAAACACTGAAAATCATTAAAATATGCCCGACGGACCCTGTCCGCGGCGGGGGGTCTCCCGTGGAGAATCTGGCCCCGATTCCCCACGGGAGACCATCCGCCGCGGACGGAGCCCGACACCGTGCCAAACGGGACCTCCCGGGGCGGCTTTTCGAAGGCCCGACACCATGCCAAACGGGACCTCCCGGGGCCAAATTTTCGAGGCGTGACCCGTGACACCATGCCAAACGGAACCTCCCGGAGCGGGTTTTCGAAGGCCCGACACCATGCCAAACGGAACCTCCCGGAGCGGGCCTAGGGAGCCCGACGCCATGCGAAACGGAATCTCCCGGAACCAAATTTTCGGGGCGTGGCCCGTGACGCCATGCCAAACGGAACCTCCCGGGGCGGGTTTTCGAAGACCCAACGCCATGCCAAACGGGACCTCCCAGGGCGGGTTTTCGAAGGCCCGACGCCATGCCAAACGGGACCTCCCGGGGCCAAAATTTCGGAGCGTGACCCGTGACGCCATGCCAAACGGAACCTCTCGCGGCGGGTTTTCGAAGGCCCGACACCATGCCAAACGGAACCTCCCGGGGCGGATTTTCGAAGGCCCAACACCATGCCAAACGGAACTTCCCGGAGCGGGTCTAGGGACCCCGACGCCATGCCAAACGGGACCTCCCGGAACCAAATTTTCGGGGCGTGACCCGTGACACCATGCCAAACAGAACCTCCCGGGGCGGGTTTTCGAAGCCCCGACACCAGCCAAACGAGACCTCCCGGGACCATTACTACCCGAAACTACAAAGGCACATTGAAAATTAAAAACATATGGCCAAAATCACAAAAACCAAAAAAAAATGAAAATCATTAAAATATGCCCAAAATCACTAAAACAAAAAAAAACTATGGAAATCATTAAAATATCACTCAAATCACCCCAAAAAAAAACATTGAGAATCACTAAACTATTCCCAAGACAACAAAAAAAAAACTGAAAATCAATAAAATATGCCCGACGGACCCTGTCCGCGGCGGGGGGTCTCCCGTGGAGAATCTGGCCCCGATCCCCCACGGGAGACCATCCGCCGCAGACGGGGCCCTCGGGGAGCCCCCCAACGAGCCCTGTCCGCGGCGGAGGCTCTCCCATGGAGAATCTGGCCCAGATTCCCCACGGGAGACCATCCGCCGCGGACGGAGCTCTCGGGGGGGCCCGACGGACCCTGTCCGCGGCGGGCCGAAACTACAAATCAACACTAGAAATCATTAAAATATGCAAAAAAATGAAAATCACTGAACATATGCCCAAAATCACTAAAAAAACTATGGACATCATTAAAATATGCACCAAATCATTTTTTTTTTTTAAAAAAAAAAAAAAAAAAACACTGAAAATCATTAAACTATGCCGAAAACAACAACAAACAAACACTGAAAATCATTAAAATATATCCGACGGACCCTGTCCGCGGCGGGGGGTCTCCCGTGGAGAATCTGGCCCCGATTCCCCACGGGAGACCATCTGCTGCGGACGGGGCCCGACACCATGCCAAACGGGACCTCCCGGGGCGGGTTTTCGAAGGCCCGACACCATGCCAAACGGGAGCTCCCGGGACCAAATTTTCGGGGCGTGACCCGCGACACCGTGCCAAACGGAACCTCCCGGGACAGGTTTTCGAAGGCCCGACACCATGCCAAACGGAACCTCCCGGAGCGGGTCTAGGGGGCCCGACACCATGCCAAACGGGATCTCCCGGAACCAAATTTTCGGGGCGTGACCCGTGACACCGCGCCAAACGGAACCTCCCGGGGCAGGTTTTCGAAGGCCCGACACCATGCCAAACGGGAACTCCCGGGGCGGGTTTTCGAAGGCCCGACACCATGCCAAACGGGACCTCCCGGGGCCAAATTTTCGGGGCGTGACCCGTGACACCATGCCAAACGGAACCTCTCGCGGCGGATTTTCGAAGGCCCGACACCATGCCAAACGGAACCTCCCGGGGCAGGTTTTCGAAGGCGCGACACCATGCCAAACGGAACCTCCCGGGGCGGGTCTAAGGGGCCAGACACCATGCCAAACGGGACCTCCCGGAACCAAATTTTCGGGGCGTGACCCGCGACACCATGCCAAACGGAATCTCCCGGGGCGGGTTGTCGAAGCCCCGACGCCATGCCAAACGGGACCTCCCGGGACCATTACTACCCAAAACTAATGAAAATCACTAAAATATCAGCATTTTTTTTTTTAAAAAAAAAAAACACAGCGCTGCGGGCGCGGCGCTCTGCGGCGTCCGCCACGCGGTCGCAGCAACCATCCTGCGATGGGTGCGGCGGCGCGTCGGGCGGCGCCGCCCCCGCCGAGCACAAGGCGGTGGCGGCGCGCGCCTCGACGGCGACGCCTGGCTGCTACACCCCGGGCGGATGTGGGTGGGGCGAAACGCGCCCACAGGAAGATGGGCGCCCCGCCTGCCGCAAACAATTATGGAACCTGCGAGCGGCAAGGCTGGTCGGCGCCGCGGACGGGTCGCGCGCGCTCCCTCCGCGGCGGCCTAGCCGCCACGCATGACTGTTCCTGTGCGCGGCATGGCTGGCCGGTGCCGCGGTGAACGCTCGCGTGCGCTCCCTCCGCGGCGACCTAGCCGCGGCGCATCCGACAAAACCGCGGCTCCATCTTTCTCGCGTTTCGCGTGTAGTCGCCTCGCGGCGAAGCGCCCCTCGCAACCTCACGCGCTCGCTGCGGGGCGCGCGGACGCACGCGCATCGCGTCCTCGCTGCTGTGCCCGCGAGACAGCATTCGTGCCTCGGCTGTTCGCTCACCACAGCGCTGCGGGCGCGGCGCTCTGCGGCGTCCGCCACGCGGTCGCAGCAACCATCCTGCGATGGGCGCGGCGGCGCGTCGGGCGGCGCCGCCCCCGCCGAGCACAAGGCGGTGGCGGCGCGCGCCTCGACGGCGACGCCTGGCTGCTACAACCCAATGCAACAGCAGGCCGGCGTCAGCCGTCGTGTGCGCGCGCCCCCACTGCCAACGTCGCGACGTTTCTTACCGCGTGCGGGATGAAGGGTGCGACGAGCGCGCATTACGGCTGAGATGCAGCGCCTGCGGGGTCATGGCCCGCGGCCTCAGGGCCCGCGCTGGCGGAGAGGGCCATGCCCTCGCCCGTCGCCGCGTCTTCCAGGGCAGGCTGGTCCAGGTAGGCCTTAAATGCGCCGGACCTCAGTTGCCGGCTCTCAAGATGGTGGCGAGGCTCCCCCCGCTTTGGCGGAGAGTCTCCGTGTGGCCGCGCCGCAGGCACTTCGAGGTGATGCGGGCGGCATTGGGGAGGCCCGCCGCTTGCGCCGACCTGCGCAGGTTGCGGGTAAGTGCTGGCACGGGGAGCACGCGCCCGGCTCTGGTCGGCTTTGCCAGGTGGGCAAAAGGAGACGCACCCGGCGCGAGGTCGCCCAGTAGGGCGCGCGGGGCGTGCACTGGGCAGGTCGCGGTGCAGATGCTGCACAGCACGAGCGCCTGACTTCGCTAGGCCTGGGCTTTTTTTTTTTTATTTTTTTTTTTTTATTATTTTTTTTTGTTTTATTTTTATTTTATTTTTATTTATTTTTTTTTTACTTTTTTTTTTGATTTTTATTTTTTTTTATTTTTTTTTTTTTATTTTTGTTTTTTATTTTTTTTTTTTTTTTTTTTATTTTTTATTTGTTATTTTTTTTTTTTTTTATTTTTTTTTTTTTTTTTTTTTTTTTTTTTTATTTTTTTTATTTTTTTGTTTCCTATTTTTTTTTTATTTAGTTTATTTTTTTTGCTTTTGTTTTTTTATTTTTTATATTTTTTTTTTTTTTTTGTTTTTTTTTTTTTTTATTTTTTTTTGTTTTTTTTTTGTTATGCTTTCGCCTCGAGAGGTGGAGTACGACCGCCTCGCTCGTGTTGAAAAGCACGATGGTCGGCACTGGGCGGTCCAGTTCCTCCTGCGTGAACCGGAAGTTGGCCGCCCGTGCTGGGTCGCCTATGCTGATCAACAGCGCCTCCGAGGGAAGCCTCAAGGCCAGTGCGAAGGCGACTACGAACAGCGCTCGCACCTGAGGGTCAGGCACGTGCGGCAACATCGCGACTAACGCCTTCCGCGTGACAGGGGGAGGTCGCGGGTCAGGCTGGGGCGCACGGTGCTTGATCGCGGCCTTTGCGCGCGAAACGGCGGGGCTGCTGAACGCTGAGCGGTCGAGGCCCAGCAGCGTGCAGGCCTTGTCGACCTGGGCTTTGTAATTGGAAAAAGTGCCGGGGTTCGAGAAGCACAAAGCCCAAAGACATAGCTCGTCCGCAGTTGGCGGGAGGGGGCTGTCCCCTTTTCCGAGCTGCGATTTGGCGAAACGGAACCAGCACCTCAGGCCGGCTGTCCACGTGCCGAAGGAGCGCGGGGCACCGTTGAGGACGGCGGCGCACCGGGCCCCGAATAAGGCGCGCTTCCTGAATTCGGGGTCGCTCGGCGCAACGGCCAGGCGTCGAATTGCGGCGCGCGGGCCTCCTCTTCTCGAGCCCAGGGGCGACGCTTTCAGCGCGGCCGTCGCCCGCGCTAATTGCAGCCGCTGCGAGAGGACGCCCTCCTGTTGCGGGCGTGCGGGTGCCTGCGCGGCTGGACTCCTACCACCCGCCCGCGGGGGGGGCGAGGAGGACGAGGAGGAGGAGGAGGACGAGGAGGAAGAGGAGGAGCCAGCGGCGGAGGAGACACACGGCTGAGCGCGCACGGGCGCCGCAGGCACCTCGTCACTCACGAACGCCGCCGCAGGTGGCGGGCCCGGCGGCGGCTTTGCTCGCGCGAAGAGCGCGATCGCGCGCTGCGCGTCGGGCGACAGATTCACGTAGCCGCTCCAGTTTTCCGGTGCGCCAACCGCCCGCACAGATGAGATCGCGAACACATCGCAAGAAACCAGAAACTTGGCGACTTCCTCAACGACCGTGGGTGACGCCCACGGGGTCGCAACGGCGATCTGGTCGGCGAGCTTCATTCTGGCGCGCCGAGGGGCGCGTGGAGAGAGGTCGCCCCGCGCCCTGCGCGCCTCTCGATAGCCCCCTTCGCGTGTGAGAGCGTTCGTGCCGCGTTACTGACGCGCCTTCCCGGGCGGCGCTCGCGTCTCTTTCTCTGATGCGAGCCTTGCGCGGGGTCGAGCGGGAGCGACCGGCGCTGGCCGGTGACGGCGCGGCTAAGGCGACGTCGTTTCGATTGGGTCGTCATCGACGTCCGCGCCCTGCGGCGCGCCCACCATCGTCGTGCGATAGTCGATGGTATCAGATTCGCTGCTTGAGCAGCTGGACTCCGGTTCGAGTTCCGTGCCGAAGGTGCAGAGTGCTTCGTCCAGTCGGCATTCGATGGCCAGCTGGATGGCCCGGAGGATCGTCGCGCGCGCGTCCCTAGCCAAGCCCAGGGACGGCACTGAATCCGCGGGAAGCCGCCCGAGCTGGAACCACGAGCGGATCCCGCGGCCCCGCAGCCACGAGGCCGCCGCGTCCGTGTCGCGCTGCCGCATCTCGCTCCTGACAAGGGAATGCGCCGCGACCTTCGCGAGATGACTTGCGGTGTGCGCTCGCTGGATCAGCCGAACGTAACAGCACCTCCGCGGCGGTGTTCGATCGCGCGCCATGGATACGTTGAAAATGCCCTCGGGGCGGGGGCAGACTTGCCGCATGACGCTACGCGCGAGCGAGCGCGGGGTGACGGGTGGGCGGGAGAGCAGGAGCGGGGGGAAGGAGAGCAAGCGGGGTGGATGACTTAGGGGGGGGGGGGGCGAGAGCGCTCAGACGGGACGGGCCGCGAGCTGGCATGGCAGCTGGAGGTCCCAGAATTCTGGCCGCAGCCACGGGCGCCTCCAGGTGGCCCCAATGCGTGTCATGAGATCATAATCCTCCCGACTGGGCAGGTCAGAAATGTTATCAACTGGCGCGCCGCGGGAGTGGGACCCGACCTGACAGAGATAACGCGCGGGCCCGCCGGAAGGGACACGGTCGATCCGGAGGTTGATCTGGAGCAGCCCGATCACCGACCAGAAGTGGTGGACGATGGCCCCGTGGTCGCAGCACTTCGCTGATCCCTTTCGGAACGACCATTCGGCGATCGTGTTGTCGCTAAAGTGGCGAACCTTGCGGCCCCGGAGCTCCTTCTGCCAGGTGGAGATCGCCAAGGCCGAAGCGAGCATCTCGAGTCCGGCGATCTGATCGTCGCTCCGCTGCTGGAATTGCCTGCGCGCAGGCCGAATTGCATCGATCGGTCGCCGGCGCGCGAATCGGGGCCTCGTTAGCCAGGCCGGCGGCATCTGGTCTGTGTATTCCCAACGTCCGTCGATCCAGAGGACGGCGGCCGCTCGTGGGGGCTCGCCCCGGGCGTCAGCGAAGGCAAGGACCGGCGGGCGGGTGTCCGCGGGCTCCCATTCCCTTGTCTCTGCAACGCTTCTCTGCAACACTTCCAACCACCACGCCAGGCTGCGCAGGGCGGGGCGCGGTAGAAACGGACGCCCCGAGTGTGCGTGGGCGAACAAGGGCCGCAGCATCGCACGGCCTAGTTTGCGGAATTGCCACGACGCCGCCCACGACAACGCGCCCGCGAGCTTGGCGGCCCCACCTGTGCAAAGAAAGGTGTCGCCCCCGGCGCGCGCGGCGCGCGATCACGCGCGCGCCAGCGGTCATCGAACCGTCGTCAAGCGCCGTCCTGATTCGGTTCGTCCATTTGTCGACCTTGTCCTTGGACGGGCGCGCAATCAGCCCTTTGCGTGAGGTCTGCGACACCGCACGCACAGTGCCCTAGCCCCCCATTCGCGAACGCGTCGCGCGCGGTGCACCGAGATGGCTAGTCCGAGAATCACGAGCGACGGGCCCGACTCAGTTTTCTTATCGGCCACCGACGTAGGGCCCAGGATGCACCTGATCACCCGGACCACGCACGAGAGGGCGTGCTGGGCCTTTGCGCGAGCGCGGAGAGGGTCGACCGGGTGCGACGGAAGGGTGGGAGGGGACAGAGCGAGACGGGCCTCCCCGGAGCGCTCGACGCCGAACAGATCGTCGACGTACCTCAGGATTGGGATCCGCAAGAGGCGCCTGCAGATGGCCACTAGGGCCGCGCCGATTCTCTCCCAGGTGTGTACGCTGCTGACTGCGCCGCGACGCGCGGCGGGGCGGCGGGTGGGGCGGGATGGCCCGCGCGGGCCTGCTCCGAACGGGAGGGCAACGTGCTGGGCTCCCCAGGTGACGCCGGCGAAGCAATAGCTGACCCAAGCGAAGCGTCGGTGCTCCGGGCGCAAGGGGATTCTGCGGAAGGCGGAATCAATATCGGCCTTGAAGAGCTCCAAGGGCCCCAGGGGTGCCTGAACAGGGCAGAGCGCACGCGGCGTCGGGGCCCGAGAAACGCGTCGCGCCAATTTCCGACACGCGTCACACAGCGCGTCGACAGTGTCATGCTTCATCCGTTCCTGCGGCTCCGTACCCTTGTTGAGGTGGGCCGCGCTGCAGTCGTCTACGGCGCGCACCTGGCGCGCGGGCGGCGGTCCGCGAATGAGCGGCGCGGGCGGCCGGCGGGGTACCTTAGCGGTGCCGTCCGGCCGCGTCCCCTGCTCCACGCCGAAGCGGGGGATTACCGCGGCATCCGGGGGCACGTCGTCGGGGCTCAGTCGCCGGGGCGTCGTCAATCGCCCCGCGCTCGCGTCGGCGAGTGCGCCCTCGTGCAGCGCTTCGTCGCACGGGCTTGGCCGTGTCCTTTTGAACAATGCTTTTCTGTCCCGTGCATTGGCAGGCGCGCGGCGGGGCGGGGGGCCAGGGAGGAGAAGCCGGGCCCCTGCCGACGCGCGCGCGCGCCGGCCTCGAAGGATCTCTTCCGCTGATATCAGCGGCTTATGCGCCATCTCCGTCCCCGTGCCGGATTTTTCGAGTGTCCCAATCAGCGGTGCACCCTTCGCCGGCCGCGCTCCGTCGGGCGCGAGAAGCAGAGCCGCCCCTCGCGCGTTGCACCTCACGGTAGAAGTCAACGCATTTCGGGTCGTGGAAATCCACATCGGCGACCAGGCGTTCGAAGAGCGGGCCGTTGACGCCGGATGCTACGTTGGCGACGCCCGGGTCCGCGCCTCGACCCCAGATTTCGACGAATCCGGCCGTCCTGAACTGATGTGCCATGGAGAGGACCCGCAGAACAGCCCCTTCACGCTCCTCCCTTACCTGACTCGGTCGTGGCGCGCGGTCGCCTTGCGCGCGCACCTGGGCGCCTCTTCGGGTGGCCTCGATGCCATCCATTCAAGCGCCGCCAAAGTGTCCTGCGAAAGCTTGCATCCCGGCTCGAAGCCGGCATCGCCTTCGAGGGCGGCCGCTTCGGCGAAAGACAACTTGCGAGCATCAGACACAGACCGTTTGGGAGCCGGCTCGTCCGGGCTCGCGCGCTCGCGAAAGCGCTTCATGGCGAAAGCAAGCTGAACGCACGCGCCGCGGAGGGCGAGGGGGGCGCCAAGGCGAGGGGCGCGCCGTGGAGGGCGAGGGGGGCGCCGTGTAGGGCGCAGGAGGGAGGGCGGGGCCCGCGCATTCCTGGTGCGCCTCGGACCCTTTACCGCGTCGGACGCTCTACTTAGCAGCAAGCCCAAAAGTCCGCGCGCCGTGCTGACGGCTGTGCCCGTCAGGCGCGCGCTGTCGCTGATCAGCGGCGCTGCCATTTGCCGCCGCCCCCGCCGTTGCTCTTGTTGTTCCAGCTCTTCCCGGAGCCGGTCTTGGCCCCGGTGTCGGCCCTGCGCTTGCCCTGCTGACTCTGCTGACTCTGCTGGGCGGTCAGGCCATGGCCCGCACGGTGGGCCTGGCTGCGCTTGGGCGTCGCCGGGCCTCGGGCCGGACCGGCTCCCACCTGCTTCGTGGCGGCGGGGGCGCTGCCGAGGCTCTTCTCGTCAAAATCGTATTCCCGCTCCGCCTGGCGGAGCAGCACCTCGTCGAGGGCGAGGGCCGCCTGACTCACCTGCGATGCCGTGGTCCGCGGCGGGGGGGCGGGGCGCGGGCGCGCGCGGCGGAGCGGGGTGGCGGGCCTGGAAACCTGTGACGCCAGCGGCGGCCTTCTCGGCCCAGGAGCGGCGGGCGACCTGGTCGTAGAACACGCCCAGGTGGGCTTTGCGGACCTTGAGCTGGGCGTGGGCCGCTACCTGCGAAGCGAGCGGGGAATCCGCTGGCCGGAGGGCGCGCGGGCGCGCGCGGCAAGATGCCAGGAGGCAGATCTGCTTGTGTGCGAGAGCCGCGGCGAAGTCGAGCTGCTTCGTTGCGGCAGCGGCCAGAGCGTACCTGCGCCGCCGAGGAGGGTCCGCGAGTACGGTCGGCGGGCGGGACAGCGAGGTACTGGTCGAAGGCGAGGTGCCACTCGGGCCAATTCATCAGGCGAGGCTTGGCCCCGCCGCCCGCGCCCGCCTGGGTGGCATCGTCGTCATGTGGGCGGCCGACGGCGGACGCGCCCGTGGGAAGCCACAGGCGCAAGTCGACGTTGACAAAAGGGGCGGCAAGCCCTTTCTTCTTCTGTAGGCGGTCGACCACGGATGCGAGGGAATCGACGCGCACGGTCCTGACGCGACGCGGCCGGACGGGCGGCCGCGGACCGGCGAAACAGGCTGGGAGGGGGGGGGGCGCGCCTGGGCCACGCCGCGGTGGGCAAGTTGGCCAGGGTGATGGCGTTCAGCTGCGCCTGGAAGTCGACGTGAACCGTCGGGGCGTCATCCTTGGTGAGGATGCGGGTGAGCTCCGCCAGCGGGTCCGCTGCGGGTGCCGCTGGCCCGGCAGGCGCGGCGGTCCCAGCAGGTGCGAACTCCTTCTTCGCCGCCTGAACGGCGGCGGTCGCAGGGCGACCGTCGCGGCGGTTCTGGGCGCGCGCTTGCCTGTATCGCCTGGTCGAGGGCGTGAGCCTTTCCAGGCGAGATGTCAATCTTCTTTGTGTTGACGTACACGAGTGCCTGCGGGGTGTACACCTGTTGCACGGGACGCTCGCGCGGGTGGCCGCGCGGGACGGCCGGATCGCGCGCACGGACGCGCGGGCGGGAGCGGGAGCGCGCGCGCGGGCGGCGGACACGTGCCTCCGCTCGGTCGAGAATCGCGACCATGGCATTCAGCCATGTGTCCGGGTCTGGAGCCCCTGTCGCCATCGCATGCTTCTTGAGAAAGAAACGCAAGGCAGCGGCCGCCTCCATGGCGGCAATTGTTTGCGCGGCGAACGAAGGGAAACCTGGAGTCCGCTGCACTGTCCGCGCGGCGCGGCTCGCTCTGTCGCACGTTCGCGGAACACGAGGTACCGGGACTGGCGGGTCGGCGGGTGGGCGAGAGCCTCGGGAAAGACGAGGCCGAGGCCGACACGGCGAAGCCGCCACGAAGCACGATCGAATGCAAGCCTCGGAGAAACCGACGTGCGACCGGCGACGGGAACGGTAACGGGGCCCGAGTCCGCCTGCGCGCGAGATCACGCATGCGCCACGACTCCCGACACGCGGGCCCCGGAGAGCGGGGGGGGCGGGCGGGATGGCGGAGCCTCGTAAGCGAGCCGGACCGCCCCGCCCGGACCGTCCGCCGGAGCCGCCGGCCGTCCGTCGTTCTCAGCTGTCGGTGCCGCTTGCTCCCGCAGCTCGCGCCGGGTGTCCGCTGCCCCGAACGGGGCGCCAGGCCTTGGCGCGTCACTGTCACCCAGGAGCGGGGCCACCAAAAGGCCGTCCTGGGAGACCATAGGGCTAGCGGGTCCCAGTGGACCAACCGGTCACGTCCAACGATCGTGCCGGTGTAGGCAGGGCCCCAGTGGGCCTGCCTGCAGCCCTTGAGCGGGGGGGAGAGGGGTCCCAGTGGACCACCGGTCGCGTCCAGTGAGCGCGCCGGTACGGGCAAAGCCAACATGGGCTTGCTCGCTGCTCCCTGAAGGGGTCCCAGTGGACCTACCGGTCACGTCCAACGATCGTGCCGGTGCAGGCAGGGCCCCAGTGGGCCTGCGTGCAGCCCTTGAGCGGAGGGAGAGGGGTCCCAGTGGACCACCGGTCGCGTCCAGTGAGCGCGCCGGTACGGGCAAAGCCAACGTGGGCTTGCTCGCTTCTCCCTGATGGGGTCCCAGTGGACCCACCGGACACGTCCAATCGATCGCGCCGGTGCAGGCAGGGCCCCAGTGGGCCTGCCTGCAGCCCTTGAGCGGAGGGAGAGGGGTCCCAGTGGACCACCGGTCGCGTCCAGTGAGCGCGCCGGTACGGGCAAAGCCAACATGGGCGTGCACGCTGCTCCCTGAAGGGGTCCCAGTGGACCCACCGGTCACGTTCAATCGAACGTGCCGGTGCGGGCGGGGCCCCAGTGGGCCGAGCGCCCCCCGGAGATGATGATCCGGGCATCGCCACCTTGCCTGGTCGTGCCGTGTCCTGGCCTCAGTGGGCCGACGCTAGTGGAGTCAGCGTGATCCCCGATGGGCCCGATCACACTCCACATCTCCCTTGCCTGGTTGGCGCAAGCCGTCTAAATCCTTTTCCATGTCCTACCGCGCACCGCCGCGGCCGCTGCTGGGGCGCGCTGCGAGCCCAACCTCCACGAGATCTGCCACTGCGGGAAACGGGCTCGCTGGCGCCGCGACTTTAACATCGACCTGGTCGCGCGCGCGCTGCGTCTGGCGCGCTCGACCGGGACTGCACGGGCAACGCGAGTCGCCGTCTCTGCAGGAGTCCGGACGGGCCGGCCTGGCACCGGGGCCGATCCGGGCCGACCGACACGAGCCGAACGCAGGTACGGATGTCCCCGGCGGTCCGCCTGCCCGCCAGTGCGGGCGCGAGGCGCCGGGGTGGGTACTCGCGGACTTGCAGCAGGTAGTCTGGGTGTCACAACAACCCAGATCTCCTGCCGCGAGTCCACGAGCCCCGTGCGCACACTTGCGCAGATGCCCGACCATGGGCAGAAAAGAACTTTCGAGCCAAGCAAAACGACGAGGAGCGGACGGGGCGCCGGCCCGGGACCCAGCGCACCCGCCGCGAAACGAGCCGCGTCCAGCAGAGGCGACGAAGGAGCGGAGCACCGCGCCCAGGGAGGGACCGGGACGCCACCAGGGCCGGAGCGGGCCCCACCGGAGCCGGGGCAGGCCCCGCCGGGGCCAAAGCGGAAGCGGGACACGAAGCGGCGGCGGCGGCGGCGGCCACCGCAGCGGCGGCGGCGGGCACGACGGCGACGGCCGCAGCGACACACCGGCGGCAGCGGCGAGCGGCAGCACGACGCCCCGACGACGACGCGACAGAGCACGACGAGCCGACGCGACACGGACGCGACGGCGCAGCGGCAGCAGCGGCGGCGGCGGCGGCGCGACGCGCCAACGACGACACGACGACGCGGCGACGGGGCCAGAACGGGGCGCCCTTCGGCCTGGGCGCATCGCGCGGCCCGCCCACCTCGGCGGGTCGAAATCAATCTGCACGCGCGCGAGAGCGCGGCCCGCCCGCCTCGGCGGGGCCGCGATTGGTCTTGCGCGCGCTGAGCCAACGCGGCCCGCCCGCCTCGGCGGGGCCGCGGTTGTCCTGCGCGCGCGCGGGAGAAGGAGGAGGAACCTGCGCGCGCGGCGGGCGAAGCGGAGGGCGAGCGACCCGCCGACGCGCGGCGGGGCGGACGGCGCGGAGACCGGCGCGCGGGAGGACGGCAGGACCGAGAGACCGAGCGAAGGGACCGACGGCGGGACAGAACGGGAGGCCGAGGGGCCGAGAACAGGGCCGGCGGCGGGCCGCGGGGCGAGAGGCAAGAGGCGGGCCGGGGCGAGAGCGGAGCGAAGCAGAGGGGAAAGGGCCAGGCGCGAGAGGGGGCGGGAGGACACCGAAGGACAGAAGGGCGAGAGAGAAAGGGCCAGGGACACGGGGCCAGAGCGAAACGCCGCGGGGCCAGGGCCCGAAACGGCAGGCGAAACGCGCCCACAGGAAGATGGGCGCCCCGCCTGCCGCAAACAATTATGGAACCTGCGAGCGGCAAGGCTGGTCGGCGCCGCGGACGGGTCGCGCGCGCTCCCTCCGCGGCGGCCTAGCCGCCACGCATGACTGTTCCTGTGCGCGGCAAGGCTGGCCGGTGCCGCGGTGAACGCTCGCGTGCGCTCCCTCCGCGGCGACCTAGCCGCGGCGCATCCGACAAAACCGCGGCTCCATCTTTCTCGCGTTTCGCGTGTCGTCGCCTCGCGGCGAAGCGCCCCTCGCAACCTCACGCGCTCGCTGCGGGGCGCGCGGACGCACGCGCATCGCGTCCTCGCTGCTGTGCCCGCGAGACAGCATTCGTGCCTCGGCTGTTCGCTCACATAAACGCCATAAACAGAGTTTTTTGGCGCTCCGCGCGGATTTCTTCGATCCGCGCTGGGGCCCTTCGGCGGTACCTCCGGCCCCGCCCCTGGCGCGCTCCGCGCGCTGGGAAGGGGGGTCCAGCGCGGATCCAAAAATATTTGCGCGGAACGCCAACAGTTTATGTTTATGGCGTTTGTTCATTCTCTTTGAGACAGCCGCGGCGCCCGAAACATCCTCCCGAGCCACCGGATCTCAGAGATTCTTGATGTGTCCTCGCCCAGTTTTCTCCTCGCCCTGGCTTCGTTTTAGAGCTGCCTCGAAGGAGGGAGGGGCGGATGCGGACGCCGTAATTGAGGAAACTAGGCGCTTGGAGGGACATCGACGCGTCGTCGGGGATTTTTGTTTTGGGGGGAAGGTCTCACCCGCCTAGAGACCCCCAAGGGGTCGGCGGATTCATCCTCAGCCGATGTTCTCCTCGTCTTGGCTTCGTCCTAAAGGCTGGTTCGAAGGGGAGGAGGGGCGGGGGCGGACGCCGAAATTGAGAAAACACGCCGCTTGGAGGGAAAGCGACGTCTCCTCGGAGATCTGGGCGGGGAGCTGCTTCCAAAGAGGGAGTTGCTTTCGATGGGGGGAGAGACGTCAGAGGTTCTGGATTCATCCTCGCCCGATGTGTTTCCTCGTCCTGGGTTCGTCCTGGTGCTGCCTCGAAGGGGGGAGGGGGGCGGAGGGGGGCGCCACCCCCTGGCGCGCAGGACCGCGCCGCCAGCCTCGGACCCCAGCACGCGTCCGCCCTCGGCCGGGATGCGTCCGCGCCCTGGCCTCTCCGCGCCCCCCCCTCGGTGGTTCACAGGCGGGGCCCTCAGAGATGGGGTCCTCTTCCTCCTCTCGTCCTCCTCCTCCTTCTCCTGCTCCTCCCCCTCTTCCTCCTCCTCCTCCTCTTCCTTCTCCTCCTCCTCCTCCTCCTCCTCCTCCTCCTCCTCCTCCTTGTCCTTCTTCTCCTCCTCCCCCTTTTTCTCGGGGATGGTGTCCTTCTCCTCCTTCTCCTCCTCCCCCTCCTCCTGCCACTTTTCCTCCTCCTCCTCCTCCTCCTCGTGCCCCTCCGCCTCCTCCTCCTTCTCCTTTTCCTCCTCCTCCTTTTCCTCCTCCCTTTCTCCTCCTCCTCCTCCTCCTCCTCCTCCTGCTTTGGTGCCTGGGAGTTTTCTCGGGCGCGCGTGGGGTCGTGAGGGACGTGGTCCTAAGGATAAGCAGGG
>CAUYUJ010011348.1:185744-270744 GCA_963575745.1 Prorocentrum cordatum | reverse complement strand
TATCACTATTGCTACTCCTACTACTACTACTACTACGCCGACCGTAGTGGTCATTCTCTTCGTCGTCGTCGTTGTCGCCTTCGCGGCGGGTTTTTGTTCTGTGTATGTTTGGGCGGGCTGGATGTTATTGGTGGGTTTATTCTCCCAGGTGAGAAGCCATCGTGGCTACCCTACACGCGAGAGGGTTTGTGAGCCTTTTTCTCATGAAGGTTGCAATCGGAATCCGTGTGCGTGTGTGTGTGTGGCTGGAGTCGTGATTATAGTCATGGTCATAATCGTGATTGCAATCGTGATTGTAGTCGCGATTGTAGTGGGGATCTTCGTCGTGTTTGCACTTGGAACCGCAAGCGCGATATGTGTCGTGGTCGTAAGCGTTGTCTTCGTTGTACTGGAGATAATGTCCTTCTTTTTTTGGGCAGACTGGGTACTGTTGGAGGGTTCTTTCTACCAGGGTCTAATGCCCTCTGGGCTACTCTGCACGACAGAGGATTTGTGAGCACGTTTGCAAGAGGATCCTAGTAAACATCGACACATTATTCGCCGAAGGCGTTGCTCACACTTGCTGAGGATGGAGCGTTTGAGGATCGAACTTTTGAAAATAGAGTTTCAGAGGTTGGATTATCCGTGAGAGTGCTCCTGAAGCAGACGTATGAGTAGTCGTCGTAGTCGACGTCGCAATCGTAGTCGTGATTCTCGGCGTCGTTGTTGCGCGGTGGGTTCCGGAAAGAATGATTAGTTTCCGACATTGGTGGGCCACGAATCACTTGACCGTGAATAAGGCCGTCGATTAACAATTGATTATACCTCGTTGGGAGGTTCGACAGACTTGCTGCGGTTATGGGGTCACGAAGCGTGTGACGTGTGTGTTACAGTTGGGGGAGTGACGGGAGGACGAAGGAGCAGGAGGAGGAGGAGAGGAGAAGAGGAGGATGCAGAACACCGTCTTTTCAAAACGAGGACCCAAAAACCTCAACATGGTTGGGAACAAATGCCCCTGTAAGTGGACCGCTCTCGGTCCAACGGATTGCAATATGGTGCGCTGGGTGCTTTTGAGGAGACTATCGCCAGAACGCCTACGGATCGCGCCAGTCAGCCGCGCCGAACGTCACCACCCTTGGGGCGGTCAACATGATGGGTCTGAATGGCGTCAAAGGCACCATCATCTTGTCAAACCTCGCACGAACCTGGCGCCAGGCGGCGCCCGTGGCAGCAACGGTAGTTTCAGAAAAAGGTCCGGTCCTCTGGTGCCCTCCCCATTCGCTGCCGCTTCGCAAGTAATAGTAGGGCCACTCGGGTATCTCAATCGTCTGCATCATCAGCATGGACTTCGAACAAGAGCGTATGCACAAAACAGGCAGGAGGATGTGGATAAGGATGAGGATGAGGATGGGGATGTGGATGATGATGGCGATGATGATGCTGATGATGATGCTGATGATGATGATGATGATGATGATGATGCTGATGACGGTGATGATGATGATGATGATGATGATGATGATGATGATGATGATGGTGGTGGTGGTGGTGGTGGTGGTGATGATGATGATGATGATGATGATGATGATGATGATGATGATGATGGGAATGCTGCTGATGATGATGAGGAGGAGGAGGAGAATGAGGAGGAGCAGCACACGGCAGACAAGACAAGCAAGCCATGCAGCCTGCTCCACAACTACAGCAACCCTCTCCAAAGTATCTGCATCGGCACCGTGCGTGAGGTCGCGCGCGTGCCCGCTACCAGGGGCGGATATGGAGCGGTGTTGCGGGGGGGGGGGGCATCCCTGGATACGTGGGCCCGCCTTCTCAGGCTCTTCTTCTTGGGAGTATAGTTCTAATTGAACTTGCGTTCTCAGATTTTCGTCTTGGGGACTAGGGATGATATTCATGCTTGATCTCGTCATTTTGTAGTTCGCGTGAAAGCCTTGCTACAGCGCAGCATGATTTACGGAGTCTACCACGTGGCCTGCCACTTCGCACTCCGCCCGCCGGTGTCTCGGGCGCCCTCGGGAACAAAGCGTCGTCGACAGACGAACTGCCCGTTAGATTTGGCGCCGTGTCGTCTTCGGAAACTCGCGCCATGGTTGGGGCCGCCGATGGCAAGTGCACCCCCCGCGAACGTGGCGCGGCTCCCGCCACCTCCGGGGCTTTGCAGGAAGCAGCGCTGAACATTGCGTGGGCAACGAGCTCCCTGGGCGCGCGCCTTCCCCGGGCCCGCGCGTCGTCCGCCCCTGAGCACGCGTCGGGATGCCCCTCCGCGAGGGCGGCCAGAGGATGGGGATGAGCGCCCAATTTGTTTTGCGGAGCGGGTTGCCCCAATGTGAACGCAAAAGCAGCCTCGCATCTGCGGGTGGGTCTTGGGTATGAATAATAAGCACCCCGTCGCCATCCTCACCGGCAGTCCCTGGCAACGCAACGCCGCGCTCGACTGGGTGAAGCGCTGAGACCAAACCCGCAACATGTAGTGAAGTTGTTCGCCCTTAGCTTCGTGTGGCCCGCCCGAGGTGGAGGCCATCGGCACGAGTGTCGAGGGCCCCCATATTTGGTCTGCCTTTGCGCTGCGTGTCCTTGACGAATGGCGCCAGAAAGCTCCGAGCTTGCCCCTTAAGCAGCTTGCGCCCGCACGTACTGACCACTCCGCGTGGCAGAGTCGGGAGATAATCTGATGCGAAATAGAAATTGCCCATTCTTTTCCAGTGTGGCAAGACGGTCGCGTGCTTCCACGCGCGCGGCTCTTGCTGTTGCACATTGGATGTGAACGTGACTGGCGCGCAGTGCCTGCCCATGGCATTGGGTGGTAGCTTCAACGGAGCCCCTGGGATTTCCTTTCCCACTAGCTTTGCGACGCTTTACTTACACTCGCGAAGAGGCTAGCAAGTGTTGGAAGAAACAGGCCAGGGTCGAGGTCGACGGTGCTGGGGGCGGATGCACCCTTCTGTTGACCGTTGGACGAGCTCGGTGTCTGGCATGATCTTTGCGTCATCAATCTTGGCGGAATGCTCCAGAACCATCCTGCCCGCTGCTGCTGCAGTGGCCGAGCGTCCCCGAGTGTCTTGCAGCGCGAGGAAGCGCCCGATTCTATTGGCTCTGTCATTGCATTTGGCCGTTTCTCCAGGCCAGAGGAAGTGGCAAGGAAAACCGATAGATCCCAAGAAACTGGTGACTTTTGCAATCCTGGTCGTTGAGCTTCGTCTCGCGCGCCATCCGAAGCCTGACCGTCTGATCGTCCGACGGTCGACCCGCTGGGGGGTGCAGCGGGGGAGTTTTCGAATGCGTCAGCAGCGCGAGCAATTTGGAAAGTTCGCTGCGCGCGCAGGTCGCCACGCTGCGCGCGCAGGTCGCCAGCGCATGGCTTTACACGCGTACAGTCGTGCTGATTCCATGGTGTTCTCGCTCGCGTAGCCTTGTGCTGGTGTGAGTCTCGATCTGCCAGAACAAGTCTATGCTGCCTTCTTGACGAGGCTGTCCGCGATGCCGACGTGGTCGTCCGCGTCCGCCGGCCACTTCGGCGCGCCGCGACGGGGGCTGCCGCGCTCGCGAGGCGTCGCCGGCCGCCAGTGCGCCCCCCCCCCGCGCGGGGGCTGGCGAGCGCGCCTGGCGCTCCGACTGCAGGCGCAGCTGCCGCTGGGGCGCGGCGGGCGGCCAGAGGCCGCGAGTTGTTCGTTCGCGTCGGTCTGGGGCCCGCGAATCCTCGCGGGCGCCGCTCGCCTGGGCGCGGCGTCGGCCGCGCTGAAGGCGGTCGGCGTCAAGGGCCCGCCGGGCGCCTGCGCGCGCCGATGGTGGCGGGGACCGCGCCGCAAGACGATGGCGACCCGCCGCTTGCGTCGCCCTCTTCGGCACGGGCGCGCGAGGATGGTCGGCGAGAGCCGCGGGTTTGCGATCTCCCTGCCCGAGCGCTTCTTCGGCGTCGACGACGTTCGGGAGATCGCCCCGCGCCTGCTGGGCTACGGGGCCGTGGCGGCGCCGTCTACGTCGCGTCCGCGCGGTTCCTGCCAGCCGTGATTACCCTTTACGTGCACCCGCGGCCGTCGACTACACGGGGGGTTTTTGCCGGCGATGCGCGCGCGGGGCACTGGGCGATTTTGCCAGGGGCGAGCTCTCGCCGGCCCCCCCGGCGGCACGCGCCCATCTAGTTGGCCTTCAACTCGGGGCTCGCCTCGCAATCCGGCGAGGGCCTCGTCGTCGGCCCTATTTGCGCGGATTCTGAGAGCAACTCGGACTCGGAGAGTGATTCGGGCAAGCGTGCCTGCGAAATGCGGGCCTGCCACGAGGTGGCGGCGCTGCGTGCGACCAGCTATGCGGGCCGCGCCTTCCTTGGTCAGTCGGCGCGTCGACTTAGATCGACCGCGCCCCCCCCGAGCGCGATCGCCCCTGCTGCGCGGGCGCGCGCGCGAGGGCGGGGCGGCGGAGAGGAGGGCGCGCGCGTTCGCCGCGGCGCTCGATCGCGCCCCAGTCGCCGCCGCGTCGCAGATCGCCCCCCCAGTCTATTAGGCGACGCTTCGCGGGCGCAGGGGCCGACCTCGTCTGGCGGGGGCCGCGATGAAGGGGGCGGGTCGCGAGGAGATTCTACGCCCCTCCCTCGAACCGTTGAGGGGGCCAAGCCGCTGCTCGACATCTTGGGGGGCCGCGGGGCCGCCGCCTAGCGCGCGACTCTGGTCATGGGCGCGTTGCGCGACGTTGCCCCGGGGCAGTTCTCGCCGGCGACGGCTCGCCCCGGCTTCGAGGGCCAGCCGGGCGAGCGCGAGTGGCAGATGATCTCCGTTTGCCGCAGACCCCCGTCGCGAGCGCCAGCGTCGGAGGCAGGGGCGGCGGCGCAGGGCGCGAGGTCGGGCGCCGGGCAGCTTGGCGACGCCGCCCGCAGCTACTCCCCAGCCCGCCGTCGACCATTGCGACGTCGAGGCCGCGAGCGACAGGCCAGGCCCGCGCCGAGGGGCAGCTTCGGCAGGCGCGGCGGGCCAGGGGCGCGGGCCCCCGGACTTGCTTGGTCGCTGGCGCGCGCAGGGGCGGGAGTGAGCCGCGGCTGCCGCTCGCGCGCAGGCCTTCGCCCTATAGCGGGGGGTGGGCCCCCTTCCTGAGCCGCGACCCTCTGGCCGGCGGCCTTGCCGGCACTGAGGTCCTAATTCCTGTTTGCTGCAACTTGGCGTTCGAGCGCTGCGGGGGCCTCGGCGACGCCGACGAGTGCGCCTTCCCCGGCGCGTTCGACATCAGCCAGGACATCGTTGACCGCGGCGCTGAGGACTTTAAGACGACAGTGGCGGAAAAGTGCGCGGCTCACCGAGATCGACAAGTTCGCTCCGCCGTTTTCGACGCCGTCCGAGGCGTTGAAGATGGTTGCGGTGGGCCCAGGCTGGCTGCGTGACTTGGCTTCGTGCGTCGAGCATCCCTGGGGCGCGGGCGCGCGACCTGTTCCAGTTCTAGCGGAAGACCCTCGGGGCCCTGATCCGCGCGAGCGTTTGCAGCTCCGGCGCCTGGAACGGTCTGGCGATGCGCGACGGCGCTTCTTCCGTCTGGCCCTTCGCGTTCTGCGAGTGCGGCGCTTGCCCATCCGGGCATCTTTCTCACGCGGGTTCGCGCGTGATATGCGCAGTGGGGAGGGGGGGGCAGCGTCGGGTGCCTCGCGCGCGTCCCCCGCCCGTTCTGGTGCGCCATGGCGCGGTGGGGCCTCTTGCGAGGGGTCTTCTTCTGGCCCCCGGCGCGGGCTTCTGCTGCGCGTGGGCGGCGGCGGGGGCGCCTTGTGCTCTCCGCGGGGGTCGTCGCGCGGACAGGTCGACGCTCGGGCAGGGCGATGCTGCGCAAGGGCGACGACGCGACCAACGCTTTCGGCTGCGGTCGCGAGCGCGACCTCGAGCAGGGCGTCGTCGCCCGTCTGGAGGAAAACGACGTGCTCGCGGACCCCGACGCGGCGTTGCGGCGGACACCTCGCTGTTGCGCCGACTGGCCTTCGCGGTGATTGCGTCGTTGGCGGATGGCGAGGCGGCAGTTCGCAGTGGCTCTGGCGGTTGCATGGGCGACGCGTCCGACGTAGGGATTGCCATGCAGAACCACCGCGCCGCCGTCCAGGAGTGGCCACTGGCGGGGCATGCCTCGACGGACATGGTTGTGGCTCATCAAGTTTGATCATTCCGCGGCGGTCGTTGCATCCCCAGGCAGCTCGTGGACGGCATCTTCAAGACGCAGATCGTCAAGGTCGCGACCGCCGCCCCAGCGGGGCTGGCCAATTCGCGTCGAGGCGACGCGGGCCTGGGCGAGGCTCTGGCGGCTCGGGCTTGCGGCCAGGATTTCGCGCAGCAGGGCGTGGTCCAGCATTTCTCGTCTCGCCGAATGGTGGGGCGCGAGATCCAGGCGCTCGCGGCTAGCGGCTATCACGGCGACTTCAAGCTCGAGCGAGTTGAAGGCCAGGCTCCTGGCGATCACCGAGGGCTGGGTGGCGGCGCAGGGCTTCTGTGGTACCTTTCGGCCCCTTCTCCTGTGAAGCGACTGATGTTCATGTCCTTGGGCAGTGGCGCGGCCCGCCGGCGTGCGCTCGTCGCTCCCCGGCGGGTGGCGCAGCCCGCGCGGGCGTGCGACGTGTGCAGGTTATGACAGCGCGTGAAGTATGTTGGCGCTGGAACTTACCTCCCCTCGCGATCGGCGGCCGCGGTTCAACGACTGCGTGCATGGCCAGCGGTGGCGCGTGCGCCGCCCAATCATGTTCGCTGTCGGTCCATCTTTTTCGGCGACGCGCAGTGCGGCGCGAGGGGCGACTGCCGCTGCCCGCCATCGCTGCTCGTCGTCAATGGCGCATCGTCATCGCCGAGGCGGTCGCCCATCTTTGGGCTCGCCAGCTGCGCCGAGACATTGAGGTCACGTGTAGCTGCCTTGAGGCGGAGCCCTTGCAGGAGGCGTGGAGGTCTGGCCCGATGCGAGTCCTGCCGCGGGACAAAGGGGCCATTTGTCTCTTCGCCTCGTTCGACCCGCGGTGGCTTCGTAGCGCCGTGGCTGCAGTCCAGTCTGCCGCGCCCGCGTGCCTGGCGAAGACTGCGCGCGCGACTCAAGATGATGCGACGGCCTGGGGAAGCACAGATGCCGAAGTCTGTGCATGCACGATTCTCCCCGATCAAGATGGCCCGATTTCTGGGCGACAGATTCGCTCGCGCGTTGTGCTCGTCGAGCATATTGCGAAGGCCTTACGGCCGGTGCCGCCGACCGACGACGGCGACGACGACGAGGACGACGACGACGAGCGCTCTTGGGGGCCTCTTGGGGGTAGTTTGTGGGCCTCTTGGGAAGCTATCAGGGGCCGCTTGGAAGCCTCGTGGGGGCCTCTTGGGGATTCCTGGGGGTCTCTTGGAGGGGGCCTGGGACGTCTTGGAGGCTTCTTGGACGGTCTTGGGGCTATCTTGGGCGTTTTCGGCAGATCTTTGGGCGACTCGGGGCCCTCTTGGGCCGTCTCGGGGGCCATCTGGGGCATGCGGACCACATTTGGAGTGCTCTCGAAGTTTCTAGGCCGCCCGAGGAAAATCGAATCTGCCCCCCCCCCCCCCCCCCCCCGGGACCCCCCCCGGGACCCCCCCCCCCCTGGGGAAGGGAACAAAGGGAAGGGGCACCCTTCGACTCGATTACGACACTGCTCGATTTTTCTTTCGCTCACGAGCTTGAGAAGGAAGCTGCAGGGAAAGGGGGCGACGGAGGCGACGACCGACGGAGACGACGACTCGAACAGCCAAGCCCCTCGCACACGCCGACAGGGTCGGCGGATTTGCCAGCTGTGGCGGCCTGGGCAGGGGGGCAGATCATGTCCAACATGCTTACGCCGAGTGACGCGTAGAGAAATTTCTGCACGGTATTTCAGGGCAGGGGCGCGGCGGCGAGGCACTGGGCACCGTTGTTGCACGCGGAGCGGTGAAATGATGCAGAACGCGGCGTGCCCGAACATCTTCGAACATTTGAGTGCCCATGTGCGCGCAATTTGCCGTGCCGCGCTCGACAGTTGCAAGCTTCGACGTGGTCGCTGTGCTCTCGCCTGCCGTTGGCGCAGGGGGTCCGCGGTCGCGCCGCCGCCAATTCTTGCGACGCCCCGCCGTCGACGTCGCCCTGTCGTGGCGCCGCCTGGCTTTGCCCCGAGGCTTCGGGGCGGCGCGATCCGCGCGGCCGCCAGCCTCTGCGCCCCGACTGCTCCGAGGGTTCGACGTGGTCGCTGTGCTCTCGCCTGCCGTTGGCGCAGGGGGTCCGCGGTCGCGCCGCCGCCAATTCTTGCGACGCCCCGCCGTCGACGTCGCCCTGTCGTGGCGCCGCCTGGCTTTGCCCCGAGGCTTCGGGGCGGCGCGATCCGCGCGGCCGCCAGCCTCTGCGCCCCGACTGCTCCGAGGGTTTCGGGCGCGCCTGCCGGCGGCCTGCGCGTCGCAGACGGAGGTCGAGAAGAGCGGCCGCTGGCGCCCAGGCAGGAAGGCGGGCTCGGCAGCTGCGTCGGCGAGTGGCGGGACATGCTCCAGAGGCGAAGGAGCTCAGGGCGACCGCGAGAAGTCGCGGGCCGAGGGCGGCCAAGGATCGCTCGCTGCGCAGCGGGGGCCGAGGGCGCAGCGGCCGAGCCTCGGGCCCGCCGTGGAAGCCGACGCCGCACCGAGGCCTGGGGGGGGGAAGTTCGCGACGAAGAACGAGGGCCTGAAGCAGTTGCTCTGGTTGCTGGCCATGCAGGTGGCTCAGCCCGCGCAGAAATCGAGCGGCGCGAGGGGTCACTGCGCGCGCCGTGCTGACGGACGAGAAGAGCGAGGCGGCGGTGGCGACGCAACAGGGGTCGGAATGCTTCGCCTCCCACGCTGCCAGGCTTCGGACGCGCGTGGGGCAACTCAAAGAGGAGGCCAAGAAGGCGCAGAACAAGGGCGCGACGTCGGCGAAGGAGGCGGGGGCCGCTGCCGAGCGGCTCGCGACGGAGCTTCGAGGCCTCGGGCCGCCAGCGCCAGCGGTCCACGCGGCGATGGCGAAGTGCTTGATCGGCCAGGAGATCGGCGAGAAGAACCGCCAGATACCCGGAGCGCTCAGGCCGGAATTCGAAGAGCGCCAGCCGCAGCGCGTTCGACCTTGCCGTTTGGGGAGCTGCACGGGCCAGGGCATGATCAATATCGTCTCCGCCCTGGACGACGGTGCGAAGGGCCAGCTGATCACCGAGAGCTTCGAGGCCACGGGGGCCGCCGTCGCCCTGCAGATGGCCCCAGCGGGGTGCTTCGAGGAGGAGATTCCGGCCTGGATCGACGCGCTGACGAGCTGGGGCCTAGGCTGTCACCGGGCCCCGCCCGAACGCCGAGGGGCGCCTTCCTCGCTCTGCGCCGCGGGGAAAATGCAGGGGTCATCCCGCCCTCCTTCAGCGTTGACGGTGGACGGGGAGTATGTCAATGAGTGAAGGTTCGCTTATCGCGTGCGCGCACGCACTGCGCCTGAGTCCATCGAGCGTCTGGCGGCACAGCCGTGCGCACCTGGCAAACAGGTAACCCATGGGGGTGTGGACGGCGGGCGCTGTTATGATTATATTCCGCATTTTTGGCCCGTTCCCTTTCGTTCGCCTCTCTCATCGCCTCTCGATCGCGGCAAATCGGCCTTTTCTTCGGTCCTCGCTCGGCCCTTTCGACGGCGGTGGCCCCCGCGCTGGCATGAAACAAGCCATGCCCCACACCTTTTGGAATACCTCTTGTGCGTGAGGGGTGTCGGACAACTGCTCCTGGCCGCCCATCGCCGGTCAAGGTTTGAATATTTCGTGAGCCCTATTGCTCGCGGCGTGTCCCATGAAGCGTGGGGTATTTTTCCATGCGCGGCGCGCTCCGCCTCGGACCGTGCGCCTCTGCGAGTGGTTTATTGCTCTAATTTCTAACTGCCCGATAGCCGTGTGCAAGCAAGCGAACTCCTCTTCCACCCGTCGCCTCCATACCCTTCCTTCCGCATCCCCCCCTCCATCCTCCCTCCCTCCCTCCTCCATCCCCCGTTCATCCCGTCATCCATCCCCCCCTTTTCATCCCCCTTCCATCCCCTCCATCCTGCCCAACCTCTGGCCCGCTTCCTCCCCGTTCCCCCCATTCCACCCCCACTCTTCCCCCAGCGTTTTCTTTCCATTTCCTTTCCTTCCTGGGAGGAGGGGGGAGCAATTGCATGCGAGGAATGATCGGGAGGCATGGGAGGCGAAGGTGGAGAGGATGATGAGGTGGGGGAGGAGAAAGGGGGGGAGGAGAGAGAGGGAGGGAGAGAAAGAGAGAGAGAGAGAGAGATGAGAGAACGAGGCGTAAGTATAACGGGACAGATGAGCATGGAGAAAAGGGTCAGGAGAAGGAGGATACGTAACCCATCCTGTTTTCCCTCTGGCTCCTTCCCCCCCGTCCTGCCATCTCTCGTCCTTTCCGGGCTCCAGTCGCCGCCGCCCTGGCCGATGCTGCCCCCCGTTCCTCCACCTCCCCTGTCTTTCTGAGGCCAGCCCTGCAGGTGGCCTGCCCCAGGTTGCGTGGGCGGCGTGACACGTGGCTCCCCAGGAGAAAAGGGAGGATGTGGGGATGCAAGGGGGAGAGGACGGACGGACAGAGGAGCGTCGCAGGGGCTGACGAAACAGGTATAAGGAGAGGGGAGGGATGATGATGATGATGATGATGATGATGATGATGATGATGATGATGATGATGATGATGATGATGATGATGATGATGATGATGATGATGGTGATGATGATGATGGGATAATAATCGTAGAGCATGAGTGTTGATGTGCACCGACAGTTTGGGGTGGGATCGTGGAATTTTCCTTGGAGCCTCGGAGCCCGCAGGGGCGTGCCAGCTTGTGGGGGGGCCTTTTCGCCGGTGGGCCACGTTCCCGGCCTGGCTCCCCTCGGCCCTCCAAAACGGGTGGGCTCGGTAGGTTTGGTTTTGGTTGCCCGTGAAGGCCCCCTGCCCTCGCGTGTTCTGCACGGCCTGCTCCGCAACCGTTTCATGTGGCTCCAATCTGGTACAGATTATCGCGAGGACTGGGCGCCCAGCCCACCTCGCAGCAGGGCGCGGCATGGCGCCCTGACGGGAGCAGCGGACTCCACCCGTGGAATCATAGATTGTGCGAGGCCGTGGCGCGCTGCCCAGGAGCAGCAGGCCGCGGCGAGCTGGTGTGCTGGACGCCGAGCGCCGCAGGCGCGACGACGCCAGGCAGAGCAGGATGGCAGTGTCGGCAGGAGCCAAGAAGGCGGGGACCGACGCGCTGCGGGCCGCTGGTGCTGACGTTACGGACGACGACGTCGCGAGCCTCGTCCTGAAAGTGAGGACGACGCTGAACGCGGGGCGGGCCCCCCGTTCGAAGCTGGAAGAGGCAAGACGACTGGAGGCAGCGCTGGACCCGGTGGCCATCCGCCTGGCGCTGGGGAACCCGGAGGTCCCGGGCTCTGAGATGGCCGAGGCCCTCTGGGGGTTCACTGAGGCCGCCACGTACGCCACGCAGGCGGAGAGCCGGATCAGGAGAGTGGCGGCCGACACCGATGGCTGGGAGAAGATCGCGGATCGGATCTGGGCCCGTGCAGTCGGCGACGACGGCGGCACGCTGCCCACCGACTGGCTGCTGCACCTGGGCATAGGGTTCCTCCTATCCAGCCTGGTGGTGGTGCTTGGGGCCGACTCCGGGCGGCACCGCCTGGCAGGCGCTGTTGTGGGGCTGTGTGGCACCGTCCTGCTAGTACGGCGCGTGCCCGAGCGTGTGGTTGCCTGGTGGGCACGCTGGAGGCGGCGCTCGGCCTTCGCCGCGGCGCTGAGGAGCGGCGGGGACGGCCTGGACCTGACCGCCGCCGAGGACGACTGCGCGGCCTGGGACGCGAAGGGGGCCCCGACGACCAAGGGGGGTGGCGCGGGGGCCACGGAGGTTCCTACTGGCCCGCTGCACCCCCCGGGGCTGGCAGCGCTGCCGCCGTCGCCGTGGGCCCCACCTGCCGAAGGCGTGGGCGGGGGCGCCCCGCCAGCAAAGCCCGGCTCGCAGGACCTGGCGGCGCTGCGGGCGTTCGGCCAGGGGTCCGAGGTGCCAGGCCCCTTCAGCCAGACGGCGGCCCTGCAGCAGCAGCAGCAGCAGCAGCCAGCAGCCGAGCCCAGAGGTAGGCGTGCCAACGTCGGGGCTCAGCTTCCACGCGCCCCATGCTCCTGCAGACGCGGTGAAGCTAGGGCGCGAGGTCCAGATGGTGGGCGCCACGCTGCGCGAGTTCCAGGCGCAGGCGGCCACGAACGTGTACTGGGCCTGGCACTTCTGGGAGAGAATCGCGGCGGTGGATGGCTCCATGGGGCTGCATCCTGACCTCCGTCGCGTGCTGCAGACCCACGGCTACGTGGGCGCAGGAACGAAGTCCCCGCCAGGTGGTTCGCTGCAGCAGGAGCTGGACGCGCTGCTCTCCTCCGCCACAGCGCCGCACGGCGGGGGCATGCACGCCTCCCCTGGGTGGGCCGTGGCCCCGGTGACCCAGCAGCAGCAGGAGGACAGCCGATGGAACCTCAGCCTCCCGCCGGACCTGCGGCGCGCGGCGCCGGAGATCTACCGCACCATGCGGGGCGCTGGGGCGGCTAGCGCTCGCGACTGGCTGTCGCAGGAAGTGACGGGCCAGCGACGCACGGCAGTTTGGACCGACCTGTGGACTGCCGCCACCAACGTGGACTACTTGCTGGGCGGGTGCAGGACCCAGTCCGAGCTGCTCACCCGCCTGGCGTCCGACGATGCGCTGGAGCTGCACCTGGGGCGGCTGGCGAGCTACGTCTACGAGATGCGGACGAAGGACAAGGTGGGTGCGGCGGCCATGTTGGCCGTGCGCCCGCCCGGGTCGGCCGCCGACTTGGCTCCCGCGTGGCTGGTGACCGAGGCCGCGACCCGCAGCAAGGCTGAGCACCAGCGCGACGAGAGGGTCCACGCCGCCAGCAAGCGCGACAACCGAGGCGGCGGCCGTGGCGGTGGTCACGGAGGTGGAGCTGGCGGCGGCGCCGAGGCGGCGGGCGGCGGCAGAGGCAGAGGTGGCGATGGCGGGGGGCGCGGCCGCGGCCGAGGGGGTAAGCCCTCGGGCCGGGGCATGCCTCAGGCTTGACAGCCACTGGCGGACCGAGGGGCTTGCGACCCCCCCATCGGTCCGAGAAGGTGCCCCGCGGCCGCGGGTGCAGCCTAGAATGCCAGTGACGGGTTTGCCTGGCTCGCTGACGCGGGCCCTGCAGTGGAAGGAGGCCGAGGCCAGGTCTTTCTTTCCAGTACCTCTACCTCATCGGCCACAGCAAGGAGCTTCCTCTTCCGGCAGGTTGAGGACGCGCTGGGCTCGGCGCATGCGTGCGCGGCGTCGGGCCTGTGGGCTCATCGAGCTCATGAACGGGATGGGCCGCGGATCCCTGGAGGCGAGACCAGCGGGCCAGCGTGAGCCGAGCAACGACGACATGATGCTGGCCTGGCAGCTCGTGCAGCAGTGTGCGTTACAGGACGCAGCGCGGTACGAGCGCGACTGCCGGGGGCTTGCCCCGACAGGCGGTCAAGGGGCGGATCTTGCCTGCGACCGAGGACCGCAGGATGCCTACACAGGAGAGCGCAAGGGTGCGAGCAGGCATGTGATGATGTGCGCCGCGGCAGTTGCAGAACCCCCCGACGACATGGTCGTGGACCTGCTGGAGGCGCTGCCTGACGGCGAGCGCCAGTACTACTCGGACGAGCTGAACGTTCTGGACTACAGCGGCAAGTCGGGGGTCCTCTTCGAGGAGCTGGAGGAGCGTTTCGCCTTCGTGGGGGGCTCGACGTCCGAGTGCGCCCGCTACATGATGCGGGCCGATTTGCCGAAGGACATGTGGACGTTCGAGGGCCCCAACGACGTCCAGGCCTACTGCGGGTTCAGCTGTGTGCCCAAGAAGGGCCCCACCAAGCAGCGGAAGGTCCTGATGATGTGTGCCAGCAACTACGTGTGGGCCGACCCCCACCAGCGCGGAGACCACGGGATGCACGGCGGAGCGGCCATCGCCTCCATGTGCGCCCCGACGGACGAGTGGGGCGTAGCAGCGTTCGACGAGGACAACGCCTTCACCCGCCTCCGCGTCCCCGCTTGGATGGCCAAGTGGCAGGCTTGCCCGCCGATCCGCGCCTGCTGGGCGCGGGGGGAACTCAGCCAGCGCTTGCGCGACTTGGTGGGGCCGACGGGCTGGATAGCCCCCTGCTACCACCGCCTGGCCATGGGCGGCTCGCGCTCCGTGCGCCTGCTCATGACGGTCAACATGGCGATAATCGGCAGGGCGCTGCTGGGCGTGGGCGCTCGCTTGGGGGCGCTCGCGGGCGCCGCGGAGCCCGCCGAGGGCGGGGCCAGCGGTGCGCCGCGCGCCTCGCCGCCCGAGGACGGGGGGCTGGAGGCGGACGACCTGGGGGATGCCGGACCTGAGGACGCTCAGCAGCATCGCTACGACGACGACTGGCTCGGGCAGCAGTCCAGCTGCCGTGCCGCGCCGCCTAGCCCGTCGGGCTACAGCGTGGCGGAGTGGCTAGAGGCGGTGAGGCGGGCGAAGCGGGACGACGAGCGTGCGATGGTGGCGATGCATCTCTTTGCTGGCCGTCGACGGCGTGGCGACGTTCAGGAGGTGGTAGAGAGGCTGGCGATGGAGCGGAGCCTGAGGGTGCTCTTTCTTTCTGCCGATCTCCTTGACGACCCGCGGTGGGATCTGGCCAGCCCTCCCACCTTCTCCGCTTTGATGGAGCTGTGCGAAGGCGGCTGGGTGGACGTCGCGCTGGGAGGCCCGCCCTGTTCGACCTGGTCGCGGGCTCGCTACAATCGTCGCCGACCAGGGCCGCCGCCAGTGCGCTCGCGGCGGTGCCCCTGGGGGCTGCCAGGCCTCAGGGCCTGGGAGGCCGCTAGAGTAGCGGAAAGTAACACCCCGACGCTGAACTTGTTGGCACTCTGCGAGGCGTGCGGCCAGAGTGGCGGCGCTTTCCTCATCGAGCACCCGGAGGACCCAGGGCAGGCGCCCTACCCATCCATTTGGAACACGACGGAGATGCAGGACTTCGAGACGAGGCGCTCGTCTCAGAGAGCGCGCCTGGACCAGTGCATGCTGGGCGGACGGACGAAGAAGCCCACATGCCTGAGCGGCGCGCTGCAGGGACTGAAGGACCTGGATGAGCTGCGGTGCGACGGGCCCCATGCCCACGAGACGGCCGAGGGCAAGTTGGCCGACGGCACCTTCCGCACGAGCCCGCTGGCCCAGTGCCCCGAGGGGATGTGCGAAGCGCTGGGCGCTTTGATTGTCCAGACCCTGGCCATCTTCGAGCAGACCGGTCTGGGCGGCACCGGGTGGCGAAGGCCGCCGGAGGCCGACAGGTCGGTCACCGCCTGGAGCTCGCGGAGCACTACGGCAACAGCGGTGGCCGTGCGGAACGAGGACGTGCTTCGCGGCCGTGGGCTGGTGCTGGACGGGCCGCAGATGGCGACGGGGTGGTGATGGCCGGTGGCAGCGGCTGTGGCCCACGGGCCACAGAGAAGATGCACCATCTCGCGGATGCCCTGGCCGAGGCCGGCTTCGTGGTCACCGACCGCACGGAGGCTAGCGACATGCAGAAGGTGCTGAGCTACGCGCCACAGGCGCGCCCAGCGCAGCTGCGCTTGCCCCCGGAGAGGGCGCGGGAGCTGGTGCGGCAGCTGGAGGAGATGGGCGCCACCCGCGCCCTCCACACCGAGGAGCTGCGCTCGCTCTTGGGGGTGTGGATCTGGGGCGCCCTGCTTCGGAGGGAGCTACTATGCATGCCCAGCGCCGTCTTCAGGCTCCTGGAGAGGCACCCGCACCAGCGGGTGTGTACCTGGGCGACCGTCCGCAGGGAGCTGCGAGCTATGGCGCAGGTAGTCCCGTTGATGTACGCCGACCTGGGAGCCCCGCCAGCCCCCGTGTATTTCGCGGCGGACGCCATGGGCGCCAACGTGGAGGACGACGGCGGCTGGGGCATACTGGTGACCGACATGAGCGAGGACATCGCGAAGGACTTCATCGACACGGGCGGCAACTTGGGTTACACCGTGGCGCGGCTGGACGGCGAGCTCACTGGACTGCGACGGCCCGAGCAGGTCATCCGACGGACGAAGCCCTTCAGCCTCCTGCCGGATCGCGTGTTCAAGCCCGACGAGGACTGGACGATCGTGGGCGCGGGGAGGTGGCGGACGGCCGACCACATCGCGCTGGGCGAGGGGCGCTGCGTCGTGAAGATCAGTAGACTGGCGGCCGCCACTCCGGCCCTCCACCGCACCGTGCTGCCGATCCTGGAGGACAACCAGCCAGTCTCAGGCGCGGTATGCAAGGGCAGGTCCCCGGCGCACCATCTGAACCACCTGTTGCGTCAGAAGACCGCAGCAGGGTTAGCATCTCGCACAAAGATTTTGATTCCATGGGTGGAGACGCTCAGGCAGCCTGCTGATAAGATATCGAGGTGCCTGACTCGTGCTGAGCTCCGCGGCCTACCTCATGTCGGGGCCGAGGAAGCTGGACAGCACTTCTGTTGAGAAGGTTAAGCCGCACACCCTGGCGGCTTACAGGGCAGCGGCTATGAAGTTCGTGACCTACCTGGACGAGCACGGCTTCGTCCCCGACGGGCCCGAGCAGTGGGGCGACCTGCTTGTCGAATACAAGAACGACATGCAGATGACCAAGTGCAATTTCGAGTACGCCGTCGCGGCGGTGGAGTTTGTCTTCCCACGCCTGAGAAGGAGGCTGACGTGGTCCCACTCGGTGATCGATGCATGGCGAGTTTCGGCAGAGGTGAAGCATGCGCCGCCGCTCGGCCGCGCACCTGCTAACCTGGCCGCTATCTACTTCTCCTGCTGGGGAGTACCGCGGCTGGGCGTAGGCTTGCTGCTGCAGGTGGATCGCGGCCTGCGCCCGTCGGAGATGCTTCAGCTGCGAGCAAAAGACATATCCTTGCCATCGTCTAGAGGGGGACCGGATTTGCAGCCAAATTGGGTCATCAACCTGGGGGCCAAGTCGGGCACAAAGGCCAAGAGAATGCAGTTCGCCATTATTTTGGAGCAGGGCGGAGTACTGGAGAACCTCCTACACCGAGTAGTCTTGGGAACGCCGCCCGAGGGGCTCCTCTTTCCCTATTCTCTCGTCGACTACAGGCTTCGGCTCAAGCAGTTTGAAGCAGCCTTGGGCCTCGACATACACTGGACGCCTCACTCGGCGCGCGCAGGGTTCGCCAGCGATTCCGCGGCTCGTGGTGTCCCCTTCCAGGACATCAAGGAGGCAGGACGGTGGCTCACGGAGTCCAGCCTCCGCATCTACGTGGACGTTGTCACCGCCTCCAGGGTCCTGGCTCAGGCTGAGCAGCGAGGAATCGCACCGCTCATCCGCGAGGCGGCCGAGAAGCTGCCCAACTACTTCCCGGAGGACATCTTCGGCGAGGGTCAGGGCATCCAGCATGCCGCCAGCGGGCTGGCGCAAGGGCCAGGACGGCTCCTGGGTGCTGCCTGCGGAGGGAGTCCCTCCAGCGCCGCTGGCGGGGGGCCGCCGGGTGGCCTCGCCAGCACCCCGAGCGGCGCCAGCCCAGCCGCCTGCGCCAGCACTAGGCGCACTGGTGGATGGGCTGCTGGCGGGCCCGCAGCAGCCGGGGGATGCAGCAGCGGGCGCGGGCGCGGCCGAGGCCGAGGCGCCGGCGCCAGCGGCCCCTGGCGTGGCAGCACTGGGGCCCCCGCAGCCGCTGGTGGCGCAGCCGCTGGCAGCGGGCGCGGCCGCGGGGTTGAGACGCGCGCGCTGGAGCAAGTGGTCGCTGCTGCGCGCGGCCTGGCTCATCGCAAGGTGGTGCGGACGATCAACCTCGCGAGGAGTGACGTGGGCGGCGGTCGCCGCGATGCTGATCGGGTGGCGCTACATGGCCGGGCCGCTGACCCACGTCGGGACCATGATGGGCGCCGTGGCCAGCGTATCTGTCTCGGCAGGCAAAGTGGTCGACAGCAGCCTTGGGGCAGTCATCACGGCGGCACAAGGCGTGTCAGACTTCGCCGCGACGTCGCCCCGCAGCTCGGCGAGCCTCCTGCAGGAGGCCTGGCGCGGAGTGGACATCACCAACCTTCACGTCCGCCAGCGCCACGCCGAGCGGCTCGCGGACGACCCCGAGATCTTGCAGGATTGGATCCAGCGCGAGTTCCTGACAGGCGAGCCCCGACCGCCTGGAGCCGAGCAGGTCGCCACCGCGATCGCTGAGGCTTCGGTTGCCATACCTCACGTGTCGGAGAGATGGCAGATAATGATCTGGCCCAGTCAATACCGCGAGCTGCACATGACACTCGACCTGCTGCCGTCAGGTTTCTACGGAGTCCATATGGTCGAGCGAATCGTGAATTTCTCGGTCCAGTGGAGCAACCCAGTGTGGAGTAGCCTCGACTGTGACATCAGCTCTGAGAGAGATACAGTCGTGGCTCACATCAACTCCACTTTGGCAGGGCTCCCGCTCCCCGAGATCCGCTACATGTCCATGACTGATCGTGAAATCCAAGTCGCCAGGCTCCCAGGTGCCTGGATCAATATTGCCCGTAGGTTCGTGCGTGCTGTATATATGGCAGTGAAGAGTGTTTTGCAGCTCGTTTTGTTCGGAATCTAGGGTGGTCACCGAAGATATATGACTTTTCTGGAGCACACTGCGAGGGCGGGCCTGGGGGCTTGCTTTAGGTTTTATTTGTGTTCCAGGTTCCTTCTCAACTCATCAAGGTCCGCGCGCATTTTGTGCCCCGGGTGAAGGACCAAGCTGTTGAGACACATACAGCTCGCGAGCGGAGGTGGGTAGAGCTCGGCGGCTAACTTGAAGTTAGCAAGCCTAGCAGCAATTTTATTGTACTTCTCGCCTCCCCAGCAAAACATTCCAAGGGTGGGTCGAAACGGACACCATCATGGGATAATAATCGTAGAGCATGAGTGTTGATGTGCACCGACAGTTTGGGGTGGGATCGTGGAATTTTCCTTGGAGCCTCGGAGCCCGCAGGGGCGTGCCAGCTTGTGGGGGGGCCTTTTCGCCGGTGGGCCACGTTCCCGGCCTGGCTCCCCTCGGCCCTCCAAAACGGGTGGGCTCGGTAGGTTTGGTTTTGGTTGCCCGTGAAGGCCCCCTGCCCTCGCGTGTGCTGCACGGCCTGCTCCGCAACCGTTTCATGTGGCTCCAATCTGGTACAGATTATCGCGACCCCCCCACCGTCCCCCGCCGAGCCAGAGCTCGGCGGCAAACTTGAAGTTAGCAAGCCTAGCAGCAATTTTATTGTACTTCTCGCCTCCCCAGCAAAACATTCCAAGGGTGGGTCGAAACGGACACCATGATGATGATGATGATGATGATGATGATGATGATGATGATGATGATGATGATGATGATGATGATGATGATGATGAGATGATGATGATGATGAGGATGAGGAGGAGGAGGAAGGAGAGGAGGGGGAGGAGGAGGAGGAGGAGGAGGAGGAGGAGGAGGAGGAGGAGGAGGAGGAGGAGGAGGAGCAGGAGGAGGAGGAGGAGGAGGAGGAGGAGGAGCAGGTCCTCGCCGACCGCGCACACGCTGTAGAACGCCCCTGCCGACCACGTCGCGTCCGATACGAACGCTGATAGCATTACATCGGAGGATATTGAAGTGCCTATCGTGGTGATTTGTGACTACTTGGCGTCTCCGTGGGTACATGCCCGCTGATAGATCTGTCGTTGCAGGCGCCGTTTAGACGATTGACTTGGAGTTTGGAGAAGTTGATTTTTGGAGGCAGGGGTCGTCCACTATCATGGCGATCCTGTCGTGTGGAAAGGCAGGGGCCACAACAAGATGCCCGATTACCTCGTCAACGTCATAATGGAGATGTAGAAGTCCTGAGAGTAATTCTGTCCACCGAATAATGCTGGAAATGTGGCGGCCCTCGTGCCTTTCAGCTTCGCTGCAACGTGGATTCTGGAAACGCATGTGCAGACAGATCATGGGATTCCCATGTTTCGATTGGCGCGGGAAAGTCTGACATGGCGACTCCAGTTGTTTCTTTTACGGTTGCATTCGACAGTAGCATTGAACTTTTCGATGCATTCGGGGCGTGTCTTGTGCTCAACGTTGGACATTGAGGCTGGACCACGTGACATTTAGGTGCCTATCCTAGTTGGGATCCGAGCTGGGCCGAAATAAATAGGAGGAGGAAAAGGAGGATAATGAGGAGGATAACGAGGTGGAGGGGGAGGAGGAGGAGGAGGTGGAGGGGGAGGAGGAGGAGAAGATGGAAGGCGAGGAAGGGGAGGAATGTGGGGAGGGAAGGGAGGGCATAATCCCATCTGCGTGGGCCCACCAAGGTCGCCGCACCCGGCCTCGGCGCAGGACGCTGCGCCGAGGAGGGGCGCGTGGACGGGACGCCAGTCGGTCGGGGATCTGCTCTCGCGCTGAAGCTGTTGGTCCTCCTCGTGCCCCCTCTCTTCTCCTCCCTTCTGCTCCTCGTTCCTCATCCCCCCGCTCCCCCGACCCGTCGTCGTCCTCCTCTTGTATCCTTCCCTTCCCCCCCTGACCCACTCCCTCCTCCTCCCCCTCCCCCGCCTCCTCCTACTGCTCCAGTTTTTGTTGTTGTTGTTGCTGTTGTTGATGTTGTTGTTGTTGTTGTTGTTGTGGTTGTTGTTGTCATTAGTATTATTATTGTTGTTGTTGTTGTTGTTGTTGTTGTTGTCATTAGTATTATTATTATTGCTGTTGTTGTTGTGGTTGTTGTTGTTGTTGTTGTTGTTGTTGGTGTTTCCATCTTCCTTCCTGCGTTACCCTCTGGCTTCCTCTCGCTCCCGCCCTCCCACCCTCCCCATCCCGTCTTCCCTCCTCTTTCCTCCTCCTGCATCCGCCCTCTTTACTTCACTGCCACTTGCACCTTCTGGGGATCAGCGACGGCGTCTGCTGATCACTTCCGGCCTCCGCCGTTCCAGCTGTTGCTGTCGCCAACTGCGTGGCACTCCCGCTGCCATTCCTGTCGCTGCCGGTACTCCAGCCGCTGCCGCCGCCGCTTGCGCGGCATGATCCGAACCGTGGTGGGCAGTGCGCGCACGGCCTCCTTCTGCTCCTCCTCATCCCTCTCCTCCTCCTCCTCCTCCCCTCCTCCAGGAACCGCCCAGGCACAAGCGCCCGAAAGCTTCTTGCAGCGCAGCCCCGCACACCACATCTCGGTGTGCAGGCAGCGAGGGCAGAGCAGCGGGACGGTGCCACTCGGGCTGCAGCGGCAGGCGGTCTATTTCGCACACACACACACACATACACCCACCCCCCCACAATCCGCATAATGGAGATGATTTTTCATAATGTTCAATGGGCAGACTTTGCGAGACTCGAAGGGATTGCAGTTCAGAGCGAGAGCATCGGCATATACATTGCCATTTGGACGGACGTCACGAAATGTCAGTTCCCCTCTCATCAAGCGCTGCAATTTGGATGGCGCTAAGCTCGAGGCACGAGCAACTCTTGCGATTTAGCAATACTGTACGGCAAACGTCTGCGAGGGAAATTGGTGAGAGTCGCCACGCCCCCCCTCATCTTGGAGTCACGGGCAGAGTGGCCATGGCACAGTTCAACATGAGGAGCACATCACTTGCAGCATTCCCGATATACATACCGCCGAAAAGGCCTCGCAACCAGCATGTTGCGCACGATTACCAACAGGATTTTGCAGTGGGTCGAGCAGGAGAGTGACAAGTTCGGGCACTCATGTCTCCCCGTCGTCGCAGGCGATTTCAATTCCAGTTTTGGATGGCCGACACTGGAAGGCGAGGGCGCAAGTTGCAAAAATATGCGTGAGCACGTTCCTTCACGACCATGTGCCAAAGTACGTGAACTTAGACATGCATGTGTTGCGCGCGCATATTAGCCAGCTCGCGCCGCCAGTCAACAGAGGCAGCATGATGAGAGCATGCAGCGACGGACACCGACGTGTGGATTTGATTTTCTGTTGCAGGAAGTTGAGGAGCAAACAGAGCAATCAGTGAAGATAAATGGCGAGAGTGCTGGGATCAGCGACGCATTGAAAGAGGTTCGCAGCTTTCGTCTACTTTAATACGTGATGCCATGACAAGAAGAACCCCAACATAGCAGCACAACATCACTGATTGCCGGAAACTGCGACACGTGCGAGTTGACCTATTGAAAGAACGCGCAAGACTGCGCATGGAGATTGCGAGAACGGGGTCAACAAGTTTCGAGGGAGACGGGCCGACGCCTTTTTGATCCCATAGGCAGGCAGCTTCCAACATTACCAAGAACAATGAAACACTTACGTCGGGAACGCAAGAGCCAGCGCACGACGGACATCACTAGCGATATTGGCAAAGCATGGAAACAGAAACGACATGCCGATTTCCATGGATTGCGAGCCATATTGTCAAATACGGGGCGGGGGAAAAAAACGATTCCTTCTTCAAACCTCGACAAGGCATGGCAGTTCAGCAGTGGGCAGATGGCCTTTCCCAGCTGCCCCAGCACGGAGGCGTTCAGAGCGAGAGCATCGACTGGCGGCAGTGGACCGATGACCGCGCTTTCCTGCCCCACCTGTTTGGCGCCCCCGACCTAGTTGACCTCGCAGAAGATGACCGGGCAGGACAGGTTCAATACCGCAGGCGGGCCCAAAACGACGAGCAGGACCAGCGCGGGGTGCACTCGCAGAGGCCACATGCATGAGCATCGGCTCCTGACGTTACAATCGCGAACGCGATCGCAAATTCGTGCCGACAGTTTTTACCAGGCGGCGCAATGATCTGTCAGCCCTCGTTCGGCTGGTAGGACAAGTATAAGTTGCGTGGGGGTCGGGCCTTCTCGCGGGGCAAGAACAACTGGCTGCAGGGAGTTAAAGGGCCGTGAACCCCAGGCTGTTTCGACGCTTTCGGGACGTCCTATTTCGGATACCTTCGGGTAATTTCCAGGGGGGCGACCCCGCCAGACAGCGCGCGGGCGGGGCTCACAGGGCGACGGAGGAGGGGCGTGTACTTGGCCCAGCAGCAGCAGGCTGGAGGTGCAGAACAGTAAAGATGAGCCATACCAGTGACAACTACGGAAGCACGTCTGCCTTCGCATGCGCTACCCGCAGCAGCCTCGCACATTTGCGTGGCCAGGCGTGCCGAGCAGAAAACGCTCACCTCGCAGACCAAGCAGTATTGCAAGCCACTGTTCATGTGGAAGTGATAGACAGCGCAGGGGGTTCTTCCATCCGCATAGTGGAACGACCGTGGGCCACTCGTTAGCCGCAGGAGACTTTGCGGGCATTTGCTCGCCCGCGTTGCGTCGCTGGAACGTCAGCCTCGCCGAGGGCGACGTCGGCTATGCATGGGCTAGAGGGAAGTGCCCAGTGACCAACAAAGATGTAGACGTCGGCGTGCGATCAGTTGTAGACGACGTACCAAATCTACACACGCACGCACATGCGCCACAAGCGGGGCACATCCATCAGCAGCTCAACCACGCCGCGCACGGGCTCCAGGATTTCATTCGAAGAATGGGCACTTCCTGAATGCAGATAAGACCAATCATCTCATTTGTTTTTTTACGGGCAGGGCCCCTTCGAAGCCGCTCGAGAACCATCCAGACAACGCAGAGTCCAGACGGAAGTGCGCCAGGAAGTGAGAGCCCCGGGGCCCATCATGAGTTTCGACGGAGCGCTGAGATCGGGACAGAAAGAGCGCATCAGAGGGCCTGGGCCGCGCTGAGGTTGCTAGGCGAAGTTTGGCACCAATCTCTCCATCACTGCCTGCTTCGTACCCTCTTCCTGCGCGTCGTCTCTAGCGCGGCGGTCGCAGGTCTCGCCGCGTTCGCGCTGCCGAAGGAATTCACTTGCAGGTTGGTCCGTGTCCTTGCGCGCGTGTTCCGCTGTTCGATGCAGGGCGAAGCGCGGCGTGAGTTTGGCGGTCGAGTGAGGGCCTTAGCAACGGTGAAATTTTCGAGCTTTGGAGTATTAGCCGAACAGCGACCGAACTACGAATGCAAAGGGTCCGACGGCGGCAGCAGATAGCAAAACAATCGTGCAACCATCGGCAAGTACTCGCGGCGAGGTTCGGCACGCTGCACGCTTGAACTGGATCGATTGCTCGAGGTGCCCAGATTCAGTCTGGCTGGCAGCATTTCAGATCATTCGGCACAGAGGGCAATGCAGTGCAGGGGCGACGTGCAGGCGCTTGTCAACGTCGATGCTCGCTTCGACCAGATCTGGAGCGACAGGCAAATCATGCGTCTGGCTTTCAAGGGCCCCGTGGTTTCTAGGAGGCTTGCCAAGCTCCCCGCGGGCAATGACAGGAGCATGCTCAGCGAGGAGGAGTCGAATAAGCTAGCCAACTTACTGTCTAGACTCTAGACTGGACATCACGTCGATTGGGAGAGCGCGCGCGGACATCGCGGGGCGCCAGAACCACAACGCGGACAGCAGCAGCAGCAGCATCCTCAAAGAGTACGCGTGCACGCGCGAGATAGGGGGGGAGGGCGAAGGACTAGGGCGCGGCATGTCATTCGCGACTGGCACCGCGCGCGCGTGCGACATGAGGAACCTGCGCCCAATGATAGTTCGCGCGAACGCATGCCGATGGTGCCGCACATGTTTCGCGAGTCGAGCCACTCGTCTGCGACGCGCCCTTGCCGTGTCTCGCGCGACCTCACTGGGGCGCCCCGCCAGAGCCACTTCTTCTGACGACAAGCCTGAAGAACAGAGCTTGTACGTTTGCGGCGCGTGTGGCCTCGGAGACATTGACCTTGGCGAGCATTTTCTTCGCGCGGCTACCCGCTGCTCTGGACCGAGCGATTGCGCGGAGAGCCGGCGTCGCCGAGGGAGGGCGGCCAAAGAGCCAGGCGATGGGCGCGGCATCATTGGCGGCTCAACCACCAGCACAGCAACCGCGCGGGGGCCAGAGGACAGGCGCCGGCAACTCGCCTGGCTCCGGCGACACTGCGCCGGGCGCAGGCCGCGGCGAGGCCCTCCTCATGCAGAAGCTCTCTCTGGACGCAGCGCAGGTGATCAGCGGGATGTCAGGCAGCATGTGGGACTTCTTCCCAACCGATGGCGGGCTAGAGCCAGTGGGGGCCGCGGCGGCAGGGGGAGTCAACTGCGCTGATGAGGTCGGGGCAACGAAGTAGTGGGATCGCCCAATCAGCACATAGGAGTGGAGTTCCTCCCGGGGATGGCGAAGGCGCAGACGCGCGAGGGCGAGACGAAGAGGATCTTGCAAGGGTTCGGGCAGCTGACCGAGGTCATTCCGATGGGGGGGGGGTTCGCGGACATCCCAGCCCACTGCAGGGCGAAGAAAGCCTACAACGAGCCGGACCAACCGACGAAGTGGAATCTCAACATTATTCTCAATCCGCTGAATTCGACGCCGTGGACCAAGAACTGGGGGGGGCGAGATCAACGAATTCAGGCAGGGCAACGCAGAGGAACCGATCGCGCCCGGGCAGTTCAACATTCAAGACCTACGAGTAGCGACGTGCAGGGCACTCAAGCACATGACAGCGGAGCAGATATATGGTGCACCTCCCCCGGCGACGTTCGAGAGGCAGCTGCAGAAAGCACTCCGAGCAAGGCAAGCTCTGGGGCAGTGAACTCGGCAGGGCTGAGAGCAATGGCGCAAGGTGGCAGTGCGGGAGCCAGAGAGATACTAGCGCGGCTGAGACCGCGAACGCGAATGAGCAGCAACCAGGCAGCATGTTCCACATCTTGAAACGGATTCGCCTCACAGCCAGCGGACAGCCCACATGCGCTACCCGAGAGCGACCGTCAACATGGACTGAGGCTCGTCGCCTTTGTATCGCCTCCCGCCGCCTCCCCCTCCCAGCTTGCGTTCTTGGGTGGCCGATGCTTCGGCCTACGTTGGTCCTGGGAGCGTCGTGTTTTTTTGTTTTGTGTGTGTGTTTTGTTTTTTCTTTCTCTCTCTCTCTCTCTCTTCGCGGGCCCTCCTCGTCGGAGCCACGGTGCCTTCGCAGCTTGAAGAACTGGAGACCCGAACGCAGCCCGATGAAGCTGGCTTCTACTGCCCAGTGAGCCCGAGCGAGGAAATCCTTCTTCGAGGCAAGCAAGCACATATCGCGCGAGGGGTTGTGGAGGGATCGGGGGGGGGGAGGAGAGAGTCAGCACAGCGAGTGAGCGGTCTCGGTGAAGACCACGGTGTGCGTTAACACACGTACCGATTCCCGAAGGGGGGGGCAATGGGCCACAGTGCCATATCCCCCCCGACCGTTCTACACTATATATATATATAACAAAACCAAAACAAATATAATAAAAATGGGGGTTCGAGACAGAACTGGAACGGCCCCATAAGGTTTAACAAAAACAGGGGGCCCGTGGGCTGACCCCACTGCTATGCCCACAATGCCGCCAGCAGCATCCGAGCTCGTAAGAAATACGAGTCGAAGCCCAGCCTCTCGAGACCAGGGATCATCAGTTGGCAAGGCTTCCGACTCCGATTCCTCCTCTTCCTCCTCCCCCTCCTCCGCTTCCTCTTTCTCCTTTTTCTCCTCCTCATCCTTCTCCTCGTCCTCGTCCTCGGCCTCCCGTTCCCGTCCTTCTCCGTTCCTTCTCCCCTTCCTCCTCCTCCTTCTCCTCCTCCTGACTCCGGTGGGTCACTACAAGTACCCCGTGGGGGCCACAATTGGCTTGGATGGCCACCCCTGTCGATGTACAGGCGTTGGCATCCAAAGGCGGCGCTCCGAAGGGGGCAGGAGGACAGGGCTCGGCTTCTCAGGCAGGGTGCTTCTCAGAAGCCCTGGGAGGACTTCTTTTTCGTCCTCCGGAGGGTTCTGTGAATCACGCTTCTTACTAAATAGCCTTGCCCAGTTTCCCCCCTGGCCCCTTCGGCGCGCCGCCAACATCTCGAGCCCACAGCCAGGATGCCTAAACCTGTTCTTCGGCAGGCCTGACATCCAAACCCTCGCATCGAGGGCGCAGCTGGGCATTCGAGGAAACTATTCCGCGTATGAGGAGGAATCCCCGTTTAGTGTGTGTTGCGGACCCACTGAACGTGTGTTTTTCTATCAAAAACCGCTTATATATTTTTGGGCTGAAATCTTGAAGCCGCATTTTTCCATTTCGCGACGTGTTTTACGACACTTTTGCGCGGGCTCGGCAACCGCCGCGCAGTCAGGCCGTCAGGATTCTTCCTGTGCCGAGGCCCTGTTCTTCGCTGTTTTGCGATGTGTGGGGGGGAAGGGCGGCGTTTTGCGCGGCCATGTTTGCGCGAACGTTCGCAATGATTGTGGGTTGCGGGATGGCCGGAGTTAGGCCATCCTGCCGTTGTGGGCGCGGCATTTTGTCAGTCCTGGTATCTGAGGGAACCAGCTTTGGCTTGGATGGCCAGCCCTGTCGGTTGACGGGCGTTGGCATCCACAACCTCGAACCTAGAGCTAGGATGCCCGCCCCTGTCTCCAGAGGACTCATCGGCATCCAACCCTCACATCGAGGGCACAACTAGGCATCCGAGGAACTTGGTCCGTACAGCTGGCCGAAGTTCGGCCATCCTGCCCTTGCGGGTGAGGCAACGCAGTGCCACTACGGGTATCCCGTGGGGGCCAGCGCGCGCACAGGGGAGTGGGGGGGGTGAACAATTTGGGGGTCAACGAGGCCCCCCCCCCTCCCCCCATCGCGCGCCCTTTTTTACTTATTCTTTGAATCGTAGCTGCTGATGTCGGGGATCGGCCTGGAGAGTGTGACGAACCCCCCAGCGGCTGGAGACTTCCCGCCGCCGCGAGGGCCCCTCCGACAGACAGTTGCCTTGCCAAGGCGCCCACTTCTGCGAACCTCCAAGCATCCCTGATTTTGCCAGGGTGGGAGGGCACGGGCAAAAGCCGATCATATCCAGCGCCAATGGTTTGAGCCAACATGATGCCGGAGGCCGCAGTCGGCTTGGAAGGGCTTGCCGGCCCATCAGGTATCGTCTGTTCGGATGTGGACCTGTACCACAATTTTTTTATCACAGGACAGGAGGAATACGCGGTTGCATTCGAATTCCGTTTTTTCCTCACACGTCGTTCGGCTCAGCGCCGAAAACAAGGTGAGAGATGTCAACAAAGTTGCCCCCCCCCCCTCCGATCGGGGGAACCCATTTTGTCAATCGCCCACCCGTTCGTCATGGTCACGGAGGAGCGTTGCATAGCGGAGGCTCAACCTTCTCACACCTCCTCCTCCTCCTCCTCTTCTTCCTCCTCCTCCATTCCTTTGCCCAACAGAACTCCTCTCTGTCGCGCCCCGAGGCTGGTCGCAAGGGCGGCCAGGCGTTTCGCCTGAGACTTCCTCACCACTTATGACCCTGAAGCTTGACCACTTTAAAAAAGGGTCACCGATTGAAGGCGGGTAGTTTTCAACATGTGGATCTCGCCATATCGCCGTGCACATCCGTTTAGCACATTTACAAGCACTTCACGGATTGAGGGTAGTTCGTTTTCAAAATTTTGTTTTCGCCTGCCGCTCACAGTCGTTTTTTAAAACAATTCCCAAGAGGTTTGTGGATCGAGGGCGGGTCGTTTTCAAAATGCGATTCTCGCTTAAGCGGCGCGCACATACGTTCTGAAGCTGTGCAAGAGCTTCGCGGATTGAGGGCGGGCCGTTTTCAAAAGGTGGTTTTCGCATTAGCGCCGCGCACATTCGTTCTTTTCATGTGACGCATTGCATGAGTTTCATGGACTGAGGGCGGTTCGTTTTCAGAATGGGGTTCTCGCCTGAGCGCCGCGCGCATTCGTTGTAGGCATTTGCAAATGTTTCTTTGGTGTCCATAGTTAACGTGCCAGGAATCGTATTTTGAGCGATTCAGGATTGTCAGGGCGCAACTGTTGCGCTGATTTGCGGTGTTGAAGTCTCAGGAACGGTGTTCTGGCACGATTCAGGAAAGCCAATGCGTGTCATTCCAGCGAATTCGTTGTGTCGAAGACCTGAGAGTCGTAATTGGGCGCGCTTCAGGATCTTCGATCGGGTGTCCTCCTACGGAGCAGTTCCTTCAGTGGAAATGAAACCTTGCAGGGGCCTATGAAAAGGGAACTTGGAGGGGGAGGGTGTATTCCAACATCGTTGATGAGTCTTGGGTCTACGCTGGTCCTCCTCATCCTCCTCTCTTCCTTCCCCTTCTCCACCTCCTCCTCCTCTTGCTCCTCCTCCTCCTGCTTCTCCTCCTCCCCTCCTCCTTCCCCTTCTCCACCTCCTCGTTGCCCTCCTCCTCCTCCTCGCGCCGCGAGAGAAAAGGAGAGGGCTGGGAGGCCCACGGGGATCTCCTCCGCGCCCCTGTCTGCGCACGGCCTGGGGTCGGCGGCGCCGATCAGCAGCAGGCCCCCGAAGCCCGCGGCCCCCGCGCGGGGGATCCGGCGGCGGCAGCGGCCGCAGCGGGCAAGTGTTCAGCGGCCGCAGCGAGTCTGTCTCGAGGTAGAGGGTTGAGTTTTTGTTGGCCTCTGGGGGGCCTCCTCGTCGGCACGGCCAGATTCAATGCTCAGGTGATCGCAAACATGGATCAAGGGGGCGTGGATTAACGACGGGCCCCATTTCTGTGGGAAATTGCGGATTTCCGCTGCCGAGCGAGGCGGTACCGGCCGCATTTTCGGGAGTGCATTTCCCCCGATCCATGGATTTGGCGACCGCGCGCCAAATCCAGGGATCGCGAATCCATGTTTGCGCGCCCCCGAAATAGGAGGTTTTAAGGGAAAGGTCGGGTATAGCCAGGACCCATGTTCAGGGGAGTCGACTAGTGGTTGGGGCCTGGAGCCCGAAACACGTAGTGGAATCGCTGAGCCAGGTCTGCCGCAGTTGCTTGCTTCTTCGTGTGGCGGCTGCCCTGGTGAATGGAATGGGACCAGGGGGACGTCCCCGGGGACACATCGCCAAACCAGGTCCCACCAGACCCAGTCTTGCCAACGCCCGAAAAGCTCCATGGGAAAGGGGCCCTGGGTGATGGGCCAATGTTCCACAACCGCTGCCATGGGCAGGACGGTGGTGAAGGGAGGATGGGGACCTCCTCCTCCTCCTCCTCCTCCTTCTCCTCCTCCTCCTCCTCCTCCCTCTCCTACCTTTGGTGGTGGTGGTGGTGTTGGTGGAGCATGGGCCCATCAGGTCCTGGAGATCGCTCTGTCGTCTGCAGCTCCCTCGGGGGCTGTCGATCGAACGGCGCAGGGCGATGAGTCTGTCCCAGCGTGGCGCCCCGGGGTCCAGATGCGGTCAAAGTTTATAGGCCTTTGGATGGGGTCCGGGCCATGGTTTCCTGGCCGGTCCTCAGAGCCAGGGGCCCAGAGAACTCTTCGCGGCCGGGGCGAATCGTGGCCAGAGAAGCTCCCGCGTTCCTTGTTTGGGTTGCATGGTGGTCCGCGGACTGTGCAGCAGCTTCGTGCGGCGCTGGCGACGCTGGCGAAAGCGTCCAGGGTTGAGAGAGTCTTCGAGATGGGTTTTTTAGGTTTCGCCCCCAATCCGCATGTAGGGGGACATGCCCGACCTAATTCTAGATGGGGTCCTAGTAGATGGGGTCGGAGGACCGCGCCGCATCGGCGATGCATCGGCGATGCGGCTCGATGTGGAGCCCGATTTTCTTCACGCCAGCGTCGCCGATGCATCGCTGATGCATCGGCGATGCATCGCCGATGCACTGGCGATGCGGCGCGATCCTCCAACACCATCTACTCAGACTCCATCTGGGAGGCCTCTAATTCATGAAACGAGCCTCTAGGGGCCAGCTAGGTTTCAGTTGAACCCGCAGGCTGATGATGGTTTTCGATGGCTCATCGCGGGGTTCAGTCTCGTTGTCGTTCCCCATCCTGTCCTGTTGTTGGTCCTCTTCAGTGGAAACCCATACCAAGGAATACCCTGCTTGCCTGCAGGGCGCCCTGGATTTCTTGGGTTTCGATGGTTTCGCGATGGAGTACGTGACATCCAACACCAAAGATTAGTAGACAACCTGGGGTCTCGGGGTTGGGTTTCTTGTGGAAGGCTTCTTGTGGTCCAGCTCCTACTGTATGCCTCCTCTTCCCTGTCCCTCTCCCCCCCGCCCTGTCCCACCTGCACCTTCTCTCCCCCTCCTCTTCCTCCCTCTGGCCCTGGGCAGACGCTCGAAACCCATCCTCTTCGTGCTGCCGGCTGCTGCTCGTCCTCGTTGATCCTGCCTGCTCCTGGTATCCCAAGCTGTTCCGATATACAGTGGGGACTCGAGCACAAGAAGCCTTCACTGGAAACCCAACCCCGAGACCCCAGGACGTCTGTGGGAACGCCGCGCCTTCCCTCGCGGAACCATCGAAACCCAGGAAACCGAGGGGCTCCCTGGAGGCAAGCAGGGTCCCAAGCAGGGTCTTTCTTTGCATGGGCCCCCACTGTTCTCATGGGAGCCTCCCGTACCATCCTGTTGGCTCTTGCGAATCGACGCTGGTCGACGCTAAATCGACGCTGATTGACGCTACATCGACGCTCACCGACGCCAATCTCATCGGCGCTATCTCATGGACTCCCCGACGCTAGTCGACGCCAACCGACGCTAGAAACCGAACTGCGAGGGTACACGAGGTTTCCATGACTCGCTACCGCAAACAACTCGACCTGTGGGTGGGTGGATCGCGTGGGCGTGCACGAGCGGGCTGCCCTTGGAGGGGCGTGGGGCGAGGGGCCAGCACCCGCACCCCTCACTTTGAGTCGTGCCCACACGGGGCGCTGCACCTGCGGCACCGTGCTCGTGTGTTCGCACGGCGTCCCCGCGCCCCTCTCGGCGCACCCCGCTCGAGAACGTGCCCCACAGTCAAGCAGTGGCGAAGCGTCCTAGCTCGCCTATAGGCCTAAAAAAGAATGTTGTAAGAACCTTTTGTCGTCTGCACGAAATGTCCTTGGAACATTTCTGGCTGAGACTGTCTTGTTTTATCACATCGGGCTTGTGTTCTAAGAGCATTGTTTTTGTTATCAGAGCATTCTTGGGTTCTAAGAGCATGTCGTAGTAGGCCTGTAGGAATGCCGGGACGGTCGGTCCCTGCTCAACACAGGGAGCTGCCCTTGTGGTCCCAGCGGGCGCGTTCGGCGTTCGCATGGCGTCCCCGCGCCCCTTTCGGCACACCGGTCTCGAGGATCGTGCCTTCCAGGGAATTCTTGCCTGCGGCCCCAGTGAGCGCGTTCGCGTGTCGTCCCCGCGGCCATTTCGGCACACCCTTCACACGCTTCCGGCCCCCCAGGGAGGTTCCACCGATGGCCCCAGAGGGTGCGTTCGCATTGCGTCTCCGCGCGCATTTCGGCGTACCCCTCACACGTTTCCTGTTCCCCGGTGTGCTCCACCCATGGTCCAAGTGGGTGCGTTCGCATGGCGTCCCCGCTCCCATTTCAGCACACCCCTCACGTGTATCCTGCCTCCCAGGGAGCTCCACATATGGCTCCAGTGGGTGCATTCAAATGGCGCCCCCGCGCCCATTTCGGCACACCTTTCACGCGTTTCCTGCCCCCCAGGGAGCTCCACCTGCGGGGGGGGCGTTGTTTGCGTGGTGTGCCCAGGAGGCTCCAGACCCTGCAGGATTCCTGATCTGATGAGGGCGGCGTTGATCACTATGGCCAAGCCTCAATTTGCGTTCCACGGGCTTTGAGACCCTGAACTCCTCATCCAAGGGTTCCGTATCCAATGCCCTCACCGTATGGCCCCAGTGGGTGCGTTCGCATGGCGTCGTGAGAGCGCGTGAGTGACTGCAGGACGTCGAGCGTGGTGTGACGTTTGTGGCGAAGCGTTCACGGGAATCGCAGGCCCCTCAAAGTACTCTAATGCATCGAGTTGTTCTGTTCGTAGTTGCTGTTCTGTGAACGAGTTGGTTTCTTCGCCAGGCTAAGTTTACCCCATGAGGGTTTGTTTTAGCCCTTGGCAGGGTTAGTCTTAGGGGCCTGGGATGACCCCAGGAGCGCCCTGGGAGGGGACCTGGGAGGCACTGGGAGGGCACTGTGGGTGCCCTAAGAGCGCCCTGGGAGCGCCCTGGGAACGCCCGGGGAACGCCCGGGGAAGGCCATGGGAGTTGTGAGCAGGGGGGGTCTGGGACGGGCGCGGATCTTGCGGCGGGGTATCTGCCTGGAGTCTCGCCGGAGCAGCGCGCGCAGAATCTGACAGTTGCAGCGTTTTTGTTACAGTTGTTTTTCCAAACGGAAAAAAACAGCACATTAGGAATCCGATTGTTACAGCGTTTGTTTGAAGCGTTTTTGATGCAATGAAAAAAGGCCCGTCGGCGATCGCATCTGGATTCGGTTACGCGGGCTCGACGGGCGATCGAAAATGCAAAACGCCCCGACAGAGTATTACCCCAGCGCCCCTAGCAGGCGCGCAGTGCATCACATCTTGGGGTGGCGGGGAAACGATATGTAGCTTGAACATCGGGCCCCTCGTCAGTGTGATGCAGTAAGCCCCAGTGGTATGCAATCGGTTCCTGATGGTGCCCTCGGGCTTCTCATTGAATCCCTCACCTGTCTTTAGACCCGTTTCGGTGCCTAGAGGACACCAGATGGTTCATCGCGTTTGCAAATGCTTCCTGTGGGCCCCACCTTCACTCGGCATTTTCGCCCAGTCGTTCCACTGGCGCGTCGCTGGTTCCACGCGGAGCCTGGGGACTCGTGTAAACTCGCAGTGTCCCATTGATTCCCAGGAGCGAATTTGAATTATGTTTGCTTCCCCCGGGCTCCCATTGGAGCGGAGGTTCTTCTCGTTGCGCCCGCGGGCCACGTGCATTCCCTGGAATGCGGTCGCGCACGGTGTCACGCCCCGCTGCGTTAGGCCCAAGCATGGCCAAGGAGGGGCCCGACCCTTGGGCTGCCGCGGCCAACTCTTTGGCGGCCGCGGGGCTTGGCGTCCTGGAAGCGGTCGCCAACGCGCGGCCCATGCTGTGGCGCCGGAAAGTCCATTGTTCCACAATGCATGCATCCACGCCGGGGCCCCCATAATACAAGCGAAACGATTTGTTTGTCACCATTGAGCTTTCGCGGTTAAGGTGGCTGTAATGGATGCGTTTCTCGTTTTTGCATAGTGCACGCCCGGGCGCGCGCGCGCGAGCAACGAGGAAACTATAATGTTCCACAATGCATCATGCACGTTGAGACCTCCAGAACACGAGTAACACAGCTTGTTTTCGCCATTGAGTTTTTGGGATTAAGATGGCCATATTGTAGAAGCGTTTGCATGATACGCGCGCGGACGCGCGCGCGCACGCGCGCGCCCGAGCAACGAGGAAAGCGCAGCGTGCCACAATGCATTATTCCACGTTGAGGCCCCCAGAATACGAGTGAAAGAGCTGGTTTTCATTATTCATTTTCTGAAACTAAGATGGCGATTATGCATCAGTTGTCCAGTTGCTTTTTTCATTTCGCACGCCCGTGCGCGCGCGCAAGGGCAACGGGGCGATTCCATTGCACCGCGTTGCATTATTCGACGTTGAGGCCTCCAGAATACGAATGAATCGTTTCATTTGCAGCGTTGAGTTTTCGAGATTCGCATGGCCATTCCGCAAGCGCGATTGCGCTGCAAACGATTGGTTTCCACCGTTCAGTTGTCGAAGTTCAGGCTGCTAGTCGGTGTGATCCTTTGCCTTGTTCGCGCCCGCGGGCGCGCGCGCGCGATCAACCAGGAAACTACATCGCGACGCAAGGCATCATTTCACGTTGAGTCCCCCAGAATGCGAGTGATGCAATTTGTTTTCACCAGTTAGCTTTTTTCTAAAGACAGAATGCTATTACTAACGCATGGGACATTTGCATTGCGCACGCGCGCGCAGCGAGGGACGCAGAGTGGGAAACAATGCATGATTCCACGGTTTCGGCTTCCAGAATATGAGTGAAACGATTGGTTTTGCACCATTCATCTCAAGAGTATGATGGCTATTGTGCGCCGGTTGTCCTAATAGGTTTCTGCGTTGCGCGCGCGGGCGCGCGCGCGCGGGTGCTCGCGCGCGAGCAGCGAGGTCAGGTCATTGCGCCACAATTTCCTTTTCTCGCGTTGGGGCCTCAGGATACGAGTGAAACTATGGGCTTTCGCAATGCAGGTTTTCTGAATTCATATGGCTGTTCGTCGCAGGTTGATGCGCTGCGCGCGTGCAACGAGGGGCGCGCGTTGTGCCGCCACGCATGGTTGCGCTTTGGCCTGCAGCATACATGTGGAACGGGTCGTTACCACTATTCAATATTCGAATGGTGGCGATGTGGCTTCGCTTTTTGTTTTGCGTCGCGCTTGCGCGGGCGCCAGCGCGCGCGCGCCCGCGCGCGCGCGAGCAAGGAGGGAAACGCATCGTGCCACATTGCATTCTTCCACGTTGAGCCCCACAGAATATGAGTGAAACGCCAGTTTTTGGCCGTTGGGCTTTCGGAGTAAAATATAGCTTTTCGGCGACAGCTTTTGCAGTGCACGCGCAAGAGCGCGCGCGCATGAGCGCGCGCGAGCACTGAGGAACGCGCATTGTATCGCAATGCGTGCTTCCACGTTGGGGCCTCTGCGGAATGCGAGTCTGGCAATAGGTGGGCACCGTGTATTTACCGAGCTTAGGGTGGCCACGCTGCATCGGCTCTTCTGCTGCGCGCGCGCAAGCGTGCGCGTGGACTTGGAGCAGCGCGTTGTATCGCGCTGCATCCTGCCACGTTGGGACCGTGCCTATGCGGATGCAACATGTTGTTTTCACGGTTCAATTTTCGCATCCAGCATGGCTTTCGGCGCCGTCGTTTCTTGCGTGGCGCGGGCAGACGGGTACTGGGAAAGTCTCATTTACGTCGCAATGTCGCATTCCACGTTCGTGCCATCAGAATGAGAGACACACTAGGTTGTCGGCCGTTGGGTTTCGACATTGTTATTGCCATTCGGCAGTTTGTTCTGCGTCGCGCACGTGGGGGCTGCGCGGTGCGCTGCGCGCCTGTCTCGCGCGGGGCGCGTGCGAGTTTTTGGGCCCGCAGTCGGCGGGGGCCCGCGCCTCGGCGTCGGCCGAGCCATGTCTACGGATTGCAGTTCGCAGGCGCGCGGTCGCGTTGGGAGGTACTCGGCGCGCGCGCTCTCAGCCGTGCGAAGCCGCGTACGTCGGGGCCGGCGGCGCGCGCGTGCCGCGATAAACCTGGAGCCCAGAGCGGGCCCATCGCGCGCCCTGCTTCCATCCCCAAATCAACGGCCCGCCGCCCGCGCTTGCGTTCGGGGCGGACCTGCTCGGCATAGCGATCTGTGCGACGTGGGGGCAGCGTCGCCGCGCCCGCCAGCGTCCATGATTGTCCGTGATCGAGAAGGCGCGATCTTGCGCTGGTCGCCCTTCGGGCCGTCAGCGCGCGCCAAGTTGCTTTCCGACTCGGGCCCGCGCAGATGGCGCGTCCCCCGTTGTCCGAGATGTCAGAACGGCCAGGGGCTCCGGGGTTCTTGGCAGACCGCGCGCTGCCCGAGCTCTGTCCGCGCCGGGTCTAGGTGCGGGGGGGGGGGGGGGGGGGGCGGTCGGCAGACCGCGCATCATTGCCCCAGGTCTGATCCGGGAGGATGGCCGAGGTGCGGGGGGGGGGGGGGGGGGGCGGCAGACCGCGCATTGCCCCAAGTCCATCCGAGCCGGAAGGATGCCCGAGGGCCCCAGGTCCATCCGAGCCGGGCGGATGCCCGAGGTGCGGGGGGGGGGGGCGCCAGACCGCGCATCAATACCCCAGGTCGCTCGCTCGCAACGCTCTCTGAATCGCCGGCCGGGAGGCTGGCCAGTGCGCGGGGGGGGGGGTCGGCAGACCGCGCGTTGCCCCTGGTCCATCCGAGCCAGGATGATGCCCGAGGTGCCAGGGGTCATAGGACAATTGGTGCCCACAGTGGGTGGAGGGCTGCACATTGGGTGGCCACTTCTGGTGGGTCACTGCAGTCTGGGCGCGCAAGCTGCGGGGGGGGGCTGGAGTGCGGGGTGCCATCCTGGTGGGCGGTGTCCGCGGTGGGTGGCGTGCTTGGAAGGGGCCTCGCCGGGTGGTGCGCCTGCCTCGAGATGCTCTGCTGCGCGGGGTGCGCGCCCTTCGGCTGGCGCGTCGAATGGGTCGCCCGTCACGGGAGGGGTCGCGCAGAGCAAGGTGCCTGCCTTGGCGATGAGTTCGACGGCGAGATGCATGCCGCGGGGGGGCGCCTGCAGGGTGGAGTGCCCTCCCTGGCGGAGATCTCTCGGGCGGGGTGCGACCGCCGCACGGGCCCGGACTTTGCGGCGTCGGGCGACCGCCGCGACGGTCTGCGTGCGGAGCCTGGGGGCGGGGGGGGGGGGGCGTTTTGGGGCGCCGCTGGACGGCTTCGCGCGCGGGCGTTGGTGGCTCCCTCGGAGATCAGCGGCGACGTTTGCGGGGGCACTTCTGGGGGCCCGTGGGGTCAGGCCTTTGCCGCTCGCTGGAAACATTCGCTTGGCGAAGGGCCGCAGTTGTGGATATCGTCTTCGGTGGAGCTCCTTATGGGGCCACGAAAAGCGTGGGGGGCGCGCCGAACAACCTTCCACATACCTTCCTTTGGAGTGTGTTTTGTTGGAGGTGTTTGACAGGATTCCATCACAACACCTTCCAAACACCTTCCATTGTAATGTTGTTGGAAGGTTTCCTCCAACACACTTTCCCAAAAAACGTTTGTCGGACAGGTTTTTGGATGTTCGTTGGGGGGGTTCCTGCAAACAACAGTCCACACATCTTCTTCTGGGAGGGTTCTCGATTGCTTCACACGAGTCACGTTTCAAACACCTTCCCGATGCGGGTTTATGGCGCGTTTCTTTGGAGGTGGAGGACAGGGGAACGGGAGAAGGAGGAGGAGGAGGAGGAAGAGGAGGAGGAGGAGGAGGAGGAGGACACAGAGGTGGATGAGGAAGGCGGAGGAGGCAGAGGAGGAAAATGAGAAAGAACAGGACGAGGAGGAGGACGACGAGGAGGAGGAGGAGGAGGAGGGAGGGAGGACGAAGACGGGGGGAGGAGGAGGAGGGAGGAGGAGGAGGAGGAGGAGGAGGAGGAGGAGGAGGAGGAGGGAGGAGGAGGAGGGAGCAGGAGCAGGAGGAGCAGGAGGCAGGAGGAGGAGGAGGAGGAGGGGAGGAGGAGGAGGGAAGAGGAGGAGGTGGAGGAGGAGGAGGAGGAGGAGGAGGAGGAGGGAGGAGGACGAGGATGAGGAGGAGGAGGAGGAAAGGAGACTTTCTCGGCCCTTCAGCTGCCCCCCCCCGAGTGGGCCGCGCGACAGGTCCGCCACGTGCAGCCCGCGGCAACCAGTCGCAGGGCAGCCCGCGGGGGGGGGGGGGGGAGGGCGAGAGTCTGAAAACGAGAGGGGTGGGGGAGATCGGGGTGAGGGAGGTGTGGCGGGAGGCAGGAGGAGGAGGAGGAGGCGAAGGAGGAGGACGAGGAGGACGAGGAGGAACATGAGGAGGAAGATGAGGAGGAATAGGAGGAAGAGGATGGATGCAAATGGGAGGTGAGGAGGAGGAGCTGGAAGAGGATGATGAGGAGGAGGAACAGGAAGGAGGAGGAGCCACTAGACTCTTCAGGCACCAGCGCAGCTCCACTTGACTCACCAGGCCTTCGTGGAGTCTGACGCCGACGTTCGCGCCCAGGAGGTAGTGAGCGCCGAATGCGATTTGGCTGCTTCTGAGAACCTGTCCTCTAGCTGCGGTGTCGAGCTTCTCGGCGCTCTCGGGGAGGACGACCGCCTGGCGCTTCGGGGCGCCGACGGGAAGGTTGCCAGCGTCCTCGCTGAGCCTTGCGAGGAGGGCAACCCAACTATATCTGGCAATCATTTCGTCGCCTCCATGAAGTTCCGCCTCTTGTGCGACGTCTGCTCGCCATGCGCCGCGTGCCGGCACCGCCTGTGACATCCGTGTCTCTGCCTCATAATCGAGACACCATAAGCTTGAGGTTTTGTAAGAACGGGATGGGAGAAGGGTGCATCGCCTTTGGCTCATTTTCCTTCTCATTCATCAACCTTCACATCTCCCATATCCTTTCGCATCCCTTGTCCCCCTTCCATTTCCCAATTCTCTACACCAGTGATCGTGAGTGATACTGTGCTGGTAACGCGCGTCGCAGTGTTGCGGTGAAACGGGTTTCTGAACATCCCCCTCGTCGTCGCCGTCACCTATTGTGCTTCAGGTGTAGATGAGCGTGACGTTCGGAGATCACGGACCGATGGCGGTAGCAAAGAGGACGGATGGTAATCCGGGTTCGGTGTTTGGGGAGCAGGCGGCAGTGCATTGCCTGAGTTCGGTCAGAAAGCTACCGAAGAAACGGTCGGAGAGACCGCGCTCGAGATTTTGAATGGAGCATCGGCCCAGGTCACCCCGCCCCCCGATGGGCACCAGCGGAGCACTGGAGGTGGCGACCCAGACCGAGCCTACGGACCAAGTTTCTGGAACCTCAGCGGAGGCGACGATGCAGGCAGGCCTGGAGTGGCGCCCACAGGCTGGTCAACAGTGGGGCCGACAACTGGCTTCAGCTACACTCTCCTGGGCAGCAGCCGCTGCAACGGCCTGTGTAACGCCCTGTGTTTTCGACACGTTATGGGAACACCAAGGCGAGTGGGACAAGCGCCCGCGATTTTTCCGAGGACAGGTGCGGCGGCAGCACCTGGGGGGGGATCCGCGAACAGGTCGGCGGCACCGACGGCGGTGACCGAAACACTCAAACAGAACGCTGGTCCACGAGGGAACCGAGGTGGAACTATGATTCGAGCCTGAGCCACAAGGCCCCTACGGCGTCACATGGCGAGAAAGTGACGGCGGGGACCCCGATTTTTACCAGGATGACCTTGACTTCGCATTATGAGTCCAACGCAGGCGAGCGCGACGTCCTCGGAGGACCAGTCAAAAGGAACGATTTTCACCGACCCAGGGAAGTGAGAGAGCTGGGTCTACTACCGAATGTGGCCCCGAAAGATGATCAGATGGCGCACCGTCACAATAATTCCAAGGTACAAGCAGGCCGATCGACTTTTCCCAGCTCTGGATCAAGACTTTCGGCGGGGGCTGGAGAACATCAACATCAACGATGACGTTCTCTGTAATTCGGCGGGCTTCGATGCAATCATTTCTAGACTCAACCTGGCGTCGGGAAAGAGGCGTGGAGATGAGAGGCGAAATTCCGCTGGAGATTGTCTTCTCGATTGCGCAGGAGACAGGGGAATCACCTCACCCGAGTATTGCGCGAGAACAGGCACAGCCTTCGACTCGGCTGCGACGCAAGGCGTCGCAATGCCAGACGCGCGGAAGTTCGTCTTCCTAGAGGGAGGGGGGCTGGATGAGAAGTCCGCGCAGCTGGTCAAGGTGCTCACGAAGGACCAGTCGTCCCACGCCTCAGCCTTGGATCAGGAGCGAAAGAAGAACGCGCGCGCACATGAATCCGCGTTCGCATCGGGCTGCCAGTCTCGCAGATCGGGGGGCCGCGTTCATGCGAGAGGTTCGGCGCGCGCGTCCTTCGTGGGCTCCCCTACTGAAGGCAGCGCGCGACATGGACATCTCACATCGAAAGTAGGGCACGGAGGACCTGCGCGACGAGCGACTTGAACTCGACGCACCAGGGCGGGGGCGGGCGCCCCATCTCGCCCGGCTCTTTGGGCCCCCCCCCGGCGCCGGCGTGGCAAGTAGGGGGCCGGCGGAGATGGCGATTTTTGGACTTGCCACTCAGCCGTGTCCTCGCTGGCTGTTCTCGAGCAGGCGGGCCTGGTCGAGGACGACGCCCCAGCGGTTCCAGCGCCCATCGACGCTGAGAGGCACAAGGCGCGGAAGCAGCGCAAGTGCTTCGAGCGCCTTCTCGAGGTCGACAGGAAGTTTTATGATCTTTCTGGAGCGCGTGGCGCTGCTGGGCGCGAGTGGGGCGTCGCGCGCCCGGTCGCCGCGCGATGGGCGGGGCCTCCTGTCGCCGGGCGAATCGCCATCCAATGTCGGAGTTGATCGAGCGGGCGAGGTGCCGCCTCTGCCGCGAGGAAGGCCACTGGGCAAGGGGTGCTCGAGCAAGACGTCCAGGGGCAAGGGGTCGCCCCTCTTCGCGGGCCCCCTGTCCGCGCGCCCCGGCGCGCTGGGCGGGGTCGGGGCTGGCGCGTCCGAAGGAATTGCCTTCGAGACCTCTCCTCCGCCCCCCTCCCGCGCAATCCCGCTGCCTGCGGCGCCCGAGGCCGCGACTGTCGACGCGGCGGCCGGGCGGGGTCTCATAGGCGAACCAGCTTTGGAGGGAGTAGATCAGCATTGGGCCTCCTAAGGGACCCCCCACGCCCCCTCTCGGAACCCCGGGGCCTGGGGCGCAGGCAGAGGAGTGGCCGTAGTCGGCGCGGCTCTGGTACCCTCGGGCAGAGAAGGGTGCTCGGGGTTATCGAGCTGGACGATCTGGCAGAGGGCGGCCCGCCTCGCCCCCCAGTTGGTCTTCAGTCGTCGCCGGGGACCGCAGTCGACCTTCCGCCAGGTCATGCAAGTCGGCGAGCTAAGAGTCGACGCGCCCCGGGAACGACACCCTTCGACGCATCGCGCCATTCAGCCAGACGTGCGCATGGCGTCTGCCGCTGAGCACGCGCCGCCAGAGTCTGCGTTTCGTTTTCAACCACAGGTGCCACGGGGGACTTCCAAGACCACTGGCAAATGCCCCTCTCCTCTCATCGCTGGCTCTTCTCTTTTTTCCAGGCTGCCGCCCGAGCCTCGGCGCGCGTTCGCTGGGGGTTCTCGGGGGCTGCGGGGGCGGTCTGAGGAGCGTCGCTCCGAGGGCGTTCTCCCGAAGGCGCCGCGGCGGAACGGAGTGGCCAGGCGGAGAGGCAGCCTCTGGAGGATTAGGGCTTAGCGGGGGTCGATTGCAGCGCAAATCTTCAGGGGGTAACGCAGCGGGTGATGACGGCCTTGCCCCTCCAGCTGGTCGCAGTCCTTGATGGAGGAGGAGGGGGAGGAGGAGAAAGAAAAGGAGGACTTTTCCATCCCCCTCTCTCCCCAGTCTCATTTATGGTAGGTGTAGTGTTAAGTCGGGCCTGTCCCTCTCACGGGAGGAATATCCAAAACAAGTGAAACATAGTCTGGAACCATTTTGGAGTATGTTTTGTTTGATTTTTTCAATGGGCAAATCGTCGAAAATCCCCCTGTAGGAGGACAGGCCCGACTTAACTGTAGTGAAGGATTGGCCCATCAGTCCTGCGGTCCTTCCAGAATCCGTCGCGCCGCGCCGCCGCCGTGGCCCCGCAGGCGAGGCAGGCCGGGCGCGGCACCTCGCGCTGCGAAGGGTGGGCCTGGGGCGCCAGCGCCTCCACCAGAGCACGGGGCGTTCTCGGCGTTGAGGTGCAGGGCCGACCGCGCGTTCCCGGGGCACTCCGTGGACTTTGGGTCTAACCGCTTGCGCCGCGCGCGCCAGCGCGTAGGCCTCTCTCCTCGACACCCCCGGGCAAGTGAGAGCCTGGGAGGAGGCGGGGCCCGCGCCGCGGCCCGCTGCGGCTTCGCCAGGCGGCGCGTCGCGTCGGCGCCGTCGCAGGCCGCGCCAGCGGCGGCGCACTGGCGCGCCGCGTCCTCTGCGAAGACTGCGGCCTGGCGGATTTTGTCCGGCTGCGGAGGTACCGACCGACCATAAGCTGCAGCGGACTTAGCCGCCTTGTCGGCCAGCCTTTGCCAATGCCACTCGCGGTGGCTGATCAGGCCGCGCTCGACGTCCTGGCGGCGGCTGTGCGATGGATCCTGCCGAAACACCAATCCGTGCTCACCGACGACGCCGAACTCCGCGACGAGCCGCCAGAGTTGCCGCCGCGGGCGCGCCTGGGCGAAGTCGTGCCGCGTGGGGGCATCCATGCCGAGCAACATCACGCCCTTTTGGACGAAGCTCGAGTCGACCGCGGCTTCGACAGGCGGCTGGCCGCGCCGCAGAAGCTCGATCAACGCCAAGAGCTCGCCCCCGCTGGTGTCAACGCAGGGCTCGCCAGGAAGGAGTGACACCAGCCCGCCTCGGAAGCGGATCCGTCCAGGAACACTTGCCCCGACGCCTCGCAGCCGTCGTGGGCGCCATGCCAGCGGCGCTCGCAACGTCGCCGCGGCCTGCCCACGAGCGGGGGCGGCCCACAATCAGCGCTCGAGCAGCAGCCGGATCTCTGGGAGGTCGTCCGCGCGAGCCCTCAACGTCGCCATGCGGCCGACGAGCTGGAAGCCGCGCCAACCGACAGCTCAATCGCAGTGGCGATGCAAAAGCATGCCAGGTGAGACGCCGCAGCGGCGGCGCACGTCGCTCGCCGCCTTGCCGACCTCCGCCTTGCGCGTTTGGCACCATTGGCCGCTGGCCACGAGCGATGCCAGGTACCCGCGCTCTTTCGGAGAGAGGCGCACCCCAATTGCCGCGCGAGACCCCCCAGACAACATCCAGCAATTGGGAGGTCTGGCCACCCTGAAAAGCATTTACACCACTCAATATTGAGGAATGCTTGGGGACCCGAGAGCTTCTCGCTTCGAGCTCGGTGGCACAGTGGCGGATCAGGAGCAGGGGGTGATGATGGCATTGTTGATGTTGGTTGTGAATGATGTGTTTGATGATGACGATGATGATGGCGGCGGCGATGATGTTGACGATGGCGTTGTTGCTGCGCTTGTTGCTGCTGTTGCGGTTGCTGTTGCTGATGATGGTGTTGATGATGATTGTGGTGACGACGACGAGACTCATGATGATGCTGTTGCTGGTGATACTATGATGGCGCTGATGCTTATGCGGATGCTGATTGCCATGATGATGGTGATGGTGAAGTTTGTGGTGGTGGTGAGTTTGCTGCTGCTGCTGATGAGGATGATGATGAAGATGATGATGACGGTGCTGATGCTGATGCGGATGATGCAGATGATGCTGATGCTGCTGATGCTGATTATGATCACCATCATCATCACGATCATGATGCCGATGACGATTGCGTTGATAATGGCGGGGCGGAATGACATTACAATTGCGGACTTGAGGATGGTGATGGTGATTTTCAGGAGTAGGCGAGGGGGGAGGAGGACGACGACGACGGCAACCATGAGAAGGACACTTTTGATGATACGTGTGGGGTGGAGGAGGAAGAGGAGCACGAGGAGGGGACACGGGAGGGACATCAAGGCTGTGCGGTGATGGGGAAGTGCGGGAGCAGCGCGCGCAGTTGAACTTCTGGAGCCGCTCTGATTGTTACCGATGTGGGAACTTAGCCTTGGCGGAGCGAGCACGCTATATGCCGAGCGTTTGTTTACTCGTAATGTGGTTTTGCCCAAACTGTTCTTTGGCCAAGACTTGCAGTTGTGTGGCATGTACTCTAATGGTTGATATGCCTACCCTGGACCAGGCGCTGAAAGTACCGCGTGTTTGCCATGGTGTGCGATGAAGCACGCGTGAGCGGCAGTGCGTAGGCAAGGATGCACACATCATAGTGAGAGGTGTGATGCGAGGATGAGGGGAGTGTCAAAAAAAAATGAGGGGATGGGGAGGCGAAGCGGAAGGCAGAGGCGATGAGACGCGAGGCAAGGCACTGATATGAGAGGCAGGAGGGTAGGAGGGGTGGGGAAGTGCGGGGGGCGGGTGCAGGCGAGGGGATGGCGCGGGATGCAACCGACGAGGATTGAGTGGATGGGGAGGGTGAACTCAGACGACTCGGGCGGGAGGCGGCAGTGGGTAGGCGAGCAAAAAGAACTGGGACAGAGAAGGCGCTGCGAGGTTGCAGAGGAGGAGGGACGTGGGGGACAGAGGCATGGGGCTTCATCGTGCGGTAGCTTGCACATGTACGGAGACCGCTGGTCTGTCGTGGATGGCTTTGTTCGGGGGTCAATGAGAGGATAGGGGGACGGGGAAGGCTCTGCATCCCCCTCCCTTGACCTCCTCCTCCTCCTCCTCCTCCTCCTCCTCCGCCTTTCTCCTCCTCCCCCTTTCTCCTCCTCCTTTCTCCCCCTCCTCCCCCTCCCTCGTCCTCCTCCTCCTACCCCTCCCCCTCCTCCCTCCGTCGTCTCTTCGTCACCTCCTCCTCCTCTCTCCCTCGCCTCCCCCGCTGACCCCCCCTCGTCCGGGGAGCCTCCCGCTCGTGCCTCCGGCCGAGCCTCTGGCCAGCAGGGCCGACCCCTCCAGCTCACCGGGGAAGCCCTAGGCGCCCTCGCCCCCGTGGGGCCTCCGCGCCCCAGGCCCCCCTCGCGGCGCTCCTGGGGCCTGGCATCGCTCGGGCGCGTGCGTTTTTTGTTGTTGTTTCGTTTGCTTTTCTATTGTTGTTTCCATATGCTATTGTTTTTTCTTTCTTTATTTCTCTTTCTCTTTTCATATATCTACACTGTGTCATGTATATACATATATATATATAAATATATGTGTGTGTGGTGAATGTTGTTTGTTTCCCTTTTTTCTTTCCGCTCTCGGGGAGGACCATCGAGGCCATCTTTTGGCGGCGAGCGAGGGGGGACGTGAGGAGGAGAAGGCCTTCTCAGAAGGTGTCAGGAACCATCGCGTCTCTCGTGGCCTCGGGGACGGCCCGGGCCTTCCGAGCCTGCCGAAGTTGGTGACTGCAAGCACACAAACCTGGCCCCGTGGGCCGCGTTCCGCGCGTCGACCAACATCCGAAATGTGCGCCTGATTTCGAGGAGGGTTGTAGTCCCGCTCGATCCGGCTTACTCCCATGCCCAACCCATCCCAGTTTGGCATAATGGTCCCCTGCTCTGGCTCGTCAGCTCTCAACTGTTCTCGCGAAGGCCTCCCAGGAGTACCCCCACGGTTTGGGTTGTCCTCCGATACTCCCGGCGCCATATTCAGGAGGGGCAAAAACACACGGGCACAAGCAATCGTCGATTCCCAGGAAAATATGGGAAAATATGGGAAGTGGGGGAGGGAAGACAAAAACCAAGAAAATATGGGGAAATGTGTGGGAATATAGGTATTTGTCTGTATTTGTTTATGTGTCCTTCGGCCCCTTCACATGCGCCAGGACCGTTTTTCCATCCCGAGTCATTCTATGAGGTCACCGGGGCCTGGTAATTGAGGCCCCCCGCGAGCCCAAAATGATGACCAGCTGTTCGTCGTGGCTTCTACGCGGCGCGAGGGGGTCCAGGAATCGTCCTCCCGCGCTCTATGCCTCCACGATTGATTCCGAGTAGATGGGGTCGAAGGGTCGCTCCCCATCGACGATGCATCTACGATGCGGCTCGATGTGAAGCCCGATGTTCTTCGCGCCGACGTCGCCGATGCATCGCCCACGTCGCCAATTCATCGCCGATGCAAAACACACAGACACAAGTTATCGTCGATTCCCCAGAAAATGTAGAAACAGATGGGACATGGGAATCCCAAAAAGTGAAATTGTGGGGAATCCTAATGGTTTGTGTGTATTTGTTGAATCGCTTCGCTCATTCCGCCGGCCCATCCTGTATCAATAGTGCTATATTCGGGCGTGCTCGTGGCGAGCCAGACGGTGGAGGAGGAGGAGGAGGAGGAGGAGGATTAGAAGGAGGAATAGAGGAGGATGAGGAGCAGGCCTCTCGATGGTTTTTTTGGCATTTTGGGACCAAACTTGATCGTGGACAAGACGTCCCTTTGGGTGGCATCTTGGGGTCTCTTCGGAGGCCTCTTGGGGGCGTCTTGGCAGTATTTCTAGGACCTCCTGGGGCCTCATGGGAGCCTCTTGGGGCCTCTCGGGGGCCTCTTGGGGGCCTCTTGGGGTCTCCTGGGGATTTCTCGGAGCCTATAGAGCGCTAAATGTCTGTTCCGGCCCCCGTCGGGGCCCTCTCTTGGAGCCGTCTTGGGGGCCTCTTGGGCCATCTTGGAGGCTTCTGGGGCTCTCTTGGAGCCTTCTGGGGCCGTTTCGGGGCTCTCTTGGAGGCCTTTTGGGACGTGTTTGGGCGATCTTGTGTACCTTTTGGGCCGTCTTGGAGCGCCGGTAAGCCAAAAAGGCGAGAATGCCAAAATCTTCAAAAAACCGATGCGGAATCACAATTCTTTACATCTTGGGGGCCTCTTGGGAGGTATCTCGAAGACGTCTTGGGGCGTCTTGGGGGCATTTGGGACCGTCTTGAGGCAATCTTGGGACGCTTTGGAGCGCTCTTGGCCCGGGGCTGTGGGGCCTGCCACTTAATTGACGCCTCTTTGGGGCGCTCCTGGAGTCCGGGGTCTTTCAAGGCCGCGCCCAGGAGGTCCGGCATCTCTGACCCGACCTTGCCGGGGACTTGCCGGGACTCTGCTGGGCATCGCGCCCGGGGTCTTTTTCGCCCAGGGACCCCCTGGGGCCGCCCCGCGCGCGTGAACTAGAATATTGTTAACCAGCAGCCAGAGATCTTAGCACGCCTCTGGCCCGTTGGGCGGGCGAATTATCGTGTCCCTGGGTCCTTTCACCCACCCCCCTAAGGAGCCATTTCGATTCGATCCATCCGATCCGATGCCGATCCGGCGAACCGGTTTCCGCCCTCCAAGCCGATGCGGTGATCGCCGATTACGGCACCGATGCCAAAATGCCTGGCGCGACATCCCGATGTCGATCCCGTCTCGCGACTCGACAGGATTTTCCGATCTCGACGCCATATTCCGATGCGGCGATGCCAAGAGATCCGAAGCGATGCCGACCTCGATCCCAGTTCGCGATGCGACGCGATTTTCCGATCTCGACGCGGTATTCCGATGCGGAGATGCCAAAAGATCCGACGCGATGCTGATCTCGATCCCGCTCCGCGATGCGACGCGATTCCGATCTCGGCGCGATATCCCGATGCGGCGATGCCAAGAGACCCCACGCGATGAAGGTCTCGACCCCGCTCCGCCTTGCGACGCGACTCTGATCTCGGCGCGACATTCCGATGCGGCGATGCCAACAGACCTGATGCGATGCCGATTTCGATCCCGCTTTGCGATGCTAGACACTTAAGTCGGTCCTGTCCCTCTTTAGGAGGAGTATTCAAAACTAGTAAGAAATAGTCTGGGGACGGGTTTTGATATAAAAGAAGTAACATTTGGACCAGTTTGCAAGTTTTCGTCCCACATCCGCGTGTAATGAGGGGGCACGCGCCCGACCCAATGCCAGACGCTGGTCCCTCCTCCTTCCCCCTGCCGCCGCCGCGGGGCGAGGCCGCTCTCCTGCCGGGCGCCGTCCGGCGCGTGCACGCCCAAGGACACCCGCCCCCGACCCCCTGCACGGCCGCCGCGCGGCACGGCGGCGACCGCCGCGGATCGCGCAGGTCTCGGGCGGCGCGCAGGGGGTCGAGGAGGACACAGCGCCATAGACTCAGGTCGGGCCTGTGCTTCCACAGGAGGAGTATTCAAAACATCGTTTACAAAAAATAGAACCAGCCTGGGGACGATTTCTGAGCATTTGTTGGCTATGTTTGCACATGTTTCGAGCATGTTGGATTTTTCGCCCGAACTCCCCCTGTAGGGGGGCACGCCCGACCTGAGCCCCTGGCGGCGCGCAGAGGGTCGAAGATGACACAGCGCCATACACAGAAGCTGTTGGCGCTCCGCGCGGTCCTCCTGGATCCGCGCCTGGGCCCACCTGGCCGCGCCTCCGGCGCGGCCCGGTGGGGATGAGGATGATGATGATGATGATGATGATGATGATGATGATGATGATGATGATGATGATGATGAGGATGATGAGGATGAGGATGAGGATGAGGATGAGGATGAGGATGAGGATGAGGATGAGGATGAGGATGAGGATGATGATGATGATGATGATGATGATGATGATGATGATGATGATGATGATGATGATGATGATGATGATGATGATCCTTCGCCATGGCGCGTGGAGCGCGCCAGGGCGAATGGGGGCCCGGCAGAGATCCTAGTAGAAGTCCGCGCGGCGCGCCGGCGCAGATCCAAGAAGTCCGCGCGCCGCGCGCCGCGCTGGGTGGGGGTGGGAGGGCTTCTCAGAAGCACCCCTGTTTCTTAGAAGGCGCGGGCCTTGCGTGTGGATGTAAAGCCAGCGCCTGCTAAGAAGCAGCCTCCTTCTGAGAAGCTTCCCCCCCTTCCCCGGCCCCCTTGCGCGCGTCGCCAAAAGTCGGTCACGGGTCTCTCTTTGGGAGCCCGCCAGTGTGGCACGGTAGTGTCACGTCGTATCGATCGGCGGCGAACCCGCCGATTGCGTTCAAGGTGGAATGGATCTGACGTTTTGGAAACTGCCGTTCGTTCAAGGATGGAGGATCACCGCGTTGTCAGAAGCCAACGCCGGTGTCGACACGACACGGACCTGCCGTATTCTTGGGGCCTCCCTGGAGCCCTCTTGGGGCTTTTGGGGTGCCTATGAGGGGCCTCTTGCCGCCTCCTGAGGTCCCTTCAGAGCTTCTTGGGGGCCTCTTGGATCCTCTCGGGAGCTCCTTGGGTTCTCAGGGCGCCTTGGGCCTGTCCGACACCTTCGGGGGCAGTCTTTTGGGCCTCTGTGGGCCGACGTTGGCCCTCGCTATTGGGCTGCTTTGGGCCATCTTAGGGGGGTTCTTGAGCTGTCTTGGGGCCCTATTGGGGCAGTGCTGTGGGCGCGTGCTTGGCCATCTCGGCGCTCTCGTTGGTCGCCTTGGGGCCGTCTTGGGGGTCTCTCTTGGTCTATCTTAGGCTATTCAACGCCCGAACATCTGCGAGCACGAACAGTGGTGCTACTGGGCGCACGTAAGGAGGCAGCCGCGAGCCGAGTCGAGTGTGAGCATGAGCAGGAGCGCTGGCACGCCCTAGAGGCCCTAGAGTATGCTTAGGAACAGATCTTCCGATTGAGAGCCAGGGAGATAGTTCGTAAACATATAAATAACAAGTCGTTTAAGGAAGCGAGAGTGCGGTGTGTGTGTGTGTGTATGTGTGTGTGTGTGTGTGTGTGTGTGTGTGTGTGTGTGTGTGTGTGTGTGTGTGTGTGTGCGTGCGTGCGTGCGTGCGTGCGTGCGTGCGTGCGTGCGTGCGTGCGTGCGTGCGTGCGTGCGTGCAAGTGTGCAGGTGCGTGCGATTTCGAGAATGGGGAACGGCAGCAGGAGTAGCAGCATATGGCGAAGCTGGATCCGGAGTCAGAAAGGACAGAAGAAGTCCCCGGAGGGTGGGTAGGACCAGGACGAGTACAATGCTTGATTTTTCGCGTACTCCCACCAGCCCATCCAGAAACGATGCCTAGGCAAGTTGCATTGATCAGGGAAGTGTGGGAGCATGCAGTGGAACAGAGAGGCGGGCAGCCGTCAAACCAAAGATCGGGATCTGATCAGGCTGAGCAGGCCCAGGAGTCAGCCGTGAATACCTTCGCGGCTGTTTCGACATGGGAGCTTGCTGGCAGCTGGGGCCATCTTGGGGCCGTGCTGGAATGTCTTTTGGAACTCTCTTAGGGCCCTCCTAGGCTCTCTTGGAGGCTTTGGGCAGGAGGATGAGGAGGAGGTGGTGGTGGGACGGTGCCATGAGCGCGGGCGCTGTGGTCAATCCCTTGGGAAGACAGGCCCCCACAGCTAACTGCATGGGGGGACAGGGCGTGGGCCCGCCTCCTCGAAGAACGAGAGCGCGGCCGCCCGGGGCCGCGTCCACGGCGCGACCTCCCTGTGGCGCAGCACGCGCCTCGTCTCTCTGCGGGCCCGCGCACCTCCACCCTGTTACGGGCGATGCGCTCCAGCAGGGCGGGAGAGAGGGGCGGGAGGGGAGGAGGCGGGGGCGGCGGCAGCGGCGACGACAGAGGGGAGGGAGGGGCAGGGAAAGACCCTGGCAACACCTCAACCTCATGCTCCTCGCTCAGGTCCCCAGGGAAAAAGGGGAGGAGTGGCACTCCGGAGCAGGAGTCGGAGCAGGAGTCGGAGCAGTACCACACCCACACGGCTCGAATGGGTCCGTAAACCTCTGTTTTTCAGTATAATTTTTGTGTTTGTGGTTCCGATTTCCTTGTCCTATGCCTGCATAGTCGTGGGCTTCCTCGAAATGATTTCCAATGTCCTTGACATGGAAGGCCCAGAGGTCGTCTACCAGTTTAGTATCATGGTCGTCAGCATTGGCGTCGCATTCAGATAGCGTAGCAAACTGGGCACGAATGGAGTCGGCCACGGCCTCTGCTATGTGTCTGCACATGTTGGATGGGTACGTCTTTTTTCGGCTAGTCCGAAAGTCGCCTTCCGAGGTCTTTCCAACGAGGGTCACATGCGATCCCTTGGGGTGGTGACATCTCTCTCGGCGTCCCGCACTGAGTAGCTTGGAGGCCCGAGTGGGCATCCTGAGGCCCACTAATACGTGTTGGGGCTTTGCCTATCTGGTCTGGACTGCTGTCGTGATGCACGCACTGGTCGAAGTCTACTGTATAGCAGACGTGACTCGATTGCAAGGCCTCCAGTGGCTCCCAGGAGAAGCTAGAGGGCGCCTGGGGTCTCCACCACGCAGGTGATGGATGCTCCATCCAGGCACTAGTGCCTGCAACCATGTGGCAAGCAATGAGGTGCACCATTCTCCACATCAACACACTGCCAACTTCCAATTGTTGGGATTGTCTTTCTGTGACCCCTGGCAGTCCCCAGAACCATTGATGGGTGCGCAAGGGAGGGGGCCCCCGTCGAGCCAGCAGGCTGCGCTCTAGGTTTCGCTGGGGGGGCACCCCACCGGTGCTCCAGACTCTTTTAGCCAGGATGTGTTCAGCCCAGGTGTCAATAGTACGCTGCTGGGTGAGATCTCCAAGGTCAGGGTTGATCGCGATGTCCACGCTGAGCATTACAACTTCGTAGCTCGTCGACACATGATGCCCGTCCATCCACGCTTGTATATCCCCCTCCCGTCGTCTCCCCGAGAAGAGGTTAACTACAAAGATGGTGGTCCGATGGATGCGGCAGGGTGCGTCGGACGCAGCGTAGCCTACATAGTCCTGCGGGCGGTACCTCCAGTAGCGGTCTGCATATTGTGGGCCTTCTGTGGGCGGAGCAGCCTTGGGGTCCACAGAGAGGGTCTGATATCGTTCCTGGGCTTCAGTAGAGAGCTCGTGGCAGGCCTCTGGGGTGCGCAAGAGATCCCGCATCCTGGTCATCAAAATGCGCTGCGACCAGCATCGCAGCAGGGTATAAGCCATCAGTCGGGGGTGTATGTCTGGCTGGGTAGGCAATGCGCCGACGACCTAGTCCTGCTTTTTGCTGACGACGGAGGTCGTCGACCTCTAGCTGTCGGAGCTCCTCGGCCCTGTCGGCGCTGATTGTGGCACCGTGAAGGAAGCAGGCCAGGCAGCACTTCGGCGCATCAAAGGCAAGATGGTTGCGCAGGGCACGTCGGGTGGAGAAGGAGATGGAGTAAGACATACATATGGTACCCTCTCCCATGTATCGAGACACAATGTGTACAAAACTGTAGTGCGTACGTACGATATGCTGTCGCAATCTCTTGCCGATGAACCCTGAAATACATACCACATGCACTGTTGGTCGGGGGTCGGTGCAGGAGTAGGGAACAGTGGGTGCCCTGGATCTGTAATGGGCACCGGTACTCCAGCCTGGCGTACGGTCTCGAAAAGGTGTCGGAGGCCTTCTTGGCAAGCTCAGCACTTGCTTGCGCCTTGGCCTCGGCAGTTAGAGCGGCGTTTAGCGCGCTGCGCCAAGCTGCTAGTGAGCACAAAATGTTTGCTCCCACGTTTCAAAGTATTATATAGGGTCGGGCATGTCCTTGAATCTCACATGTACTGTGCGTAGCCAGTCCATATCGTCTAAGACCCGATGTAACCATGTGGTGTGCTGCTAATGTTGTGCTGTGCGGTACACATGTGCGACCAGTCCCCGTAGAGTGGTAGTACCGTGGTGTATCAGACGCCCAAGAAGCCTTAAACGATGTACCCGAAGAACCGAGGCAAGGGTGGCGCCTTGCGCACGGGCCAGGACATACATGTCGGTTTCGGGGTTACCCTGAGCTTTACCTTGGGGCAGGCGGAGCACTTGGCGGTATTTGTTGATCATGATGTGTTGCAATTGTGTGTGTTGCGCATCGGTCTGTCGAGGCCACGTCCCTGCATTGCTAAGATCCGCCGTCGTAGCTGTTGGCCTGAGCTCTGAATGGAGGCTTCCCCATGTGCCAATTCTGGTCCTATGGAGGCGAGCTCGTCCAGCTCTGTACCTAGGTGAGGGTACTTGCGCACGGCTAGGAGTGGGAATTGACCCAGCACAGGTGAGTCGATGGTGAAGCGCCCTTGCATGTCATGCCATAGCTTGTGTTTGGCCGTGCGGGATCCTGGGCCCCGAAATTGGAAGAGAACCTCCGTCTTCCCCGCAGCGAAGTTTAGATGAAGTCCCCGACGAACGAAACTGGTCGCCACAACTTCCAGAACATTAGGAGCTACCTGTATCAGGTGCGGCGCGGGCCCCAACACCACAAAGGCCCCGTCATCGAAGAAACAAATGTGTAGGTCACCCTGCATACGGTCGGGTTCTTCTGTGAGCATTTGTGCGAGGCTGCTGTGGAGGCTGATGGGGATCCTGATGTCCAGTTCAAGTTCGCGCAGGCTCGCCTCGGCCTCCTTCACACAAGCCGACAAAACATAATTGAAGACCACATTTCCCAGTTGTTTTCCCGGTACTGCGCCTGTCAGAGTAAAAGCGACAGAGGAGGCCCCAGGATAGCAGAACCACGACGATTGGTAACTGTCGGCAACCAGCGCTCGGACATGTCGAGATACTCCTTCGGATTCGAGGAGGGTGGGGCTGGTGGCTATGTGGGCCTTGAGGTCATCCACTGCTATCTCTGGTAGTCCTGCGACGCGGAGAATGCGGCAAAGGTCATCGTCACTGGTGCCTAGTTGAAGCACCAGCTCGCGTACCGCACGGTAAAACGCCGATACTGCATCGATCATGACAAAAAGTGCTGAAGTGCGCGCAACAGTGGCCAGCTCTTGACACGAGCGTATAGCTAGTGCTGCTAAATCCACTCCTCTGCCCTCAATCCCTCCGTATTGTGAGTCACCAGCCTCCCTGGGAAGTCCCTGCGCAAGGGGCTGCACGTAGCAGCTGGCGGTACTTCCTACCCACCTGCGAGGATATCATAACAGAGCGGTGATGCTTGCATGTCGCAGCATTGGCCTTTCGTTTCCAACTGTTTAAGTAATTCCCCCCTTTCCATTGCAAAAGCTCCTCCGCACGAAGGATGGACTTCATCACCACTGGAACTAATCGGCGCGCCAAATCGGCGGAGCAGCGCGCCTGGGATGCCATCTTGGCTAGCTGCTGAGGCCTTGGCCGTTGTGCAGGCCCGCTGAAAGGAGGCAAGCGTGGGTAGGAAAGTTTCCTGCGGGGGTATATCGTTGGTGAGGCTGGGAGGTAGGGCAGGCAGCAACTGTTGGATCGCCTGGGCCTCTGGCACTGAGACGACAATCCCTACCTCCTCCTCTGCAAAATGGCGAAGCCACCTGTCCGCCGCCTCCACTGGATTGGTGGCCATGGTACCGTCCTCCATTTCAATAGTAGGCAGGGCCCGTGATGAGAGGTGCTTTTGCGAGCCAATACCCATCCCCCGTAGCTTGGCAAAAGCAACGTCATAGTGATGTTTGGACCAGGCGCTTGAGACCTCCTTCGCAAGTTTGGCGCAGTGGGACGCTGCATCATTTGCGCTAGCCTGTCTGATCAAAACCGTGGTATGCTACAATATTAGGTCCTTGTGGGCCAGTAGGCAGGCCTTAGTACCCTGCAAGAAGTTCCAGATACCCAATAGTGGGGGCCACTTGGAGCCAGTGGTAGGAACTTGTAGGAGGTCCGTGGGGGGCATAGCGACGATAGCATTGATGTCGTCATAACCGTGCCTGGCGAGGAGCCTAAGGGGTCCCAACTGGTGTCGTGTACCTTTCTGGCGTCGGACCTGCGCCTGGCGGCAGAGCAAAGAAGCAGTCTCCCGCGGAATAAGGCGGCCTGCCTCCAGCAGTGACGCAGCCTCGCAGTGCAGAAGAGGAAGGTCTGGAAAGCTGGCGTTGGCCCTTAGTGCGTAATCGTGCTGGGACAGGCGCCGCCTCGGCTGCATGGCTCGGAGCAGCCGCCAAGCAGAAACGAGAACGTGCAGGCTGGCCTTCTGCGCTCTGCGCAGCATCTGTCGTTGCAGGCGTAGGAAAAAGCGAGCGTTCCTCTTGCAGTTTCAGTGTATCATAGCTGATCCAGTTCTGCCTGGAGACCTTCCCTGTGGGAGTCGAGCGTGTGGGGAATGTTATCTCGATGGCTTCACGTATGTGGTCGTCGCACTCCTTGGTATGGTCGGTAGCATGCACGCGAAAGTCGGGAGGCGTAAATTGCGTCAGCAGATGCTGGAATAGTTGGCGTGCCACTGGGTCGTCATACAAGGCAGGGTCGTGTGGGATCTTGTAGGGCCTGGGAGCCTCAGGGGCAAAGTCGGAAGGTGGGAATGCAATGTATGCCGCCACAACCATGTGATCAGATTGCGAAGCTGTAAGATCGATGTCAGTGTCGATCCCCTGTTGTTGGATCTGTAGGGTGGTCGAGAGAGCAACGTAGTCTCGACGTTTCGCAGTGGTTCTTGCCCCGGGAGCCTGCCAGGCACCCGCTTGGCCTTAGGGGTCCGCGAAGAAGGTAGAGGGGGGCCACTGACACGTGTGGCGCAAGAAATTCTTGAAACACTCTCCTGTGAGGTTCTCTTCTTCCTGGTGAATGGCGCCGACGGTGGAGTCAGGACGCGAGCCCGCCGCTGCATTCGCATCGATGAGGGTGATAAGATGCTCTGCGTCCCCGCGCTGTGCGCGGCAGAGAGCTTGTAAATCCTGCCACCACTGCTTGATCTCGCCTGGTGGTCGGCGCGAGTGTGGAGCATGTGCAACGCACGCACAGAGGCTGAGAGAAGGAGCACGAATCGCCGCAGGTAGCACCCTAGGGGAGGCACGTGTGACATAAAAGTGTGTCGTCGCAATATGACAACCAGGTGCGCATTCCATGGATGTGTTGACCCATAGTGAGCATCCCTCTCCGGCTGCGGCATGTAGCACAAGGTAGTCCCCAGCCGTAGTGACCCCCGTGGTTCGCATACGCGTCTCTACCGCGCCCACAAGCATGTGCGACTTCGTGGGAAATGTTACAGAAAGTTGCATCATAAGTCCCGTGATGATTAGGCCCGCTGTCTTCAGCTTCTGACGTTGACCCTTAAAGGCTCCCGGGTCCATAGTGAGGACGTTAGCAATAGCAACCCGGCCCAAGATCGCGTTCGTGATGGGGCGCTTGTTCTTGGCTTTGGGCTCCGGGATGATCTTCGTGAGGTCCGTGAGAGGGGCTTGAGCACTAGGGTCATGTTGCTGAGCCTCTGGAGGGTGAGCCCGTCGGACTTCTGGCGATACATAGCACAGCCATAGCCACGGGAGCGCGCTGATATGTGGCCCCCTCCCTACTATTTTACGCCACATTGGTTCAATGAACGTGGGTAGCACTTGCATGGCGTAGAGTCTGGCAAGGGTATCCACGCATACGTTCCAAGGATTGGCGACGTGACCCTTCACACGTTGAAACTATATTGCGCTGAAACGCTGATAAACACACTGCGTAAGACTGTCCGACAACGATTTAGTGGCAATCGGAGCACCCTGCACATATCCTCCCTGGTATACGCGCAATACATCCATGCTATCCGTGTACATATGCAGAGGTAAGGGGCACAGGGAGGATTGCAAGCTCCAGGCCATGGCCCAGATGGCGGCCTCCAGCTCTGCCCGAAGCGGCGTGAGCGGGTCCTTGGATGTCCATTCAGCGGGCAGCGGACTTGCTAGGTGGCCGAGCATAGTGATACCTAGCGCAGAGATGGCAAGAATGCAAAGCGCCCAGGCAGGATCGCATACTCGCTCGTTGTGCTTGTAACCCTCTGCGGTAGCCTCCGTGTACATTTCCAATCTGGTGCACTGCACCGCGGGATGCTACGGGAGCAGACCTGGAACAGCTTGAGCAGTAGATGAGTGCCAAAAAGGGGGCCCACGACAGGAGGTCCCTCGAAGGATGAACGGGCCAGGGGCGCTCCATGAGCTCCAGCGCGGACCTGAGACTGGGAACAGGCGGCCGTTGAATGCCTCTGGTGGGCCCCGATGGGGCCGTCGGGCCGTCGTAGCGCCTTCAACTTCTTCAACGCCTGGCAGTGGTGGGGGGCGCTTAGCAAGCTCAAAGAGAGTTGGGCCCGCAGTGGTCCAGTCGGCGTTTGAAGCCGCTAAGGGGAGGGGTGCATGGAAGAGGCGTCTAGACAATGCGGGATCTGAGCGAGCATGCGCGAATTCTCACCTGGGCGCCCCTCACGCGCAGCTAGCACAGGCGCTGCGGGCTCGGGGCTTAGCGAAAAAGCTGGTCGTCCGACGGCGCCTCCGCGCTCGCGGCCGCAGGGCGCCTCGCCTGGGCGGCGGCGGCGGCAGCCTCGGCGCCGTTGAGCGCCACGTCGTCGGCCACCTCGTCGCCCGCGGCCACGTCCCCTGGGCGAGGCTCATCTGGGCGTGCATGTTGTGATTCCCTGGCCTCTCCGATGTTGATCTGCACCGTCTTGGGGGCCGACTGCCCACTGGGGCGCCTGGGCGAGGTAGAGCGAGCACGGGTGTCCTGGGCGGCTCCCTTGGCCAGTGCTTCCTCAAGGCGGCCTCGGCGTTCAGCACGAACTTCAGGTGGTAGTTGCTCCTTCTGCTTGGCAGGCGATGCTGCTGCTGCTGCTGCCGCTGGCTTGGGCTCCTGCAGGGCCGCGATTTGGCTCTGGAGAGCTTCTCGATCTCGTTTGCGGCCATTGCTGACTTCCGTAAGCTGTTTCTGTATCTCTGTCATAGCTGACTTGAAATGGAGCAATTGGGCCAACAGGGTCTGTTGAGAGTGCTGCGTGCTCGCAAGGAGTCCTGGTGTTGAAGTTCCTGGTCCGATGTCCGCTGAGCCCGAACTCGGTGAAGCTCCAGGCGGGACACCGCGGTAGACGGCGTGCGGGGAGTTCGTGGTCCCGACGGCGGCGAAGCAGGGGGTGCTCTTATGGGCGTCATAGGCCACGTGCGTCGCTGTCTGAGCGTGCCCTCGGCTGGGAGAGGCACACGAATGAGTTCTTCATGACCATCCTCATCCAAATAGTCTGAGGCACACGGACGTCTCAGAGGCTTAGTCATTGGTGAGCGAGCGGCCTCTGCTGCCTTGCGATCTTGTTCTTCTTGAGTAGCAGCTTCTTCAAGTTCCCGAAAATGGTCAAGTAGGTCTTCTGCCAAGTCCAGCTCCTTCTGGAGTGCAAGCGATTGGCTCTTGCCCGTCTCAAGGTACATCTCGGGTTCCCGTTGAGCATTGGTGGCTTCGGCGAGCCTGCGCTTGGCACGATTGACGAAACATAGCTGTTTCGCCGTCCTTGCGCCAGGTGCTCTGGAGCACATCAACTGGTAGAGCACGACCGAATACTCGAGCCTCAGGGCCTGGAGCTGGGTCTCGTCCAGTCGTAGCTCCTGCGAGCACAGGATCTGGCGCTCGAGGCCCTCGAGCGTGGAGCCCAGCGCCTTGCGGAACGCGCCCAGCTCCTGGGGGGTGGTGGACGGGGGGGCTCCTGCCAGCTGCGGTGTGCCCTGGTCTCCTCGGGGGAGCACGGCAGGATGTTCCACGCGTCCTCGTGCTCGTTGGTCTTGTTCGGTGGTCGACGGGAGCCTTGGCGCTTCCATGGAGGAGGCATGGAGGCTGAGTCTGTCTTACTGTTCTGTTTTTGTGGATTGCACTGCGCGCACTTTGTAGACTCCCACTTGTTGGCGTAGCTGCATGCAGGACACTCCCAGAGATAGCGTTGCTGCTGCTGCTGCTGTCCCTGCCATGGTGCTCCACGGCGGCGAGACGACTGCCGTGAGCGTGAGGGCTGCCTGCTACGCTGGGATGTCCAAGTCATGCTGCTGTGATGGCTGTTCAACAATTCACTGGCGGCGGCTACTCGTAGCAGAGTCCTGGTTCTGCCTCGGTCGGCCCTGGCACGACGGTGCCAGGCCGGTTCGCCGCCTCGATCGCGGCTGGCCCTCTTGCTGCGCGCCGTGGCGGGGCGCGCGGGGAGGGCGGGCGCGTCCAGCAGCTTCCCCGCGCGTGAGGTCGCCTTACCTGGTCAGGCACCTGAAATCCTCTCCGGCCGGGGCGGCGGCTGATGAGGAGGAGAAGGAGGAGGGCAGAGGAGGATGGGGAGGAGGAGAAGGAGGAGGGCGGAGGAGGAGGAGGAGGAGGAGGAGGAGGAGGAGGAGGGAGGAGGAGGAGGAGGGAGGAGGATTCATAATGTGCACACGCGCTGATCCTGGCCAGGCCGTCCTGGGCCCTCCATGCCCGAGCCGCGAGGGCGTGCAGTGGAGGCCCATGCCAAGAAACACCCTGCTTGCCTCCAGGGTGCCCTGGGTTTCTCGCGTTTCGATGGTTGGGCGATGGAGAGTTGGACGTTCCCACACCAAACATCATTGGACGTCCTGGGTGTATGCACCGATCCTGGGCTCAGGGTGGGCCTGGTGACAGGGGCTAGGGCCTTCTCCGAAAGCTCGCGAAAGTCCCTTATCCTTCTGAGAAGTGTTCTGAGCCTTCCCCGAAGACAACACAGAACACTCCTCAGAAGGCCCGAGGGCTTCCGAGGAGCCCCGCCGCCTTCTGGGAAGGCCTCTCCTCCTCGCTTCCCCCCCTCGCTCGTCGCCGACTTGGGGCCATCCTGGGCGGTCAAACACGGGGCGGCGCTCAGGACCCCCCCACGGTCTGCCCCCCCGGCATCGCCCCTCGAGAGGACCGCTCGAGGGCCGCCTCCGGGGCGCTCCCGGGGCGCTCTCGGAGCTGTCCTGGGCGCCTCTTGGGCCCCTCCCGAGGCTCGCTTCTGGGTGCCGCAAGGAGCCACAACCGCAACTGGGTGGATTTTTCGGGAGGGCCCCTCGCGGGAGGAACCCACGGACATCGACATGGGCATTTCTGGTTGTGGCTGTGGTCGGGTTGGCCGTCCTGGGACGCCACATGGACCACAACCAGTACGAAGCTGGTTTCTGTGCTCTGACAGTTTCCGGCGTGCGCAAGACATTCACCCTGGCGTGTCATCGTCGCGGTTGTGGCCGCTTGCTGTCCGCGCATCGCTGGGGCCATGAGAATGTAGAAGGCGAAGAGACGAGACCAGCATCTCATTCAGTACTATGCAACCTCTTCCCCTAACAACACACTGAATGTGGGACTTACCTTAGCGCCACCGTTATTAGGGCTATCCCTAAATATGTGGGTGGATTCGTTTGGCACATCTGCAAGATGACCCCCTTGTCCATAATTGTATTGCACCTCCTAACTTGAGTTCCCTCTCAAAATGGCAGGGGTACTTTGGTTGCATATCAGCATTTATTCCCCTAACGTTTCGGAAAGGGTTTCGGCTTCTCGAGGGACTCCCTGGGGGAAGCTCCGTGACCACTTGGGCCCGTCTTCGGGCGGGCTTGGGACCTCTCGGAGAATGTGTTGAGCCATATTTGAAATCTTCGAGTCTATCCTGGAACATCGGGGGCCATCTTGAAGACATCTTGGGCCATCTTGGACGCTCCAACGCGTCGCGGCCGACCCCTCCACACCCAGGGGGAGGAGTAAGAGGGACGGGCAAACCCCTCCCCTGAGGGGAATAGGTTGGCACATAAGCTGGTTGGATTCATTCAGTCATGGGTTGCAAGTGGTAGCCTCATAATGCGTCAGTGCGCCCGGCCACGAGTCACGAAATGGGACTCACACCGAAGTCGCGTCCAGACAGCATCTGGCACGATCTAAACCGCGAAGTACGGATAGACTCAAGACTGACGGCAGAGTTTCTGGTCTCCGGGATGGGCACAGGCCGTGGCCACGCTCGCGGGGGGGCCGCTCTGCTGAACGTGTTTGGTCAAGGTCTCATCCGCCGCCGTTGTCTCCAGTCTCCGCCTCTGCCTGCTGCTGCTACTCAATTCCCCCCTGGTAAATGAGCGGCGTCGCTGGGAGGCCCTCAGCGCTTACCCTCGTGCAGTCTAGTGATTGCCGTCACTTTGAGTGTCAAGTGCGATGGGCGCTTGCGATTACCGCGCTCTCTGGGGCGGTGCCTACCAGGAAGCTTGGCCTACCAAAAGGGATTAGGGCGTCTTGCAGCCATATTCCGAGAAGTCCTCCCTCGCCGCCGTTGCCGTGGCAGTCGCGGCCGTCGCGTGTCCCCGTCCGTGCAGTCGCCGCGGCCGTCGCAGCTACGCCGCCGTCTCTGTGGCCGTGGCCGTCGCCTTCGCCGCCGCCGCCGCCTTATCCGTCGCGGCCGTCGGGTCGCCGTCGCTGTCGCCCGTGGCCGAGAGCGCGTGGTCGCGGCCTCCGCCGCCGCCGCCGCTCACCGAGCTCACCACGAAGCCTGTCCGCTGCTCCAGGAGGGGCACTCCCGGCCCGTCCGCGCAGCCAGCTCCTGCGGCGGCTGCGACGGAGGCGCCGGGGGCCGTGGAAGCGGCAGGGGCGCGGGGGCGTCCCACGGCCTTGGGTTGATTTCGCGGAGGGAGGAGGGGACCCTCCTCTCCTCGTCCTCCACCCTCCCCGCTCGCCTCTTCTTCTCCCTTGTCCTCCTCCCTCTCCCCCCTCCCCCCCTCCTTCGCCTCTTCCTCCTCTTCCTCCTCCTCCTTCTCTTCCTCCTCCTTCACTTCCTTCAAGCGATTCCGCCCCCAGAGCCCTGCGGCAATGCTATCGGTCCTGCTTTCACACTGGGCGTTCGCACGTTGGTGGCCTCTACCTCCACAGGGCAGCGGTTTGATACTTGATACGGCTGTATGGGGATAAGACTTCCCCAACCTTGCACGTTGGAACTTCTGGATCTGTCCGTTCTAGTGATCCCGTCTCTGACAGCGACTGTAGCCTCCAGGACAATGCACGCCTTCACAATGTACGCTCGCACGACTCATTTACATTTGCAGGGCATCGCCTTGCTACGGCTGTATAGAGGTGAGCCTTCCCAAGTTTAGCACGTCGGTAGCGTTGCTGATAGAATTGCAGCTCCGCACTTCGTGAGCTTGTCAGTTCGAGCGATTATGTCCCCTGACGAAGCGTTAGCCTCCAGAACATACCTAGCCTGGCGGCAATGTCGGCGGTCCTGCTTTCACTCCAGGCCTTCGCGCGTTATGAGGTATACGACCGTATGCGAGCGAGCCTTCCCCAGCTCATCACGCTTGGAAGTTTCTCAAGAACACGGTAGTTCTTTACTTCGTGGGCTTGGCCGTGTGAATGGTTCCGTTTCCAGCAGGGGCTTCATCTTCCAGGACAGCCCGGCGGCAAAGCGGGCGGCTTTGCCTTCACAATGCACGTTCCCACGACGTATTGACCTCCGCAGTGCAGCGCCTTGATGCGGCTGTGTAGGTGTGTGCCTTCCCCAGCCTAGCACGTTGAAGAGACTGCTCACCGACCCGGAGCCCTGTAATTCGTGAGCTTGTCCGTCCTGGCCGATCCGCTCCCCGGCCAGGCGGTAGCCTCCAGGACGCAGGCCTGGGGCAAAGTGAGATGAGCAGGGGCATGAGCAGCGGGCGGCTTTGCCCATCGGCAGAGGGATTCGCACAGTGAGGTGAGCAGGGGTGGCTGTCACTAGGCATGCAGGGTGCACATTAGTGAGTTGCGCGGGGGGGCTCGGTTTCGAGGTCGTTTCTTGATTCTCCGTTGTTATAGGGCGATCTGTTCGGAACGAGGCGGCGGCAGCCCATTGAGAGTCGGATGCTATTGTTTAGGACCTGCGCGCGATAGTACACGTTATTTTTCGAATCCTATTCAGTTTGCAACAGAAATTCTCTTTTCTTCGTCGTTCCTTGCGCTGCACATGCAGGGGGGAACATCACATAATCCCCTTGAAGAAGACCCTAAGCAGCTTCACGCAGTTACGACGGGGGCCAGGACGGGGGATCATGATGGAGTGCTACGATGGGGGACCGCGATGGGGGAGGTCGGGTTAGGGGTGGGGATCGGGATTGAGGGATAGGGATAGGGATAGGGTTCGGGATAGGAACAGGGATCGGGATGGGGACAGGGATGGGGATATGGACAGGGGCGGCAATGCGAGGCAATGGGAGGTCACGTCGCCCGACCTGTCCCGGATCTGGCCACGTACCATATTGTTGTTGCACGGAAGGCCACGGAAGGCCGGGAGGCCTTTTCGCCCACCTCTTCTGGAGCCAGCGACCCACGTATCACGTTTCTCGCACACATATGTGTATGTATATCGTTTTAATACATCAAGAGATAAATAATTAATACAGAGAGTGAGAGAGAGAGAGAGCAAAAGAGAGAGAAATAACAAAAACAACATATAACAAACGAACAATATCACCGTGCGTCCATGTAGGACGCATGGGCAGACGATCGCTGCCAACACGTTGCATAGGCCGCGGCCGGCGCGCCTAGAGGATAGTGAGGAGTGGTGCAGGAGGAAGAGGTGCAGGAGGAGGGGGGAGGGCCTGAACAAGAAGTGCGTCAGATATTCGGATGCTGCGGCGGAAGGGTGGTTGGAGTAAAAAGCGGGCGGCTCCGCTGGCGGAAGCCGGCGGAAGGCGTCGGAAGCAAAAGATGCGCCCACGAGCGAAGTCACCTTTGTGGGTCCAGGGTTTCTGGAGCCAGCCATCAGAAGAGAGGGAGAGCGAGAAAGAGAGAGAGAGAGGGAGAGAGAGAGAGAGATATACGATTTTCATAACGACGCCGATGCCGACGCCAACGACGACGACAACGGCGACGACGACGACGAAGAAGAAGAAGAAGTCGACGCCGACGCGGACGACGCGGACGGCGACGACGACGACAACGACGATGACGACGACGATGACGACGACGATGACGACGACGCCGACGCCGACGCCGACGCGGACGCCGACGTCGGCCACGAGGGCGACAGGCGACGAGGCAGCGGCGGTGGTGGCAGCTCGCGCTCTGCTGTTGCTCCTGGCGCCCGCCGCAGGCGAGTGGCCAGGCACCCCCCCTCCTCTTCATCCTCCTCCTCCTCCGCCTTTTCCTCTTCCTCCTCCTCCTCCTCCTTCTCCTCCTCCTCCTCCTCCTCCTCCTCCTCCTCCTCCTCCTCCCCCTCCTCCTTCTCCTGCTCCTCCTCCTCCTCCTCCTCCTCGCGCCCGCCGCAGGCGCGTGGTCGGGCAACCTCTTCACGCGGACGACGCCCGCCGTGCTGCGCAGCGGCGGACCGCCGCTGTCGAGCAGGAGCGCGCCCCCCCGACGAGGAGGAGGAGGTGTAAGAGGAGAGTCAGGGCATGAAAAGGTTCGGCGCCAGGGCTGGATTCGCCTCGAAATTATGGTCGGAACGCACACCTGGAGAGATCAGACGAGGAGGACGAGGAGGAGGAGGAGGAGGAGACGAGGAGGAGGAGGAGGAGACGAGGAAGAGGAGGAGGAGGAGGAGGAGGAGGGGGAGGGGGAGGAGGAGGAGGATAAGGAGGAGGTGGACGACGAGGAGGGGGCGGAGGTGGAGGCGGAGGTGGAGGAGGCGGAGGCGGAGGAGGAGCTGGACCCCCAGATCTCCGTCGACGTTTCCGTCACCGTCGGCGTGGTCGAAGTCGCCGTCGGCGTGGCCGACGTCACCGTCGGCGTGGTCGACGTCGCCGTCGGCGTGGGCGTCGAAGATTACGGCAGATCTCCGATGATGTTTTTTGTCCTCATCCGTACGTTGTTCTTCGTTCCCAGCCTCTGGGGCCGAACACGGGGCCCTTCGAAGTTCAGAGTTCGAGGTTTTTGGACGTTCTTCTCGCTTCCTGGATCGGGGAAACGTAAGACTCAGAGTGCGGTGGAACTCGGGGTGGCCGACGCTTGTTGACGGGCTCGACCTGGACTTTGCCGGTCCAGTTCGCGTGGGATGTTTGCAGCGGGGGCCCGCGTCAAGTTTCAGGCTGGGTCTCGCCATTTTCCCTAACAGCCCCGTCAGGACAACCCGAACCCCCCGAACCCGAGTCTTACGTCTCCCCGACTGTAGTCGGCGGCGAGCGAGGCGGGGAAATGAGAAGGAGAGAGCCTTCTCAGGAGGCGGCGGGACTTCTCAGAACCCCGCCGGCCTTCCGAGAAGTTTTGTTGCGTCTTCGGGGAAGGCTTAGAACACTTCTCAGGAGGCCGGGGGATTCCCGAACCCTCTGAGAAGTTTCAAGCAGTGGCGAAGCGTCCTGGCTCGCCGATAGGCCCACCAGACAATGTTCTAAGAACTTCTTGTGTTTTGCACGAACTGTTCTTAGAACATCTCTGGTTGAGTGAGTTTGTCTTGTTTTAACACGTCGGGCTTATGTTCTCTAAGAACATTGCTTTTGTTGTTAGAACATCTCTGGGGCTCTAAGAACATCTCGTGGTAGGGCTACAGACCTCCCGGGACGGTCGGTCCATGGTCAAAGGAGGCCCAGGTCTTCTCTTTCCCCCCCCCCGGCGCGCCGCCCAGGGAGGTTTGCCAGCCTCGGGGGTGCGCTGCAGCAGCTGCGCCTCGCCGAGGGCGTTGCCCCGGGGGCGCCGGGCTCGCCCCCCCCCCCTCCCCCCTCCCCCTGAGCGAGCGGCCGCGGATTGGAGCTCCGACGGTCCGTGTTCGGCGTCGCCCCCACAAACTTGCAGTGGAAGGCGGAGGAGGAGGAGGAGGAGGAGGAGGAGGAGGAGGAGGAGGAGGAGGAGCAGGAGCAGGAGGAGGATGAGGAGGAGGGTGAGGAGGGTGAGGAGGGGGAGGTTGAGGTTGGAGGAGGCAGGAGGGAGGAGGAGGATGAAACATGTGCACGCGCACTGATCCTGGCCAGGCCGTCCTGGGCCCAGGGTCGATGCACAAGGCCTCCATGCCCGAGGCAGCAGGGCGTACAGTGGGTGCCCATGCCAAGAAACACCCTGCTTGCCTCCAGCGTGCCCTGGGTTTCTTGGGTTTCGGTGGTTTTGCGATGGAGAGCGTGGCGTTCCCACACCAAAAAGTCAATGGACGTCCCGGGTTCTCAGGGTTGGGTTTCTTGTGGAAGGTTTCTTGTGGTCGGGCCCCTACTGTATACTATATGCGCGTCGCCCCCTCAGGGGCGACGCGCGCACCGAGACATCGGATAGTATGTGCGTCGTGGCGGGCGCGCTTTCTGGCCACACCGCTCGGGAAATTATAGACTACAATACGAGTATACTAGATGTTCGTGTCGGACGCGCGCCGCCGAGGAGGACGTATAGTACTAGTTACTAGTATGACACTGTGCGTCCTATGCTTTTGTTCAATCTGGGCGTGGATTCTCGAGTTCGGCCTCTGGGGCCCCTTCTCGGGTCCCACGGGGCCAGCAGGAGTGGATCCGGGGCAAGAGGACTCGCCCCGGGTCTGGGTTCGGGACCTCTGGGTCCCCCCTCTCCTCAATTTCCCGTTCCCTCTATTTTCCCTCCCCTTCCTTGTTAGCCACAAAGCGTTGCCCTCCTCAGAGCTTCCTCTCCTCGGGAAGACGAGGAGGAGTAAGAGGAGGACAGCGATGAAGGTAAGGAGGAGTAGCAGCAACAGGAGGATTCGGACAGGAAGGGTCCCATGGTCCATCAAGATGCTGATGAGGAGGAGGAGCAGGAAGAGGAAGAGGAAGAGGAAGAGGAGGAGGAGGAGGAGAGGAGGAGGAGGAGGAGGAGGAGATCAAGGAAGAAGTGGCGGAGGATGAGGAGCAGGAGGAGGAGGACGAGCAACACGAGGTGGACGGTGGGCGAGGAGGAGGAGGAGGAGGAGGAGGAGGAGGAGGAGGAGGAGGAGGAGGAGAGGGGACGAAGATGAGGGGGTGGAGGAGTGGCCAAAGTGCTGCAACACTCCCCTGTCTTCCGCTAGAGTCCAAGCGATCCCGAAGCGGACGAGCAGCACGAGGAGGAAGGTGAACGAGGGGGGGGCGGAGGCGGGGGAAGAAGTTGAGGGTGATGTGTTGCAGCGTTTCCCTGTCCTACGCTCGAGCCTAAGCCCTCCCGAAGAGTTCGCGAGGTGAGGTTCGCCAGGCAGCCTATGTCTCGTTGCGCCTCACCATCATGGCGCGCGGGCACGTGGACGAATAGCCGCCAGCTGTCCTGGCCCAGGGAGGACGCATCAACGGCAACCTATTGCCACCGATGACCTTCTAATGGACAGCTTGGCTGAACGATGGGGCCAGCTGGGCGAGGAGGAACGCACGTCGGCAGTATCGGCTCTGATGTCCTTCAACCGAATGCCGCAGGAGCGCATCGACAACCTCCTGACGAGGTTCGACATCTTCCGCAATCGGGCGCAGCAAGCTGATCAAGTCATGATCGGCAGCGAGGGGCTCCGTTTCCTCTTGCTGCGCGCAGTTGCCGTGCCGAACGCTCAATTATTATGCTCCTACAGCACTACAACATGGCCTACCCCACGACCGCTCAACGGCCCACCCACATGACGGGCCAGCTGAAGCGCTTTGGGAACATGATAGAGGGATCACCTGGCAACCTTGTTTCGGCGGTCCACACTGCCCAACAGCACACGTTCCTTGCGGGTACGGACGCGCAGAACCAGAGCTGGGACGGCATGGGTCCTGCTGCAGTGGGATCTGCACCAAGTCCCCCTGTACCAGCCGAGGCTGCGTCTAGAAGCTGCGCCTCTAGCGCGGCACCCCCGGCACAGGGACACTCCCGGCAGCAGAAGCCGACCCAGGCACCGGCACCGACACCGCCAGCCCGCCGACGACCCCGATCTACGCGACACTCCCGTGGAACAACGTGATGCGCACCTCTCTTGGGCTTACGACCGCGGCACAGCGCGCCGGCGCAGCCCCGACAACCACAAACCCGCAAGGGTAGAAACTACCGCTCTTTCCCAGCCACCCTGTCCGAGAACGACCTCCAGGAGTTGTTTCGCGGGTTTCGGGCAGGGAAAGGTAAGGGGAAGGGGAAGTTTAGGACCGCGGGCATGGGTTTTGGCCGCCAAGGCAAGCCCAGGGGTCCCGATGGGGTGCGTCTCAAATGCCACGAGTGCGGCTCCGAGGAGCACCTCGTGCGCGACTGCCCCCGGCGCCGCCAACAAGGGCGCGCTTTCTTCCTCAACACTTACGCCCCAGCAACACCATCAGCGCCATTATCCTCACCACTTACTCTTCTTGGACAGCAAGGACCGCTGGGACCCTCCGAGCAACAACAGCGGCTACTCCGAGTTTTTCGTCGGACGGCTCGTGGCAGCCCATTGGCAACAACAGTTGGTCAGCTTGGGCAGGGACAACGCCATCGTCTGCGCCCTCACGGCACGAAACCGAACGAACTACGACGACTACGACAGGAGATGGCCGACCTCGTGGCCGTGCACAAACCTCTTCAGCACCGACGGTTCCGGCGACTACGTCACCGGGCCGTCAGGCGGCAGCGGGGCAAACACCACCAGCCGCACCAGCTTCAGGGGCACCAACAGCACCAGCAGCTCCACAAGCATCAGCGGCGCCACCACCAACAACAACACAACAGTGGTGGACACAAGTGGCCGGTGCATTCCCACATGGACAAAATAAAGGGACGCGCCTCAACAGGATAGGCGACCTCAACGCACGGGTCGGTCGCCGCGCCCCCAATACTGTCAGCCGACGTGCAGTTGCCAAGCTGGGCTTGCACTCCCTCATTTTCATGGCTTGCACTCCCTCAATTTCATCCCTCGCCATCAGCACGCCATGTGGATCGAGCTCCACGTGGCCACCACAGTCCACACCGGCAACAATGTCACCGCCAGTGCTGGAGTCTCCCCAGGATTTGGCTCCGCTCGATCAGAACAGCCCCGTCGAGTGAGCCAACCGCCTGGGCGAGTGGCCACGTGGTTCGCCGGCCTCGGTACCTGGATGTTCAGCGGCGGCCGACCCGACCGCAACGCACACGCCACGTTCGACCGCACACAACGACGGCACCTCGACGAGCTCCACAGCACACAGCGCGAGTTTGAGCTCGCACGGCAGGCCGCGCAGAATTGGACAGAGACACCTGTTAGTTAATCCTGCTCCTGTGCCAGCCGCTGCGCCGATTCTTCCGCCTCCCTCAGTGACGAAGTTCGGTGGCGACGATAGGGAGTGCCCTATCTGCCCCGATGCCGTCCAGCACGGCGACCGGCTGGTGCGCCTCCTTTGTCACAACAATTTTGCGGTCCACACCAGCCACAACACCTATGCGGGAAGGTTATCCAGATAACTCATGCGCGCTTGGCAGGATGGGCGGACATCTTAGGTCACGCCACTCAGTGAGTATGGCACCTCTCGCTGGTTGATTCTAGGAGCTCGTCGGACTTACGCAACGCAGATCCAGGCATATAACGACGTTGGGGCTGGAAGTTCTGCGCTCTGGACACCATCACCATCATCTGTTCTTGTGTAAGCTCTTTAGCTCTCTGCAGCAACATCTCGGCTTGATGTCGTCCACGGGGAGGGGGCGCAGTCTATTTAATCGCACGCGAATACTCGCAGTGGGCCTGGGTAAACCTTGAGAGATGAAGCCCGATCCGAGTCTCCCAATAATGGTGTAGGAGTCGGAGTTCGGGGGATGAGGAGGAGCATAGGTACGTCGGCGAAGGAAAAGGAGGAGGGGCTGGCGGACGAGCTTGTGCAAGAAGAGGGGTTAACCAGGATGGGATGGAGGATGCGTGGAGAGGAGCAGAAGCAAAGGGTGGAGAAGGCGGAAAACGAGTAGAGACTGGAGCAATATTCGTCTGCAGAGGAAGCAGCGTAGCGTTGCTTGCTCCCGCCGCAGTTCCGCACGCGCGGGCCGCGTCAGGAACCCCGGGGCCGCCGGGGAGAGCCCGAACCAGCAGCTGACGCCGGGCGCGCTGACGCCTGGTACGCGCCCCCCCCGCCCCTCTGATCATGAGGCGCGGCCTCTTCAGTCTCCTCGCGCCGCAGAACAAAAAAAACCCACGGTCGGTGTCTGACCCCCTTTTCTGCGTCAGGGGGTACTGCTGGGCCCCAGGGCCGTCAACAAACACGATTCAGAAAGAGACGCCCGTCCCCAGAGAAGCGGTCTGAACAGTTCCCCAACGTCATATTTTGTTTCGATCCCTCAGCCATGCCGTGTGTTGGGTCCTTGTTTTGCAATCGCTGCGCCGCGCGGCTCGCTTCTTCATCTCCTCGCCCTCCTCACCCTTCTCCTCCTTTTCCTCTTCCCCCCTTCCTTCCTCCTCCTTTCATCGTTTCCCCCTTTCCTCTCCTCATTCTCCTCCTCCCTCCTCCCATGGCTTTCGCTCCTACTGCTCTGCTGCGCTCCTTTCGGCGCGCCTCTCACGCGTCTCCCGCCTGCACAGGGAGCTCCACCCATGGCCACAGTGCGCGTGCTCGCATGGCGTCCCCGAGCCCATCTCGGCACACCCTCAGGAGGAGGAGGAGGAGGAGGAGGAGGAGGAGGAAGAGGAAGCGGAAGCGGAGGCGGAGGAGGAGGCGGAGGAGGAGTCACGTTTCGTGGCCGACAGGGGTGTCCACCTGGGGCCTCAGTGGGCGTGCTCGCACGGCGTCGCCGCGCCAATTCCGGCACACCCCTCACGCGGCTCGTGCTCGGCAGGGGGCTCATCTGCGGCCACAGCGGGCGTGCTCGCAGGGCGTCCCCGCGACCATTTCGGGACTCCGTCGTGCGTTTCGTGGCCCCACGGGGAGCTCACCAGGGAAAGAAAAGGTACCAATACCGCTACCCTTCGGCCGCTTTTCCCTCTGAGGGCCTCCTGGGAGGCCCTCGTCACCACCGCTGGATCCGCCTCGAAGTTCTGGTCAGAGCACCCCGGGAGAGGTCCGTGGGCTAGTGGTAGCGGTACCTTCTGGTTTCCCCAGCTCAAGATCTGGCCCCAGTTGGCGTGTTCACCTGACACCTTCGCTCCCATGTCGGCACATGCATCACACGACTCGTGGCCCCCAGGGGGCTCCGTCTACGGCCTCGATGGGCGTGCTCGCAGGACGTCCCGAGCCCATGTCGGCACACCCCTTCCTGTTCATAGCTGCACTTCGATTACATAGGGTTCGCTTTTTCGCCAGGCTAATTCACAACGTTGACCCCCAGAGGTCTGGACCCCTTCCAGGTGACTGGTTTGTCATCCTGAGTTGTTGTTTGACGGTCCCGAGCCCAGGTTAGGGCCCCGGAGGCCAAACATAGCGAAGCACCGTCCGTCGTGCTTTTTCACGACGCGAGGGGTCTGGGAATTTCTCGGGGAACACGCAGTGAACATATTTCGAAGCCTCTCATCCCAGCGTCCATTTCATCAGCTCAGAGATCGTTCCGAATATTGATTCCGGCCAGCCCGATCCGATCGGATTCCGATTGTCCGACGTCCCGATACGGCCCGATGTATGCATGGCACCGTTGTGCGTCCTGGCGCAGTCGATCCGAAGCCCAAACGCTGCGGCGCCCGAGACATTCTCCAGAGCCGCGGGATCTTAGATATTCTCAATTTACCCTCACCCGATTTTATCCTCTATTGGCTTCGTCTTAGATTGGGGGGGATTCTCGATTTGCCCTCACCCAATTTTCTCCTCGTAGTGGCTTCGTCTTAGATTGGGGGGTATTATCGATTTACCCTCACCCGATTGTATCCTCGGATTGGCTTCATCGTAGACTGGGGGGCGCGAGCACTGGGGAGGCGATGAGTGCGGGGGGCAGCGACGGCTACAGAAAGAGGGACACTTTTCAGGGCCCCCGGAAGGGGCCCTGTAGGGCCCTGAAAGGGGCCGTCAGGGCCCGAGAAGAGCACACTTCTCCCCCCCAATTCATTTGGTAGCAAATCACGGGAGCCTCGTGTCCCCTCTGGACTCCGTCCTTGGCGTCGATTAGCGCCGGCCAGCGTCGCTTCAGCGTCGACTCAGCGTCGATCAGCGTCGATCCAGCGTCGATTTAGCGTCGAGCTGGCGTCGATTAGCGTCGATTCGCGAGGGCCGACAAGATGGCATGGGAGGCTCCCATGAGCTGCCACCAGACATTCATTGCTCCCCCATTATCGGGAGCCTTGAGACGGGGGTCAGTGCAAACGGGGGTCAGCCAGAGCGCCGGATCTTGCAGGATCCTGCAGGGACAGGGGCGCATTGACCCGGGTTTGGGTGCAGGATCCTGCAGGATCTTTCAGGATCTTTCGCATTGACCCGATTTGGGTGCAGGACCTTGCAGGATCTTGCAGGATTCTGCAAGGCCCGACTGACCCGGGTCTGTATTGACCCGGGTCAGCAGATCCCCCCCACTGATGCGCGCTCCGTGCGATGCATCGGCGATGCGGTGCGCGCAGCCCTGCATTGCAGATTTTTGGTTTCTTGCTGACCCGGGTCTGATTGACCCGGGTTAGGACATCGCCGATTCATTGATGCGCGCTCCGTTCGATGCATCGGCGATGCGGTGCGCTCCACCGGCCTTGTCTGCTCGGGGTCCGCGGCCCCTCGGCGAGACGCGCCCCGCGGCCAGGCGAGCGCGAGGACGGCTCCCTGCGAGGGACGGCGCGCCTCGGCGAGGAGGTCGCGAGCGCGAGGAGCGCCGCCCACACGACGACGACGATGACGATGACGACGTCATGACGACGACGATGATGACGACGACGACGTCGAGTGCGACGATAAAGACCTGGCGCTTTCCCTCTCCCCCTCCCTTGAGGCGAGCGTGGTGCTGCGCTTGTGCAGCAGGCTTTGAATTCAGTTGAGGGCCGTTTGGGAGAACAGCAGTTAGTCTCCAGGGGGCCCTCGTCGCCATGCAACTCGGACAACTGGTACGGTCGGACCTCGGGAGGGGTGTGGTGACAGATGTTGATCCGATTCTGCGTTTCCAGTGCCTCAGCTCGCCCTTCTCCGCTGAATATTTCCTCCCACTCCAGACGGACACCATACGTGCGATGCCAGGTGATGCCGCCATGTCTAGTGATGGGGGCAGTCATGTTCGGTCGAATGCTTCCGACGGCGAGGGGCGCGCCGACCCCATCGTGGCAATGCTGCAACGCATTGGGTCTAACATGGCTACCACGTCAAGTATCGAAATGTTCAGAATAGCGGTCAACAAGTGCGAAGATAATTACAACGTGCTCAACGACAGGATGTCCACGCTAGAGGCTCAGATGCCCGAAAGGCTAGACGCAGCCCAGGAAGCAACGCCACTTGCCAATTCCAGGGCAGAGTTTTTGAGAGCCAGTCCAGTCGAGAAGCAACCAGCACTCGCTCAGGCACTTCCTGGTCGTCTTCAAGTGCTTCAGGCCTCCGTTCTCCCAGGCGGCAGCGCGGGCAGTCTGTGGGGCCTCGTTCGTCGGCGTTCACCGGCTCGGACAAACGCGAGCAGGACTCCGGTCCCAGAGGGATTTGGATCGGCCGTTTCGAATCCACCATGCTCGCGCATGTCATGGCATCTTTCACCGTCGCACATCAAGCGTCCGACCTCCATCGCCGCCCACAACCTCCACGAAACATGTCAGCCTTTTCGTTCGAGATTGCCAACGATGCGATACAATTTGTGGAACATGTCAAGAACACGTGTTTAATGCTCCAAAACGCCAAGGGCGTTAACTACACCATCCCGTACCCGTCGCGACGCTAACACTCATTCTGTCGTCGCAACGTGGTTCTAGGCAGAGCGTGGCAGCGCGATTCGAAGCATTGTGCATTCCTGGCGAGAAGATCGGCAATGGCGTTGGCTGGTATGTGAGTGGGCATAAACTGATTGACCGGGAACCAAGGACAAGGTAGTCTACATCTTACAGTCGATGTCAGAACGCGCCAGCACGTCCGCCAATCTGGAGCCAGACTGTGAGATGTTCAAATTCCATGAGGTGGACAATGACCAGATCGAGTCACCGGTCTCGGAGTGCCGTCGGATAGGGTTTCACTGTGCCCAATGCGCCCGAACATGCGTTTGACCCGCGCGGGTGCTGGGCCACTTCGACTGCGCGGCCCTCAGTTGCGCGGGCCAGGCGGCGGTCAGCATCAGTGTCGAATCCCAGGCCTGCAAGCGCGGTTTGTTTCTCTCTTCGGCTTCCACTCCTTCTTTCAGTTCCAGCTCGCCCACCCCGCCTTTCCTGCCTGGGGCAAGCCTCCCATCCTGTGCGGGCAAGCCATGTTACCCCAGCGCCGATTTCTCGGTTGTGATTTGCAACGTAAGATCTCCTGCTGGAGGGCGCGCCGCCAGCGATTCTACGCATGGGCAGCAAATTAACCAGCTGCTTCGATTGGTCCGGGGTCGCGACGTCCGTCGCCCGCCCGTGCCCAGGCGGCCCGCGGGGCCCAGCGAGATTTCGACCTGCTCGAGGAAGAGTTCCCGGACATTCTCCCGGACAGGTGCTTTTATCAAACACCGGTCTGCTGGAGGTAGACACGCTCGTGGCCTCGGGCGCGATGTCGCGCCCTCCATGGTAGCGCCCTGGTGCCGGGGGGGCATTAATGCGTGGCGTCCACGGCAGTTTCCGCGTGTATAACGCCCAAATCGATCCCAGCAGCGCCGTAGCGCAGCCAGAAGGAAGTCTTCGGCGTATTCGCGTTCGCTCGCTTCGCGCCGACGCCTGCGCAGCCTTCCGGTCGGCGACTTCGATTTCCGCGCTGAGGAGGGGGTCGTGCTGCGTGACTGGGGGGGCGGGGCGTCGGGGCTGTAGTCAGGCGCAGCACGTGGAAGCCCTCTTCCCTTGTCTTTGAGAAATCGCACGCGATCATTCAACCATCGCGCGACGGGCGCGAGCGGCGACGGGCCCGCGCGGGCGCCCTTGGCGCGGCTAGATCGATTGCATTAGTATCGGCATTGCATCGGTCTCGCCCTGGAGGTCGTTGGCCCCCTTCCTGGGCCGCCGAAGGCGCGATGCATGAAAGATTCTCGCAGCGGGGGCCGACCCGCGCGGCGCCCCCGAGGGCGCCGAGGACGTCGCCCAGGCCGCCGCCAATGACGTCATTGACTACGCCCGCGCCGGAGGCGCACCTGCTATCGAGGAGAAGGCCCGCTGGGCCCCCGCGGCCCCGTGCGCCACCCGGCAAGGTTCATTTGATTCGTCTGCCTGCAGCGCGCCCCGGGGCCTGTCCTGAGCTGCAGAAGCGGTTGTTCTTTTCTTCTCCGGCGCGCGGCTCGATGCGCGGGGTCGCCGCGCCCGCCTGGCCAGATTCATGGCCGCGCCGATCGCGGGGCAGCTCGCAGAAATCAAGGCACCCGAGAGGCCGTCGGCCCAGAAGCCAGAAGCAGGCATCTCGTTGCTTGTTTGCTAGTTGCTCGTTGCTAGTTGACATCTCTGAGAGACGGAACTCGCTGAATTCTGTGCCTCCGCACTGAACCCGGGGGGTTCGCTCCCGGGGCCCGACGCGGCCCCGTGTGAAGCGCCTGGCCTCGGGGAGGCATTCCTACGATATCTGGGGCCGCCTTGGACCCCGGAGCGACGCGGTGGGCCGCGCATTTCGCGGGCCGCCTGAGACGCGGTCAAGCGCGCCCGGCGCATCTGACGATCAGCGCGTCCGCTGCGCAGTCGGCGCGGGGTTTCGCAAACAGCATTGTGTCCTTAGTCCAGGGCCAATGTAATGATTCGCGCAGGACAGGTTGCGGCGCGCGGGTCACGGCGCGTTCGATGTGGAGTTTGCCAACCCCGCCACCACCCCCGCGCCGCGATCAGTCTTGGGCGAAATGAAATTCCCGGGGGAGGTTCGTCGCGCAGTTGTTGCCCTCGATCGTGAAGCCTGGGTTCCTGCGTTGTTTGGCGGGTCTCGAGAAGATGGTTGGTGGGCCGTGCCAGACTGTCTTCTCGCATCGTCGCCCTTCGGTGACGCGCGGGCCCGGCGCTGCGCTCGCCCGGACACTGGCGCCACGGGGCTCCGTCAGTCTTGGGGGCCCGCGCCCGCGATTGTGGCGCGGTCGCCCAGGATGTCTTCCTTTCACCAGCACTCGTGCCACCTGTGTCCGAACGTTCTGCGCGTCCAGCTGGGTAAGAGTTCAACCGCGGTAAGTCAGCGATCTTCCTGCTGGCTGAGGTCATTGCTGACGAGGGTCGGGGGCCCGCCGACGCAGCCCCGATGCTATTCCAGATGGTTTTTCCGCCCAACGACCTCCTGATTTATTTCTCAGGAGCGGTGGTCCTGCGACGTCTTGGAGGGCGCCCCTGCGCAAGTGCCTGTCGGGGACTCGTGAAATCAAGGCTCCTGGGCTCGGTGTGACCAAGGGCTCGGCTATCTTTAATTAGAACGCAGTCAGGTGTCTTTTTTTCTCTGTCATTCAGTTATTCTAGCTGGGCAAATGATAGTTAGCTGCCCACAGAATGCCCGCGGCATTGTCATGCTCGACCCATCGTCCGAGGTGGCGTGTCGACCCAGCCGATCAAGCTGGAGTTGGTCTCCCCTGCGTTGTCCATTCCAATTCCAATGATTTATTCCGCGTTCGCACTCGCATTTGCGCCGCGGCTGAAAGCGACGAGTGCCCGATTTTATTGTGGGAAAATATTTCGTGGAAGGTGCGGTGGTGCGCTTTCTCATGTCTCGCTGCGATCAGCTGCGCGTCCTTCTGGCGCGCCTGTGCCCGGTGCGCTTCGGGCCCAGAGTGTCGCTGAGGGGTGGTTGCGTTTCCGTTCTCCCGCGGGATATCGCGTTGCCCTGCTGCATCGGATGAAGTTGCTTTCGGGGCCCGGCAATGTTGCGCATTTTGATCCCGTTCTGGGTTTCGCCATGAAGCCCTGGCTTGCAGATGTATACTTGATTCCGTTCCGAAGCCTTCCTTAACGTTCGGCGTTGTTCTGCTCTTTGCCGGGTGCCCACGCTGCCTGGCATCTTCTGTGGGCGCCCAGGGGCCGATCGTTTTTCTCGCTGCTTAGGATGCCGCCGTGTGCGCGATAGTATTTCGAATGCTCTTGAGACCCCTTTCCTCTTGAGAATGCGTTTGCTTGCTGGCATTGATCGCGCCGCCGTTTTACCGTGCAGCTCCTCGGAGGCCCCCGAGCTAGCCGCCTCCCCATTCGCGCATGTATTCAGATCGTGCCCTTCGCTTTGCGTTTCGACTTTGCCCCCGATGGGGGGGGGCGCGCGGCTGACCGCTGCGCCGACGACGAGGCCCGCTGGCCCGTCAGCATGGATGATTTGTCGTCGTCGTCGTCGCCCCTCAGTCGCGCGCGCCCTTCCCCCTTCTGCGCCCTTCCCCCCCGCCCAGGTGGGCAGCCTCCGCGCCGTCATCGCCTCGTCCGGCCCCGATGAAGTCAAGGCGCGCCAACTGGGCGGTCAAAATACGCCGACGCATGGTTTTCCCGAGCCTTCTGCGTTGGCTTCTCAATCAAACATTGTGGTTGAATCTCCTTCCTTCTTCTTTCTTCCCCCCTCTTGCCCCTTGCATCCTGCGTCCTGCTTTAGGCGTGCTCTTCCTCCTCATTTTCCTCCCTCCTCGCCGGGACTCCTCGCCTTCGCCCTGATGGCGTCTCTGGAGGGCTGAGCCTTGCGCGGCTGTCGGCGCTTTCGCTGGCTCCTGGGAGGCCCAGCGGAGTGGGATGGTACGCGGGCCCGGTTGGGAGCTCAGCTGTCGCCGCGTTCGCGGGCTTCTGGGAGGCCCACCGGAGTGGACTGATACGCGGGCCCAGTTGGGACCTCACGGCTTTTTACGAGGCAGCGAATTGTGCAACCGTCGCCATTTTCGTTGTTCTTGGGAGGTCCAGCGGGGTGGAGTGGCACGCGCGCCAATTTGGGACCTCGCGGCGCCTTGCGTGGTTGCGAACTGCGCAACTGCGTCACTTCCGCGCACTCCTTGTAATTCCAGTGGAGAAGAGTGGTACGCGGGCCCAGTTTGGACTTCGCGCTTCCCTGCGTGGCTGCGAATTGCTTAATTTCCCTCCCATTTCGCGCGTTTTTGGGCGGTCCAGCCGAGAGGGGTGGTTCGCAGTCCCAGTTGCTTCCTCGCGGTTCCCTGTGTGGCGGCGAATGTTTTCGCGGGTTCCTGGGTGGGTTCTGGCAAGGTCCAGCGGAGTGGAGTGGTACGCGGGCCCAGCTGGGACCTCGCGGTTCCGTGCGAGGCAGCGACTTGCGCACGTTTCGCCATTTTCGCTGGTTCCTGGGGGGCCCAGCGGAGCGGAGTGGTACGCAGGCCCTGTTGGGATTTCGCGGCTCATTGTGTGATCGCGACGTTCGCACATTCCGCCGCTCTCGTGGACTCCTGGGAGACCCATCGGAGTGGAGTGGTACGCAGGCCCGGGTCGGTCCTCGCGGCTCTTCGAAGGTTTACGAGTTTTGTAATTGCCTTCATCTTCGCGGGCTCTTGGGAGGTCCAGCGGAGTGGAGCGGCACGCGCGCCCATTGGGTTCCTCGCGGCTCCCTGCGTGGTTGCGATTTGCGCAATTGCGTCACTTTCGCGCGCTCCTCGAGCGGACGAGCGGAGATGCGAGCGAACTTCTGCGGAGTGGATTGGTACGCGGGCCCAGTTTGGACTTCGCGAGTCCCTGCGTGGTTGCGACTTGCTTAATTTCCCGCCCATTCCGCGCGCTCTTGGGCGGTCCAGCGGAGCGGAGTGGTTCGCAGGCCCAGTTGCGACCTCGCGGTGCCCTGCGTGCCGGCGAATGCTTTCGCGGGTTCCTGGGTGGGTTCCTGTGAGGTCCAGCGGAGTGGAGCGGTGCGCGGACCCGGGTCGGTCCTCGCGGCTCTTCGAAGGTTTACGAGTTGTGCAATTGTCTTCATGTTCGCGGGTTCTTGGGAGGTCCAGCGGAGTGAAGTGGTGCGGGGGTCCATTTGGGACCTCGCGGCTCCCTGCGTGGCTGCGAATTGCGCAATTGTCGCCACTTTGGCGGGCTCTTGGGGGGTCCAGCGGACTACGCAAGAAACCGCGCGGCGCTGCCCCGTCACGCAGCGTTTGGCGCTGTCGCACCGCAGCTCGCAAAGAAAACCTGCGCCACGCAACGCGTGGCGCTATTCTTTTTGTCCGCGTGGCCCCCCATCCCCAGCTGCCTTTGGCCCGCTATGCCACCTCCCGCGCTTGCTTGCTCAGCGCGACGCGCTGTTCTGCTGTTCTGCTATAGAACACGCGCATGGCGCGGATCTTTCCCGCGGATGTAGCGTTCGGTGTTGTTGCGGTTGCTGAGCATACATGTCCCTCCTTCAAACCTTTGTTTGCATGCTTCGCATATGTATATATCTTGCTTATTCGTGCATGCTTCCTTGCGTGCTTATGAAAGTTCGTGCGCACTGCGGGCCCTCCAATTTGTTTGTTTGAAGTGAGTTTCTTTACAACTATGCGCCATCTGTTTAGAGTCGGCTGGATACGTTTCCAGGTAATTTGTCAGGATTGGTGTCGACCCTCACGGGACCCTTCTGATTCAAACCGACTGTTTGAGCCAGCTGTCCTGTATTATTATATTTTCCCTTTCCCTTTTTTCTCCTCTGAGCCTCGGCACGCGTGCGACCTCCCCCGGCGCCGCCGCTTCCAACGTCTGCTTTCGTCGCCGCTATACCGACGTCCCCGGCTGCCGCCGCAGCCGTCCCTTAGATCGATGCGACGATGGGATACTTTCAAAGCGCTCCCCCTAAGTGCTGGCCCCTTCCTTGGGGGTAATTTTTGGCCTGTCCCCCAGATCCATTTCTGATGGCCCTGTGGCCCTGACCAGGGGCCCCTGAGGCCAAAATCCGGGACAGGAAACACGTCGGGATCGAATTTGTTTTCGGGTCATCATCCTGGCCTCCAGCGGCCGTGGGCTGTGCGGGACGGTCCGGGCACCCCCAAAACGCTCCCGGCGAGGCGCAGCTGCTCGAACGCACCTCGGGTCTGGAAAACCGGGGAACACCGACGAAACTCATATCGTCGGCGATCGGGTTGCCGCCGCCGCCGTCGTCGCCGCCGCCGCAGCCGCTGCCGTCGTCGCGTGACGGAAGGCCAGCGGGGGTGCGCAGCGCCGGCGCGCCGCCCCCTCTCGAAGGACGCCGCCACACGCCGCCGGCGCGCCCCGCGCGTTCCCGGCGTGGGGGGACAGGCCGGGGATGCGCCGTCTTTCAACCGCCCTGCGGGGGGCGCCCGCGTGGTTAGGAGGAGGGGTCCTGGGGGAAGAGGAGGAGGAGGAGGAGGAGGAGGAGGAGGAGGAGGAGGAGGAGGAGGAGGAGGAGGAGGAGGAGGAGACGGAGGAGGAGGAGGAGGAGGATGAGGAGGAGGACGAGGACGAGGACGAGGACGAGGACGAGGAAGAGGAGGGGGAGGAGGAGGAAAAGGAGGAGGAAGGGGGGGAGGAGGAGGACGAGAAGGAAGGTGGGGAGGGAAGGGGGAGAGGGAGCGGGAGGGGAGGAAAGGGTATACCGATGTCGTTTTTCGCTTAGCGTTTTGGGGGTCTCCTGCGAGGCCCTGATCGCCACACGGCTAGACTCGCCCTCTAGTCAGAACGCACCCCCAGGTATCGGGACCTTTTGGTCTCCCCATGGGGGAAGGGGAGAAGAAGGGAGGTAGGGGAGGGAGCGGGGATGGATTGATGCTGGGAGGGAGGATTACGATGACGATGACGACGGTGACGGTGACATTCACGGTGACGATGACGACGGTGTTGGGAGTTTTGTTTCTGGTTCTTCTTCCTCTGAGTGGCTGCCCGCGCGCTCACTTTGCTTGCCTTTCTCTTGCTGCCTAGTCGCGGCCCGACTAGTGTTTGGACTGCTTCGCGAGCCCGCAGACCAAAACAGTATGTCCACCAGCACATGACGCCGAGCGACTTGTCGCTACGGTCGCGATCAAAGAAGCATCCCCACGAGCAGGCCTAATTCTCGTGCCTGGTGATTCAGCTCCCATGGTACCCGCATGTTGCACTTTCCAGCTGCCTCCACAGCTGGCAGCTCCCACCGCTCGGCGCAGCTCAGCCCCGGCGCAGCGGCTTCCCTCGGCGGTGCGTTTGGCCCGCTTGCTCGGCGGGCGCGCCAGCAAGTAGGTTGCTCGTAACCCGAGCTAACTCTGCTGACGCTGTCGGACCCGTTGGCCTGCAGTCGCGACAATTCAATGTATCCCCACCAGCCTTGGCTCTGAATTCTTGACGCAATTCTGGACGCCTCGCTTTGCAAGTCTTGACGCGTACCCCATTCGCAATTCTTGACGCCTCGCTTCTTCCTCCGCGTTGTTCCTCTTTCCTCCTCTGCCGCGGAATTCTGACCGCTGCTCGTTAGCTGCGTTGCTTCGGACGGCGCCCAGCCCCCCGGCGCGCTTGCGATCAAAAAGGTATCCCCACCAGCCCATTCAGAAGCTTTGCCCATGATAGCAGACGGGAAAACCTGAGCCATCTTGGAGGTCGCCGTGGGCTCTCTGAGGCCGCTCGGGGGCTTTTTGGGGCCGTCTTGGGGCCCTCTTGGGGCCCTCTTGGGACCCTCTTGGGGCCCAAGAGGGGTTCGCTTGGGGCTCTCTTGGGAGCCTTGGAGTGCCTCTTGGGGTCATCTCGGAAGGTTATCGATCAAAAGAGGGGGTTCCTTGATGTCGCCCCCCCCCCACCCCCCCTCGGGGGCCACGATCCTCGTGAGAGGTGTCGGAAAGTGGCCCTCCCAGGGGCGGCGGAAACACTATCCTCTGCCACCTCGCTACGGGGAGGGGTGATGATGCTGATGTTGATGCTGATGTTGATGATGATGATGCGTATGCTAATAACGATGCTGATGATGATGCTGATGATGCTTAGGATCATGATGCAGCTGGTGGTTGTGGTGTGGATGATGGTAGTGATGGTGGTGATGGTGAGGGTGGTGGTGATGATGAGGACCGGGGTGACGACACAGATGATGACGATGAGGAGGAGGAGGATGATAAGGTAGCGTAGGAGGATAACGATGCGGAGGAGTGACAACCATCCGATGATTCCGATGATTACGAGTATGATGTTGATTGTGATGGTGGGGGTGGTGGTGGTGGTGACGATCACAACCACGATGACGATGACGATGGTGATGCAGGTGATGATGCTGCTGGCGATGAGGCTGATGATGGTGCTGCTGATGATTATGCTGATATATAATGGTGCTGATGCTGCGGATGATGATGATGATGATTATGTTGATGTTGATGCTGACGCGGATGCTTATGCTGTTGATGGTGATGCGGATGAGGACTGACATGATGATGGTGATGGAGAGTGTGATGATGTTTTTTGATGAGCATGATGATGCTGAGGATGATGCTGATGATGGCGATGTCGATGGCGGTGGTGATGATGATGCGATGATGCTATGACGATGATGATGATGATGATGATGATGATGATGATGATGATGATGATGATGATGATGATGAGTATGATGCTGATGGTGATGGTGATGGTGATGTTGATGATGATTATGATGATGCTGCTGATGATGGTGATGCGTATGAGGAGAAGGACGGGGAGGACCAGCATACTCCCACGAGTCATTAACGATGTTGGAATATACCGTCCCTCCAAGTTGTCTCTTCACAGGCCCCTACAAATGTTCATGTCCACTGAAGGAACAGCCCCGTTGGAAGACAACCGTTTCAAGATCCTGAACATACGGAAACCGTATTCTCGAGATTCCGACGCCCAGGATAAACCTGATTGTTGCGCATTGGCGATCCAGAACCGTGCCAGAACGCCAGTCCTGGGACTTCAACACCGCGAATCAACGTAGCTGTGGCGCCCTCTTAACCCTGTGTTCTTCCAAAGCACGATTTCTGGTATTTTGATTATGGGAACCCGTGAAACTCTGGCAACTTGAAGAAAGACGGGTGTGCGCGGCGTTAAGGCGAGAACCAGTATTTGAACAGGAACCCTTTCAATCCGTGAGATGCTTGCAAATGTTTGAAACGAATTTGCGCGGCGTTCAGGCGAGAGCCACATTTTGAACACCACCCGCCCTAAACCCGTGAACCTTTGACAAATATTTGAGATGAATGTTCGCTGCGCTAAGGCGAGAGCAACGTCTTGAAGAGGAACCGCCCCCAATCCGCGAAACTTCTGTATTTTCTTAATGTGCGCGGCGTTCAGGCGAGAGCCATATTACCTAACAGCGAAGACTGATAGGTTTCTAGTAGGGTCAAAAGAAAGCATCATGACTCCCCAGGGGGGTCTGGGCGGGATCCGGGCGGGTGCCGCGGAAAACCGGGGACTCATTTTTTTGGCCAACTGTAGCACAGTTCGTGGTCTTCGAGTTCCCAGAACTCCTTTCCTGGGCATGATTTTGAATGCCCGGAGCCGACTGTAGGCCACTTCGTGGTCTTCGAATTCCCAGAACTCCATTCCTAGGCATGATTTTGAATGCCCGGAGCCAACTGTATGCCATTTCGTGGTCTTCGAGTTCCCACAACTCCGTTCCTGGGCAGGATTTTGAATGCCCGGAGCCAATTGTAGGCCACTTCGTGGTCTTCGAGTTCCCAGAATTCCATTCCTGGGCATGATTTTGAATGCCCGGAGCGTACTGTAGGCCACTTCGTGTTCTTCGAGTTCCCACAACTCCATTCCCGGGCCACATTTTGAATGCTGAGGCAGGCTGAGGCTGAGGTTGAGGCACGCTGAGGCTGAGGCAGGCTGAGGCTGAGGCCGAGGCTGAAGGCAGACTGAGGCTGAGGCTGAAGCAGGCTGAGGCTGAGGCTGAGGCAGGCTGAGGCTGAGGCTGAGGCTGAGGCAGGCTGATGCTGAGGCAGGCTGAGGCTGAGGCTGAGGCTGATGCAGGCTGAGGCTGAGGCAGGCTGAGGCTGAGGCCGAGGCTGAAGGCAGACTGAGGCTGAGGCTGAAGCAGGCTGAGGCTGAGGCTGAGGCTGAGGCTGAGGCTGAGGCTGAGGCAGGCTGATGCTGAGGCAGGCTGAGGCTGAGGCTGAGGCTGATGCAGGCTGAGGCTGAGGCAGGCTGAGGCTGAGGCCGAGGCTGAAGGCAGACTGAGGCTGAGGCTGAAGCAGGCTGAGGCTGAGGCTGAGGCTGAGGCTGAGGCTGAGGCTGAGGCAGGCTGATGCTGAGGCAGGCTGAGGCTGAGGCTGAGGCTGATGCAGCTGAGGCTGAGGCTGAGTCAGGCTGAGGCTGAGGCCGAGGCTGAAGGCAGACTGAGGCTGAGGCTGAAGCAGGCTGAGGCTGAGGCTGAGGCAGGCTGAGGCTGAGGCTGAGGCAGGCTGATGCTGAGGCAGGCTGAGGCTGAGGCTGAGGCTGAGGCTGATGCAGGCTGGGGCTGAGGCAGGCTGAGGCTGAGGCCGAGGCTGAAGGCAGACTGAGGCTGAGGCTGAAGCAGGCTGAGGCTGAGGCTGAGGCAGGCTGAGGCTGAGGCTGAGGCTGAGGCTGAGGCTGAGGCTGAGGCTGAGGCTGAGGCAGGCTGAGCTGAGGCTGAGGCTGAGGAGGCTGATGCAGGCTGAGGCTGAGGCAGGCTGAGGCTGAGGCCGAGGCTGAAGGCAGACTGAGGCCGAGGCTGAAGGCAGACTGGGGCTGAGGCTGAGGCAGGCTGAGGCTGAGGCTGAGGCAGGCTGATGCTGAGGCAGGCTGAGGCTGAGGCTGAGGCTGAGGCAGGCTGAGGCTAAGGCTGAGGCTGAAGGCAGACTGAGGCTGAGGCTGAAGCATGCTGAGGCTGAGGCTGAGGCAGGCTGAGGCTGAGGCTGAGGCAGGCTGATGCTGAGGCAGGCTGAGGCTGAGGCTGAGGCTGATGCAGGCTGAGGCTGAGGCAGGCTGAGGCTGAGGCCGAGGCTGAAGGCAGACTGAGGCTGAGGCTGAAGCAGGCTGAGGCTGAGGCTGACGCTGAGGCAGGCTGAGGCTGAGGCTGAGGCAGGCTGATGCTGAAGTAGGCTGAGGCTGAGACTGTGACTGCGACTGCCGTTGCCACTGCGACTGTCATTGCGAATGCGACTGCGACTGCGAGAACAGCAGAATTCTACAACTGAATTCTCATCTGAATCTTAAGGGGAATGCTTCCAGATATGCTCCTTCACATCGCTGTTAGCTTGCTTTGCCGGGATAATTTTGAGAACGGTCCGCCATCAATCTGTGAACAACTTGTATTTGGTATATACGAATGTTCGCCGCGCTCAGGCGAGGGCCACATTTTGACAACCACCCGCCCCCAATCCGTGACACTGTTGCAATGTTTAAGCTTCAGGATCATACATGGTTAGGACGTCTGAGGCGAAAAGCCCGACCCGCTCTAAAAACATGGTTCGGTGTGTGACAGGGAGAAGTTGATTGTAAGTAAACGCATGGAGAAGGAGGATGAAGAGAAGAGAAGGAGGAGCAGGAGAAGGAGGGGGAGCATTCGTCTACCCCCCTTCCTCCCTCCCCGCTCGCTCTTTGTTCCTTCCCACGTGTTCTCCCCCACTCCCCTCCCTTTTCCGCCCTCGATCCTTTCTTCTCAACCCCCCCGAAGTAATCCCCCGCCTTCATCACTTCCTCTCCTACCCCCCATTCCTCAACCTCCCTGTAGCCCTCCCACCATTCTGCCTCCCTCACCACCTTCTCCCCCTTTCCCGCCCCTCCCCGCTCCCACGCCCCTTCCTCCAGCTCCGCGCCCCCTACGTCACCGCTTCCCCTTTGGAGCAGGGCCGTTCC
>CAUYUJ010011348.1:153244-183244 GCA_963575745.1 Prorocentrum cordatum | reverse complement strand
CCAAGCGGCTCCTGGAGGCCCTGGGCAGCGCTGCCAAGAAGCCCAAGCGTCTTTGATCGCATGCGGGGCTGCTGTGGAGTGCAAGTGGAGCTTCAGCAATGTGGAGCTGGAGCGAGTGTTGATACTGGTGTGCAGCACGAGATAAGTTTGTGGTCGGCCAATTCATCGAGCTGGTCGTCGGCGCAGACGTTGTTGGAGTGGGCCCACGACAGTGCTGATCAGGCGCTGCCAGATGTGCTTTGTTTGCAGGAGCATCGCATCAAGAGCGGTCCTCTGTTGGAATCGGCTGTTCGATGGGCCAGGAAGCGCACCTACTACATGTACGCGCACAAGGCTGGCTCGACGGGAGACGGACCTCTGCAATCGAGCGGCGGTGTAAGCGTTCTCAGCAGATTGGCGGCCAGCAGGGAGCCGCAGGTCCTGGATGAGCTGTTCCTGCCATCGCACCGAGTGGAGTCGGTGCGCCTCAATGTGGGTTTGGCGGTGCCGCTGCACGTGGTCTCCCTGTATTTGGTAACGAGCATCGGCCTGACCAAGCAGAACGTTGACATTCTGACGCAGCTCATGTAGTACCTCGGCTCACTTCCTGGGCCGTGGATCGTGCTCGGGGGCTTTAACATGCTGCCCGAGGAGGTGCAGGAGTGGGCCCTGCGCGCTCGAGCGATACTGTTGACAACGGGTGCACCAACTTGCGGTGGCAGAGAGATCGGCTTTGGCGTCTGCTCGCGCGTGCTGTCTGGCTTCATCCACGCGGTGGTGCCGATTGAGGGCTCGACGCTGCAGACGCGCATCCCTGTACACGTTCGGCTCCGAGGCTTGGGGAGACAGGCGCGTGTGACGCGCCCGGTCTTTCCGCTCAAGTTTCCTATCTGCAAGCCGCCCCCTGCGCGGCCTGCGCCGCAGATTGCTTCAGGCGAGGAGTGGCCCTGGACGATTGGAGAGGCACTCCATGGAGACCTCGGCGAGGCGCGTGCTGCTTGGTTTCGTCATGCCGAAGCCTATATGTCGGAGTTTCACGACTTGTCGGACTGGGCTCAAGGAGCCTGGAGAGGTCGCGCCGAGGGTTTCAAGACAGCGAATGAGCCGTTCATTCAGGCTTGGGAGCGCTCTCTCAAGCAGCATTCTAGTAGTGAGTGCAAAGCCTGGGCCAGGTTCTATTCGGCGGCCTTTCGCTTGTCGGAGTTGGGCTCTGCAGCCAGAGCTCGTCGATGCCCGTCGCTGGCTGCCTTGCGAAGGCAGAGGGATGTTGTCAGTCGCATTGTTCTTCACTGTTGGCCTGAGTCGGGGTCGCTCAGCAAGTGGGCCGAGACCCCACGTCAGGACTTAGTCGATTTAGTCGCGTCGCGGTTTGGTGGGGAGTCGGCCAGGGTCTCGCAGTTTATGGAGGCTGCGAGGCAACACGCGGCCAATCTCCAGAGGGCATCGAGAGCGGAAGCAGCTAGAGCTTGGCGTGAGTGGGCCCAGGCGGCGGTTCTTAACGGTGGCAGCTGCGCCTTTCGCTTCGTCCGTGATACAGTGCAGCCCTCTGTCATGGAGACGGCGGCAGAAGCCAGCGCTCCTTCGCTTCCTGTAGCAGGCCAGGAGGCCCTTGATTTGATCATGCAGACCTGGACTCCGCTCTGGGTTAACGCAGAGCGTGAGTGCGAGCCGCGCCCCGCGTCGTGGGACCTCTCACGGCCCTCTACTGGGGGCGCGGATGCCGGTGGAAGCACGTGCCCGCGGGGGGTCCACCCGAGGCCCGAGGTTGGCGGAACGCCGATTGGAAGGCTTGACGAGTACGCCGAGCTCCCACCAATCACTCTTGAGCAGCTCGATCGAGTGCTCCAGAGTTACCCCGCCAACGCAGGATTGGGGTGGGATAAGTTCCACCCCAGGCAGGTGACATATCTCCCAGGCTCGCATCGGCAGGCTTTCCTGGACATCCTGCATGCGTGGGGGAGAGCGCCAGAAGATCAGAATCTCTGGACGCTTCTGGTCTTCTTTTTAAGCAAGCCCAATCCCCCAGGGGGTGTGAGACCTATCGTCCTGTTCTCCCTCTGGACTCGGGCGCGGTCGAGGCGTCGTCAGGTCGTTGCTCGTCGCTGGGAGAAGTCTCTGGCGAATGCCGCCTTCTGGGGAGATTCGGGGCACACCTGTGACAGGTCAGGACTAGCGCACAATGTGCTCCAGCGGTTCGCTCGTCTGAAGGGGTTTTCGGCCGCCAGTGGGCTGCTGGACCTCTCGAAATATTAGGAACATATTTCACATGAGGAGCTTAGGAGGGAAGCCATCAACACTGGTTTTCCGCTAGCCCTTCTTCGTAGCCTCTGCTCGGCGTATAGGCTTCCTCGGCGTGCTGTTTGGCAGGGAGCGGTTGCGCCTGCGGTGGGGGCCAATGGGACTGTCGCTGCGGGGTGCAGCTGTGCGTTGGCGCTGGCAAAGCTGCTGGTGCACGCGCTACTCGTGAAGTTGCAAGCCAGGTTCCCCGCGGTGCGGTTTCAAAACCTCGTGGACGATTTGTTGCTCCAGGCGCTCGGCACTGCTGAGCAGGTTCTTTCCCAGCTTCCTGGGGCCATGATGGCCTTGGTCCGTGGGCCCCAGGAGAAACAGCGGTGGGTCAACTGGGATAAGACTGGCTATTTAACATTCTCTGCAGAGCTGGCCGTACAACTCAACGCTAGGTGGTCTCTCGGCGATGAGGATCGACTCATCGGGACCAGGTGCTTGGGCACCGATGCTAATGACGGGTCGGCTCGGAGGGTGGGGGAGCAAGATAAACGAATCGCCAAGGCCAAGAGAGTCTCGGCGAGAGTTCAGCAGCTCAGAGCTGCAGGCGCTGCTGTCAGCACTATTCAGAGGGGGTCTCCTACGGCGACGGCGGTGCGGGGGAGTGCGGTCACTGGTCTATCAGACCACAAGTTACATGGGTTGAGAGTGTCGGCCCTTCGTGCTGAGGGCCGCCTCCCTGCAGGCACCTCGGTAGGCCTTCGATTGCGCGTGTCCCCCAGGGGCTCCTTCAGGGACCCTTGGGTTGTGCATGCAGTAGAAGTGGCGAAGCAATGGGCTCTCTCGGCCCTCTCGGAGCTGCCAGGGCGTGGCCCCATGCAGGGTTGCTGGGAGGCTGGTAAGGACCTCCTCGGCAACGCCAAGCCCTGGGCGCACTGTATCGATCCCAGTCAGGTTGTGCTGCTTTGCATGACGCGCATTGGCATTGCTATGCCCGCGGCCTTCTCTTTGGTCTTCCAGGGCCTCGAGTATTCCATGCTGGAATTCACGCCAGGGTTTATAGCGGGGCGTGCGAAGGAAGCTGCGCTGGTTTCCTCTGACGTTCTTGCTCTGACTAGAATTGAAAAGGGGTGGCGGGGGGCTCTGCATTGGGGGCCTCTCAATCACTTCCTCTCTCGCAGTGTCGCGGGCACCTGGGCGCCGCGTCGCAGGGCGGCGCTGCGGAGCTTGGTGGGTGGGCCCCACTGGCCACAAGCGCGGCTTTTTAGGCATGGCAAGGCCCAGCACGGTCGATGCTTGGTCTGTGGAGGTCAGGGCACGCTGTTTCATCGGTTTTACGAGCGCCCGTGCATCGAGGCGCACAGGCGTGATGAATGCCCGCCACGCGCGCGGGCGACTGCCAGAAAAGTGAGCTCACTGGCGCCAGAGGTGGTGGACATGTTTGCTCGATGTCTGTTCCCGTCTCCAGCCCGTTGCTTTCCTATTCAGGAGGCCAACCTTGAGGACCAGCTGATCTGGATTGGGGCCCCCGAGGGCTGGAAGTTTTCGGGAAAAGTTCTTGTGGGCGGCAGCGCGTTCAACACTCGGTTTCCTGGGCTCTCTCGCGCTGGGCAGCCCATCGTCCAGATTAACGAGAGCGGGCGCCTGGTGGCAGGCGCCTTTGGTTAGCTGGCCTTTTCTCCTTACCTAGAGCCCATCTCTGTTTCTCCGCCATGTTGAGGGCACCGCAGGGAGAACTTTGGAGGAACTCAAGACACAAAGAGGCCCTGCTTGTAGTTTAGCTACGTTTTACTGGTAACTTCCCAGCACGTGAACCTTACGAGGGCTCAACAAGCGAATATGCGGGAGCAATGCAGTAATTTGCTAGACGTAGAACGTTATAGTGTTGGTCGACCACTTTCATCGCACATATGCTGTGTAAACATCATCAGAATGCCTGGCAATTCCCCCACGCGCACATACACATATGATAAACTAACTAGCAAATCACAGGAACCTAACAGGAACACAACAGGAGCATAACAGGAACATAGCAGGCAAACAAGAGTCTAAATACACCACATACACATATATGTTAAACTAACCAGCAAATCACAGGAACATAGCAGGAACATATCAGGAACATAGAACATAACAGGAACATAGCATACAATGCATACAATGAAAACGACGACATAAAAAACACACGCACCCTTCAGGCAACCTAAAAGACACTAGCAAGCAAAACGCGCGGCAAAACCCAAGCAACGACAGCCACACACATATGTATAATACACCGTAGTACATAATCAAAGAACATTGGGCCTCACCAATAAGAGGACACATCTGAACGCAGCCCCCACTCACACACCCACGCTCCGCTTCTGATTATGGGCTTGTCGTTAGGGTGTGAGGGGATTTTTGGTTGGGTTAGGAACGGGGGCTTGGCTATCAACGATCGGCTTGCGTTGAAAGATTTCTCAGGTGCTGAGAGGCCCCGCCCCCCTCGCATTTCGGAGCGGGCTCTGGCGTTTCTGGTCTCTGGCCTCTTGGGCCATTGGGCGTTTCTTTTGCTTTTCGGGGAATAGGCCAGAGGGCAACCGATAGCCAAGCTCCCATTCCTTACCCAAACGCGAGCCTGGTCTTCTTTCCGTCGCTCGCCCCGGCTCGAGCGGATGGAGGGGATAGTGGACCTCGCGCTTTTGGGCGAGGGTTCGGGGGCCGAGGATGAGGCAGGACTGCCTGGCCCCCCCGCCGCCGTGGGCGGCCCGGCACCCGCGCCCGCGCCTGCGCAGCCTGGCGCAGGGCGCGTTCGGGTGGCCCGCGCTGTCTTGGCCCGCACCAGGACTTTGGGCTTTGGGGAAAGGACTTGGGGGAATGGAAAAGACGAAGAATGGAAAGGAGGAGGGAGGGAGGGAGGGAGGGAGGGAGGGAGGGAGGGAGGAGGTAGACGGACGGCGAGGCAGGGGAGGAGCAGGAGAGAAAGATGAGAAAGAGACGAAGAGGAAACCGCGAAAGGACGTCGCAGCCAGGTGTTGGACCAGGTCCAGGCCAGGGCCAGGGTCCACCCTCGAGTTCCTCCTTTCGCGCAGGACCAGGGTCCAGGCCAGGGGATTGGGTCGTCTAGGTCTTGAAAACGCTCCTCCCCCTCCTCCTCCTCCTCCCCTTCTCCTCCTCCTTCCCTCCTCCTCCTCCCTCCCTCCATCCTTCCTCCGCCCCCTCCCCCTCCTCCGTCTTTCTCCTCTACCTCCTACCTCCTCTTGCTTTGTCTAATGCGGCGTCCAACCTGATAGGAGGGCGCAAACCGTGGCAGCAGACGCTGCGGCAGCCGCGGCCGAGGAGAAGAGCCGCGTCCATGCGCTGCTGAGCGCCGCCTTCGGCGTGGGCGAGGACGTGGTGGCTAAATATTCCCTTACCGTCGACTCGGTAGGGCGGGGGTGCCACATGCTAGCACGTAGCACGTCATCATGTCCTCATTCCTTGTTGCTTTGTGTGAGTACCAGGTACGTGCCATGCCATGCTGCATGATTGCTGCAATTGCTGTTGGAATATGATGTTGTTCTACTCGTGTATAGGTCTGGCCTGCAATCTCTCGATGCACGTGCATCCGTTGGCACCATGCCGCTTTGTCTCGGCGTCTCCGGCTAGCATTCCCGCCGTCTGGTTTGGGCAGGGCAGGTCTATGAGATGGTCTGGGGTCATCATAGCGCTCGTATGTCTGGACGGGCTGCGCAACGACAAGCACAAGGGTTGCGTCGGGAGAGTATCAAAGAGATCTTGCTTTTAAGTTGTTGGAGATACATACAAGCCAGATCAGAAAAAAATAACAGAAAGCTTGTCGTCGCCTCTGCTGTGCGCTTCGGCACGGGTCAAGTGGGACGAGACGCAGCAGGAAGTCCAAATACCAGTAGTTGATGCATCTAGTCCTGCGCTGATTCGGTCCCAGAATGTTCAGAATTGCGCGAGCATCATGGTGCCCCATGCGTGGTTCAAGAGCAACGTGTTGGCGACTGCACAGCCCTGGACGGTGCCCCTGCTCTTACTGACGAGGCTCACGGGTGAGACGATTTATGAAGGGCTGCAGCAACTCTCAATATTCTTCGATCGCCGTTTACCCTCGTTGCCATCGAATGCACGATGGCTCATATTCGTGTTGATCGCAGACGATGCTGGTGCGAATCTTCGCGTGGTCTCAATGATCAGGTATGTCGTGCGGGAGTCTGGTCGGCTGGCCATCATATTGCACATGCGGTGGGAATGGGGAATGGGTAGTGAATTACGGTAGTGACGGGTTTGGAGGAGGAGGAGGAGGAGGAGGGAGAGAAATGATGGAGGAGTCCTCTGGGAGGACTCCTCCCGGACGACTCCTCTATCTGTCCTCCTCCCGGAGGGGGACAGATGGGGAGGAGGGAGGAGGAGGAGGAGGAGGAGGAGGAGGAGGAGGGCGCCAAAGAGGGGAGGTGCATGGCACATCTGGCGCACCGTTGCGCGACACCGATGCTTACGTACCTGACTTTGTGCGGCCCGATGTTCAGGGCGGCCCACGTGATGGTGATTTCAACTTATTGGATGACAATCATTCGGAAGTTGCGTGGTTATCTCGAGGGCAAGGTGATTGTACAGCACCACGGAGGTCCACAGCCAGAGCATCAACGAATGGCCCGACAGATTCTTCACATGACGTGCGCACCTTAACTGTCTGCCATCATGGTCAATTGGTAGTGTTGTTTCGACTTCTCCTCCTCTTCCTCCTCCTCCTCCTCCTCCTCCTCCTCCTCCTGGGGATTGGCATAGGACGAGGCAGGAGGCAGATATATGATATATGATAGACTATTCTCATACGCACTTCTCCGAGGGAGTAGAGCAGAGGGGATCAATGCGTCCGTGCGTCTTTGATTTGTCTGTCCGTTATTCGAAATTCGTGAAGGAGAGGTCTAAAAACACATGGGAGCTCCACCATTTTAGCAACAAGCCTTCACAAACACAGTGTAATGGCAATGCTTCTGCGCATGATTGTTACAGCCCCCAAACACACCAGTTTTCAATGTATTCTCATACGCACCTCTCCGAGGGAGTAGAGCTCAAAGGAGATTAATGCGTCCGGGCGTGCGTGCGTGCGTACGGGGGGCCAGAGGCGCCCCTGCGGGAGCAGCGGGGGCTCCCGAGCCCCGCCGCCCTCAGGGGGGCCAGCGCAGCGCGCCCTCGTCGTCGTCGTCGTCGTCGTCGTCGTCGTCGTCGTCGTCGTCGTCGTCGACCGCCGTCGTCGTCGTCGTTCCGTCATCCTCGTCGATCCTCTACTCTCGATCCTCCTTGTCGGTCCTCTTGCTCGATCCCCGATCGGCAGCGTTTTTTTGTATGAGCCTGGAGGCCCTCTTATCCGCAATCGCGGGGTGCTACGTATTCTACTCAGGAGCGACGGCACCTCCTGCCCCTTCCTCCTCCTCCTCCTCCTCCTCCCGGACTCCTCCCTTTCCTCCCCCCGCCGACTCCCCCGCCTCTGCATATCAGAAACCTCCCCCCCTCCTCCTGCTCCTTCCCCTCGCAGTGGCGGTCCTGGGGTAGCTGGACTCCGATCAATCACATGTGTCAACGATCGGCGGTTGGGATTGGGGATCGGCATCCTCCTCCTCCTCCTCCTCCTCCACCTCTTTCTCCTCTTGGTCCCGTTCTGCTCCTCCTCTTACTTTCCTTTCCACGTCCCCCTCCCTTCCGCCCCGTGGGGGAATCTCCCCCTCCTCCCTTTCTCCCCACTCCGCAAGTGGTCTAGATCCTCCTCCCCCTCCCTCTAGAAGGAGGGGGAGAAGGAGGAGGAGAAAGACGACGATCCCTCGTCGTTTGTGTTTTTTCTATCTCTCTGACCCCCCTCTGTGGTCAACCGAGGCTGGGCCGTAATATGCCCGATCAGTACCTCCCGCCGCACGTCAGGCAGCTGATGGACACCGCCCTGGGCACCTTCCAGAGCGATTGGCGGAAGAGCACCATCACCGTGTATTGCACTTGTCCTAACATTGATCAGGCAACATGCAGAGTCATTAACATCAGCAGAGTTGCAGATGCTTTCATGGAGCTGGTTTTCAAAAACAAGATTGCGATCCCTGTTGTTTCCAGATGGTGGAAATGCGCCCCGGCAGCCAGAAAACTTCTCCTAGGATTGTGTTGTCACAACGTCCTGGCTCATGTTGCACCTCGAGACGGCAAGCGTACTGCAGCTGCTGCGGCTGCGAATGCGCAGCCAGGAGACTGGCACGCAGAAGTGTCATACCGCATCAGGTCCACTCATAGGTGGTTCAATGACAATACTACGATTACCAAGTTGATGATTTACTTGAAGGGTTTGTCAGTTGAGCAGCACATCATGTCCTGGATCTTGAAACATGATTGCAGTGGACGCCCAGATTCAGACGCGCGCCCGGGCGGCTCGGAGTTCTCAGAGTTCTTTGGGCAACACGAGATCCCCCGCCATATCCCGCGGAATCCTGAGAGCCGACGAGACAGTGTTGTCAATTTCATGGTCCCTCAGACATCTCCTATCTGGGATTCGCTCTCAGAGGGCTGTCAGCTGTTTGACCCGAGGTTGGAGGAGGAGAACTGGGGATGTTTGTGGTATTTTGCACTTGGTGGACAAACTGTGCAGATGATTTTTGACGTGTGGGCATCCATCTTGAGTCTTGTAGCGAGGGTGTGGTGGAAAGTCGGACTCAAATTGGACGCCTGGCCTTTCTTGGTGTTTCGCCTGATTGCCGACCAATTTCCAGACTTGAAGCGTGAAGCAGCGCAGAAATGGCAGGATGCTTGCGACAATTGCCTTGGGAAGACATTCTCTCAACTCCATTCTAGAATGCCTGCAGCTGCAAACTGCTCCTCGGCAGAGTTTCGAGCCATCGTTGAAGAGTTAGCAGCTCAAGTGGACGTGAGCATCTACGATGTTGAGATGAACCATTCCCGGAACCGCCAGAAATCCGAGGCTGGTGCTGGCCGCGGAAGTCTGGTGCAAACCCTTTCGCTCAACCACATGGTCTGCTCCATTGGGGCCCACGACAAGTACATCCGGCAGTGCCAGTGCAAGGAGTCTGTAGTGAAGCGCGGCCGCTCCTGCAAGGAGAAGGACCAAGAGGGATCCAAGTTCACGAGTGGCTTTTCATATTTTGTGCAGGTTCGAGGGTCTCAGGGTTCCCTGGCAAGCGAGGTAAAAAATGGGGACCGCGCTAGGACTCGGAGCGAGGAGTGGCATGCATTGCCACCGAGTGAAAAGGAAAAATTCAACGTGACAGCCGCTGGCATCAGAGAACATGCAAAACAGAAAGAGAAAATAGAGACGGAAGAGAAAATGCAGAAGCGTGAGCGTGAGCCGGCTTCTCAGTCAGAGGAGTCGTACTGGGGCCTCGGTGGGACATCAGGCACACCCTTGTCACAAGAGCGGATGTTCGCACCAGACAAAGCTGACGGTCGAGACAAGCATTCAACGATGGCGGCAAAATGGGAAGCGAAAGTTCACAAGGACGTGTTGCATTCAAATATATTCCCAGAAACATTGGAACACGAGCAGGTATGTTCAGACCTCGGAATTTGCATAAGTGAGTTTTCACACTGCTGGGATTCAATTAAAAAGATTGTGGACCAAATGCGCGCTCATTCGAAATCTCAGCCAAAAGCGAAGGTCGACGGATGCAGGTGCTTGTGGCTCTTACATGGACAGAGAGGGTCTGAGCTATCCGAGGATCACGCAGATGATATCGCGATGTTGATGCTGATCGTGCTCAGGCAGCTTAAACCCTACAGACTGGTTTTCCAGATTCTTGATATCGACGTGGCCGCCCCATTGATATCCTGGGCTCGGAGGCCGCGCTTCCCCGAGAGGTGCGCATTTTCGAGGACAGACCATGCGGTATGTCAGAAACGTATTCTCCACATGCAGTTGGACGTGCAGGTATGTGCGGCATTTGCAGATGAGCATTTCCAGGAGGGGCTGGCGAGGGTATTCGTTGGGGGGCACATGTATCCATTGCGGCAGGGTAGCGACTTCTTTGGGCATAGGGTGGATGATGTAAGCAAGACGCTGCGGTTAGTGCGGCCCGGCACTTCTCTTTGTCTGCTCGGTGCCCTCTCATTGTCTTGCACTTGCGCCCCGGTGTCTTCCCCAACATATGTGCATATTGCAGCATGTGAATTGTTGGCATGTTATGTGCGAGTGTCCCTTGCCCCGTACCTTTGCTTTCCCAACTTCTTTGCCAGCGCCCCTCCTCAGCCCATCTCCCCACTGGCCAACCGCGGGAAGGGGGGTGCGGCAGGAGCCGTTCGGGCGCATCGTCTTGCAGCAGCTGGACTTCAGACCCGTCGGGATCGACGCGCTGGAGGTTTGCTGGCCAGTTTGAGGGGGCATGGGTTGTTGTTGGCAGGAGGCAGATCTATTTGCCGACCTTCTCAGTGAGAAGTTCTCACCCCTTGGACTCATCCTGCCTTATCCTTCCTCGCCCCTCCCTTCCTTCCCATCCCTTCCCTCCTTCGAAGGTCCTTCCCTTCTCCTCCTCCCCCCCTAGGGCCTGGACTGGGAAATAGGATCGATGAAAACCGAAGGTCCATCGCATCAGATCCCTCCAGCCAGACTCTGGATCCCATGGTCCCGGCCTCTTTCCCAGGTTACTGGTGTGCGTTCTAGCCATGTCTTATGGGGTGCTGTCCTGGACGACTTGAAGGATATCCACGAGGATGCTAAAACCTGCAGGCAACCGGGCGAGCATGATTTTCTGAGTGATCTATCTGCCATGCGACCACCTCGAGATCCTGGTCCAGCAGCTGAGGGAAATGGAAAGAAGGGGGGAAAAAAACATGGCCAGGCACCAGATGGCCACTGGGCCACTGTCGGTGGAGATGGTTCAGGTTTTGGCAGCGGCGGCCATGTTTCTAGTGACGGGGAGCCCGAGCCAGAGCAAGAGGCCATAGAGAATTTGACGGGTGCCCATAAACATCTCAAGAGCACGACTGCCTCCAAGATGAAAGTTGAGCAGGTGGAGGAGGAGGAGGAGGAGGCCGAGCAGGCGGAGGCTGGACCAATTGCTGGCCCCAGCGCAAGTAGTAGCAGCAGTGGTGGCCTCGGTGCAGGTAGCAGCAGTAGCTCCTCAGCCCTGCCACCTCCGCCACCCCCGCCGCCTCCACCACATCCGCATTCTGGTCCCGGCCACCCGTCGAGCGAGGAGTGGTCACGTTTGGTAGCAGACTGGCAGGCATTGATGTTACCTCCCACAGACAGCACTGGCAAACGAGACGTTGTAGCTTATGTTGGTGGCCCAGTCATTGGGCGGCTGGAGCCGCTGGAATGTTGGGGGGGGCTACAGCCTTGGCGCGCGTTGCAAGATCAAGGGGCACTCGGCCTGTTCCCGGTCCAGAACATGGAAATATAGATTAAATGAGAATGTTGACAATGTTGAGAAATCGCTAGTGAAGTGGCTGCTGGCTGGCTACATCCAGCGGTTCGACAATGTCAAGACCACCCAGCAGCATATGAAGATGATTCGGGAGTAATCAGATCGACTGATTGACTGAGTCAGCCTCCCGGCCTCCCCGGCAGCATTCAAAAAAATCCTGTGTCCTCCCGCCTTCCCCCTCTCACGAGCGCCCTCCCTTGTCCTTGGCAGGTCTCCCTCCTCCTCCTTCATCCATCCTGCTGCCAGCTGCTCCTCCACTCTCCTCCTTCCTCCATCCTCCTCCCTCTTCGTGATCCTCCCTCCTCCTCCTCTGGTCTCCGACGGCCCCCCTTCCTGACTACTCCCTCTTCGCCCTCCCTGCTCCTTCGCCGCCCCTCCTGGCCCTTGCCAATCCCCTGTCAGGATTTGCCATGCCTCGACTGCGAGCGAGGGGGGCGTCAGGGGCGAAACGCAAAACGAGAAATGTGGAGGGCATCCGAAATAGACTCGAAGGAGGGCCAAGGGTGCGATGGCTGATAACAGGAAGTTCGGCGGCCTCAGGTGGCGACCTGCCGCATGCCTGCCGCGATCCCCCTCTTGGAGCCCCCTGGACGTGATAAACTCGTCGTCGTCGTTGTCGCTCCACTCCCGCCTCCTCCCTCCTCTTCCATTTCGTCCCAGTCTCCTCGGCCCACAGCTGCGTTTGGTCCAAGTCCAGATCCAAATGACTAACCCTAGGAACAATGAACAATCAAATCCTCACATGCGACGAACCTCTTCCGGGCTACTCGATATCCCAAAGAACTTATGACGATTTCATTGATGAAAGACTTGTGCGCGTATCGGTTCATTTGTTGTGGCGGGCGAATCGGCAATGGCGGGCCTCGAAAATCCCGAGTTGGATCCTCCTGTCCCTCAAGCCCACGCCCCCCAAGACGTGGATACTCAGCGAATGGAGGGCCCAGGGGACCTGCTCTTAAGCTTTTAGGGGGTCATGTGTAGGATATCCGAGACCCACCATTGCTCAGGACAGTTCTGCATCTCTTCCGGTCAGTCAATGACTGCTTCCCCCCGATCAAGCAAGACGACGCAGATGCCCAGTCAGACCTCGAAACCTACGGAAACGCTTATCACCCTTGACATGGTGGAGGACTCTTGCGAGGGCTGAAGAAATCAGACTGCTGTCTTTTCTTACTGCTGCTGCTGCTGCTCCTTCCCCCCCCTCCTTGTCCACCTTCTTACCCAGTCGGCCCAGTCCTAATTCGTGGGATCGGAGCGACGAGGAGTGAGGGCGACGAGGAGGTTGGCAATGTAGAGCGACGAGGAGCGAGGGCGACAGCAGAGGATGTGAACACGACAAGGAGAGGAGGATGATGAGGAGGAGGAGGGAAAACATCACTGAGGGAGAAATGCTGCCGCATCCCATCAATGGTCAGTGGAGTCTCCGGCAAGTAGGTTGAGACGTCGCTCTTAGCATCTGAAGCCCAGCGGCGCGTCAAGGCCCCAGCCAGCGAGAACGGTTCTGAGTAGTCTGATCCCTCCATCCCCCCACCGCTGCCCCAATCCAGCATTGAACTAACGCACGCACAACCGCGCGCGCACAGACACATACGCACACGCACACACACACACACACGCAGGCACACATATATCCACGCATGCACATGCACGTGCGCGCACACGCATACACTCATACCATACAATGCAACATGAACCCGCAGAAGCTCACACACAAATACACACACACACACTCGCGCGCGCGCGCGAATGCACACGCACAGAAGCACACACGCACACGCACGCACACGCACACACGCATACACGCGACACGTGTGCATTCGCACGTGCACCCACTCACGGCTAGGACGCGCAAGAGCGACATCCGCATGGCATATACAATATGCACATATATCACATATACATGTTGCGTACCATCATGTGATAGTTGAGTTCCCGCATGCAAGGCGATATTGTGATATTGCGTGTATAGCGTAACATGTCCATGCCACAGCATGCGACATCACACATCGCAAACATGTCTAACTACTTATGTTATATGTTCAGCATGTAGGTGTTGGTGTATGTACTGTTTCATGGTCTTGAAACTAATCACATGCATCCCTAAGCTGGTGTATTGCCTGTGGTATGCCATATCATATGCTTTCATTCGTGCATCTTGTCTTATTCACACATACTGGTATCTCGTCTTATCATAACACCATCTTATCTTATCGTAACATAATATGACCTTATCTTATCATAACATCATAACACCATCTTATCTTATCTTACATACATAAGACTAATATGACTTCCTTATGTAAGAAACACTGTGCGTGGTACAATAAATGGCGAAGCTGTATTGTCCATCTTGGGGTGCTGTTCCAGCTATTTGCCCCGTCCGTGGACGTGCGGACATACGCGGACACTATCATTTGTGTACACGCACGTGCTTTTGCCTGTGATATCGTAGCACGCGGACACGCGGACACACGCGGACACTATCCCTATTGTACACATGTTCTTCTTTTACTGCAAAGGCGCGTGCACGCGGACATGCGGACATACGCGGACACTATCCCTATTGTACACATGTGCTTCTTTTACAGTAACTTGGCCCACGTGCGCGGACGCGCGGACATACGCGGACACTATCCCTATTGTACACATGTGTTTCTTTGACAGTAACATAACATGGCCGCGGACATGCGGACACACGCGGACATTGCTCATAAGGTCCACACGTGAGCTTTTGACGGTGATACTTTGGCCCGCGGACACGCGGACACACGCGGACAATAGCCCCGTAGGTCCACAACCGCCACTTTGATGGGAATTCACCCCCCCCCCGGACATTGGGATGGACAATCTGGGCCCGTCAACAAGGCTCAAGATAGGCTATGTTGGATGATGGTAAGTAAGGGTAAGATAAGTGCGATAATAAGATCAGATAAGAGATAAGATAAGTAGTAAGATAAATCAAACATGAACAACTGGTGCAGCTACTTTGTTACTCAAGTCTCGACTTTCGACCTGTTGGTCTCGGGGCTGCATGTCGCAGGACCTCCTTTCTGACCTTAAAGATTTGGCTGCAGCTGATGGTGGAATTTCCGACGATTCTGGCCACTTCGACGACGGCGAGCAGGGCAGGGGGCAGGGTTTGGAGGAGGAGAAAGGAGGAGGTAGTAGGGGAAGGAATTGAGGAGGATGGAGGAAGGGGGAACTCAAACGGAAATCGAGGAAGAGAAAAAGGGGTAGGGTAGGGGGGTAGCAAAAAGAAACAACAACGACCCCAGGCGACAGCCACAAGAGCAACACGAACGGCCCCGGCCTCTCGGACGTGAGCGACGACTCGAGCACTGTGGTCCTCCCTGAAAGGTCCGCGGCGGGGGATTTTACTCCAAATAGTAGGTGTGTGGACGGAAAACAGCCCAAAGTAAGCCTCATAACGTCCACATTGGGGGTTCGCGGTGTGGTTTGCCAATAACTTCGCAAGAATTCAACCCCGATTCCAAGATTGTTTCAAAACTCCCCGAGGGCCCCCCTTCTGGCTTCCAATCGCCCCCTCCCGGCCTGGCATCATGACGCGACGCCCTCAGAATACCCCCCAGAACTCTGAGCCAACCCAACCACTCTAGTGCCGAGGTTTTGCTTAAGTTTTGCCTCGATTCCCCTGCCAATTGACCTGGGAAGCCTCGGACCTGCCAACTGAAAACTTGGAGGCCTCTGGAGTCCTCAGGGGGCCCTAGGCCTTAGGAGGCTTACGTACCTGGCTCGAAATCAATCCTCCGACGGCTTCCACCCCCTCCTCCTCCTCCTCCTCCCTCCCTCCCCCCCTTCGCCTTTTTTGATTCCCACGAGGTTCGAGGCTAAGGGCTTCCATGACGACGTCTTCAAACGCTGGCAGGACTGGCCTTCATATGTGATGAAGTCCCTGTCCGTGTTGTGGTGGGGTGATGAGGCGGCTACAAACGGCCTGCAGAATCTGAGCGTCGAGACCGGGCGCAGTGGGACCGACGCGCCTATCAGAGGGCTTGAACAGATTATTCCAGGAAAGGTCGATCACATTACGAGTATTGACTGCGACAGTGATGCGGAGAACTTCATCAACATCAACTTCAAGGTGCACCACTTCTTCAGCGACGTGGCTGTGCTTTGCGACCCGACGAGTAGGATGTGCAAGGTCCACAATCAGTTTTGCTGCGTCGAGGCCAGCGCAGACGTCGACGTCGGCATCTGCGGATTTCCCTGCAAACCTTTCGCGATGATCAATCACCTTGCGTACGACCGCTTCCCGGCCGAGAAGTTGGCCGACCCGCAGGCCAAACCCTTTCTCACGCTCACCAAATACTTTCGAGAGCGCCAGTCGGTGAAGGTAATCATTCTCGAGAACGTCGACGGGATCCAGCACAGCGCGAAGAGTTGGCGACGGCGGGGGGGGGGGGCGAGGCCGTCGAAGCACCAACGGGTAATGACAGCCCTGGACATGATAATGAGCGGCAAGGTCACGCAGGAGGACGGGAGCGTGCTGGACATAGGCTTGCTCAGTATCCCAAACTACACGTGGAAAGTGCTGACGAGTAGGGCAGACCACTTTCGTTTGCCCCACGTGCGAAAGCGGGTCTTCATCGTGGGCCTCAGGTCCGACGTCGGCGGCGCTGCGGAGCTGGGGGAGATCGCCGCCAAGCTCGAAACCATGAGCACGCTGAAGCCATCGCATGTCAATGACTTCCTGCTATCGGACTCGGAGGCGGCCGACTGGCAGGACAGCGGGTGGGGGGGGCGCTCCGGCAGAGGGATGAGCGACAAGACGAAGAAGAACTTCGACACGTACAGGACTTCTTTGAACTATCCTGCTCGGGCTGCGCGGATGGGGCAGCCGTATTCAAGCAAGCTAGGAGGCCAGATGAGGAAGATATTGGAACTACTCGACCTCGCCGCGATTAGCATGAACAGTCTCCATGGAGAAGTGGGTGATGTTATCCTGGACCTCTCCCAGAATCCCTACAGGCGATGCTTTCACGTGAACGGAAGGATTGGCACCCCCACAGGTTCTCAGGAGCTCTTCCACATGGGCCGCAAGAGGTTCTTGGTCGCCCCCGAGCTCTTCCAGCTGCAGGGCTGGGACATCAACATGGGCTTGGACTTGGGGCGTGGGGATGGCAGAATCAACGCTAGCCAGTGGCGTAAGTTCACTGGGAACATGATGACAATGCCCTGCGTGACTGCAGTGGTGGGGTGCGTTTTGGCGACGACGAGCTTGGGCGAGGGCAAGGACTACACTCGCCGTCCGACTGGTGCGACTCCGACGGCTACGACGTCTTCTGGATCAACTGGCAACGGCTCCTCTGCTGGTGACGCTAGCGCTGCGAACCTGAACGAGAGCGCCCCGCCGACGTCCGGCATGGTCCACGATCTCATCGAGACGAGGTCGATGATCGACGAGGCTTTGTCCAAGGTGGTGGCTGCGGAGTTGGTGGCGGCACTCGGCTCTACTGGCTCTACTGCTTGAGTTTGGGTTGAGCTCGGATGCTCTGCGATTGCCTCGCCGCATACAGTTGCACTTATGGCCCGCAGTCAGCGCCTCGCCAGATATCGAGACATCGGGAGATTATGAACATAGAACATACATTGTTTGAGAGATATGTTGCGAGCTCTAGCTGTGAGCTCTGAGGAACATGAAAGACTGTCCTGCTCACGCTCCTGCTGGCCCACCTGTCCCTCGTCCCTTTCCGCCTCCTCCTCCTCCTCCTCCTCCTCCTATCGGCGGGTCCTTCGAGGCGCGCGCCAGCCGACCAGCCTGGAGTCCCATCCTCCTCCTCCTACTTCTCCTCCAGTCCTCAGTTCCTCTTCCCTCCTGCTTGCTCGGCGAGCTGTTCCTGCCTCCTCCTCCCCCCCCTCTGCCTCCTCCGCCCACGTCGGGGAATCCCGCCAGGAGCAGGCCTCCCGGCCAGCCAGCGCGAGCTGTTTCTTCTTCCTCCTCCTGCTCCTCCTGCTCCTGCTGTCCCTCCTCCTCCTCCTCCTCCTCCTCCTCCTCCTCCTACGTCGGGGACTCCTTCGAGGCGCAGGCCTCCCTGCCTGCCAGCGCCCCGCCCGCGCGCGCAGCTGCCTGCACCTCCTCCTCCCCCTCCTCCTCCTCCTCCTCCTCCTACGTCGGGGACTCCTTCGAGGCGCAGGCCTCCCTGCCTGCCAGCGCCCCGCCCGCGCGCGCAGCTGCCTGCACCTCCTCCTCCCCCTCCTCCTCCTCCTCCTCCTCCTCCTCCTGCGGGCTTCGCTACTCGTTTTTGACTCCGCGGCTGGCCCTGTGGGCCTCGGACCCTGGGCCTCCTGGACCTCCTGGACCCTGGGCCTCCTGTGGGCCTCGGACCCTGGACCTTCAGGGGCCCCGGGGTCCCCAAATCTCTTAAGTTGTTATGGTCTCAGGTCTCGGGACTCCCGAGGAGGAGGAGGTCGAGGAGGAGGTCGGGGAAGAGAGGAGGAGGAGGAGGAGGAGGAGGAGGAGGAGGAGGAGGAGGAGGAGGAGGAGGAGCGCAGCGTAGGGGAGAGGTCACTCCGAGGAGGAGGAGGAGGAGGAGGTCTTGGGCATGCCGCATGCCTCGCCGACCTGCTTCAGCTCATGGGAGCGGCGGACACGCGGCATTGGTGGATTGTATTTCATTATTCCGACATGTGACATGGTGCTGTACGATATGTGTCCACGCTGCACGCGCATTCCATCCTGATGGGCAGATGGGCTTGTTGGGGATGTTCTGGCTGGTCCTCGTGATTGGTGATTGTGGCGACTCGGTAGCCTCCGGAGCTCCCAGGCTCGTTCTTCTTGGGATTCGCCACCCTGGAGGCGCGGTACCTGCGGTACCACTGGAGGCTGCTTGCGTTGGGTGCGGGGCACGCGCGTCAGCTAGGGCTCAGGCGGCGACGGGTCGGCGGTACGCCACGCTGGGTGAATCGTATATTCACCACGCCGTGCGAGGGACCTTCCCAGGTTTTCCTGGGCGGGGCCCTCGCTCTCCTGAGCCCACTCGCAGCTGATCGCGCGTGTCTTGGCCGCCGTGTTGTGCCCCGCTGCCTCTGCGTGCTGCTGGACCTCTGCGAGCCCTTCGAGCCCCTGTGGACCTCGTCTGTGAGTGAATTACGAGGAAGTCTCAGGCGGGAGCCCTGTTCAGAGTGTTCTGGGCTGCTCCTGGACCTTGTCCCTCGGCGTACCCCCAACCCCAATTGGAGACGGGGCAACGGGCGGGCGTGTGGGACTTGGGGGAGTAGAGTGCTGCTGCACCTCCCCCCTCCCCCTCCCCCTCCTCCTCCTGCTGGCTCCATCCCTGGACTTTGGAATCGCTTTTGACTCCGCGGCTGGCCCTGTGGGCCTCGGACCCTGGGCCTCCTGGACCTCCTGGACCCTGGGTCTCCTGTGGGCCTCGGACCCTGGACCTCCAGGGGTCCCCAAAACTCTTAAGTTGTCATGGTCTCAGGTCTCGGGACTCCCGAGGAGGAGGAGGAGGAGGACGACGACGACGACGACGAGGAGGACGAGGAAGAGAGGGGATGAACAGAAAGACGAGCGTGTCCTCCGGCATCGTTGATCCCAACCCTGACGCCCAGCCGATATTGTCCCACGGGGTTCAGGAGAGAGTCAGGGGCGAGGGGGTAGGCCATGACAAGAGGCAACGGACAACGGCGAGTAATAATATGGGGGGTCGCGTCGACAATATTCATTTGCAACCGTCAGCCCGTCAGCCCCCCAAACAAGGGTAGCATGGAGTATGGACCATGAAGTTGTCCGCTGCCCTCCCACGGGCCTTACCCTTACCGTAACTCCGTGCCTCTACTGTATGATTCCTTCCCCTCCCTCACTCCTGTAGCCGTTTGGGATCGGACTTAGGCTCGCTCAGGGCGGTATTTGATTAGAGAACTGCTTCCCTGCTTCCCCCTAGTTGGCTTGCGGCGTTCGGTGAGCCGCTTCGTGTCGCACTACTTCTGCGACGCCATGCCCAGCGCCGAGCTTGACCTGGCCGGGCTCGGTGGCGGCGGGTCTGATAGTGGCGATGAGGAGGCCCCTGCCAGCGAGCTCGGCACGACGGCAGCAGGCGCTGCCAGCGATAACGAGAGCGACTACTCGATGGACGTCCAGGAGTGCAACGGGTGCAGCATTCAGTCGACTAACTGCCCCATCTCGGTCATCCAGGAAAAACCGAAGAGGGTGAAATGGGCCCGGTACCGCAACAAGTCTTTCAAGAACAAGCGCACTGGCGTGCTCCGCAAGTTCAAGACACCTTCTGGCAAGTGGTGCGGGAACTGCTTCAGCTTCTGGCGGACGAACTTCAAGAGGGAATTGCCCCACCTCGAGGATTGGGACACGGTTACCACGGAGAAGGTCCACATCAAGCGTAAGTTCAGGAAGATGCAGGGCAATTGGGTTATCAAGAAAGGCGGCGGAGCGGTCAGGCTGCGAGGCTCGCAGAAGAAGAAGGTGACCACCAAGAAGAGCGTCAAACAGCAACTGGTCGATGGCGGCGTCTACTTTTACACCGAGAAGGCGCGTCGGAAAAAATTCGGATGCCCCAGAGAAAACAAAGCCAAAAAGCACGTGGTCAAGCAGAGGGACGGCACCGAGCTTCACGGATACGCCGTGAGGCACGGCGAGGAGGGCGTGTTCCAGTTGAAGAACATCGTGGAGGACGAGCTGGCGCTGGAGGAGGCGGCTCTCGAGGAGGGCGACGCGCTCCACGAGGATCATGCCGATGAAGTGTTCGCTGGCGCCCAGGTTCTCGGATATCGGGATATCTCCCACCGCCCCTTCGCATCCGTTTTGCAGTCGCTATCTCTCCTGGCCTACTTCAGAGCCGCGTCCAGCCGAAGGCTGCAACGGACCATCTCAGATTCTTGGATGAAGCAAGGCCCATGGATGGCCTGGCGTTTAGTTAGCCTAAGGCCAAAGTACTGAAATTAAGTTAAATACACCCAGGCTGCGCAAGAACAGTTCAGAGTAGGGTAGGCCGTAGGCCAGTCCGAACTGAGCCAACTAATCGAGACTGAATCCCCAGGCAGATGCTGCAGCAGCTGGCCCATCCATCATGAACGAGACGGAGGCGAGGGAGCGCGCTCGCCTGGCTGAGCTGAAGAGGAGGGCGGCGGAGGCTTGCGACCTCGACGAGCCCGGAGATGATGGGCCCGATGGCTCTAGCAGTGACGGCGAGTCAGAGAAGAGCGAGGGGAAGAGCTTCTCGGCGGGCGATTCGGACTCCGAGGCCCCAAGCGACCCCGGCAAGGATGCGGATGCCAGCAAGAAGGAGAAGGCCAGGAGCAAGGCCCCCCCCCCTGCGAAGAAAGCTAAGGGGCCTGATAATTCGTCTCTGGCTCCTTCCACAGCGCCATCGCTCGATGCAACGCCCCCTCCGAAGGCAAGAGGCGGCAGCTCAGCTGCCAGCGTCCGCAGCAGCACTCCTGCGACGAGCAAGGCCGACGAGAAAGCCAAGAGCTACGCGAAGGAGCTCCTGAGTCCTTTGGAGGAGGCCCTGGGCGACTTCCTCGACAGCAAGTGGTCGGCCATCAAGCCGCGCCCATTGGGGCACATGCTGACCGAAATCCAGGAGAAGATCGGCGCGGCCAATCGGTTCCTCAAGGCCAAAGGGGCCAACACCACTGGGCAGGAGATCGCCTCGCTGGCGGAGCACGTCGAGATGCTGACGCACGTCTGCGCGTTCAAGAAGGGTTTCAACAAATTGCAGAGCCTCGAACCCGCGGCAGCCAAACAAACGTACCAGACGCTCAAAACGAAGTTGAAAGGCAAGCAGGTCCCCGGCTACATTGCGAAGGTCGTATCGGGCAAGAACTTGAGCGCTGTCGATAGCTTGGGTGAGCAGCTGAATCTGATCCAGGACTCGAACGCCGACGGCCTCGGCATGGTCCCAGTGGAGGAGCGGGCAGGGCATGCCCACAGTCTTTTGCCGAAGGCCTGGCAACCCAAAAAGCACCAGTCAGATATGTGTGTTGCTTGTTTCTTTCTTGCTTGAAAAACATTCTAGAAGGCCTAGAGTTGGCCTTGCCGTCTGGCCTAGGCGGCCGCTCCTGGTAACCTGGCCCTTGTTTCGGATTGGGGCCTCGGCCCCTGCTTGAGCCCAGTCGCCTCAAGTCAGGAGAACGAGCCAGGAGCCAGGAGGGGGAGAGGGAGGAGGAGTTGGGGGGAAGAGGAGGAGCCAGGAGGAATGAGGAGGCGTTCAGAATCCCGAAGGTGATCGGCACTCACCTGGACCAGATGAAGACCATGCACTCCACGGATCATGACGAACACTTCAAGCAGCTGGTCACGTCAGTGGCTTCCCTGGGGGGCTTGCCGAAGACAATTGTGGATGACATGAAAGCCATCAACGTCTACTACCAGACGCAGGAGATCCCGCCTGGCCGAGCGATATCGTCGGCCATGAGGGCATCGGTGCAGACGGCCGTCACCCGTCTGACGCAAAAGAAGGACTCCTCTGTCTACCTGGTTCTTATCAAGCGGAGGAAGCCCATTCCCTTCGAGAATGCCCTGAAGGGTTTGACCGAGAAGCTGAAAGAGGTGCAGGCGACAGAGCAGAAGCAGCAAGTGGCAACGGACATCACCAAATCGTTGAATTCTTCATTGAGCATGTTGCCAGCGACTGATCGGTCCGTGATCTCGCACCAGATGGACAAGTACAACGCGCAGGTCACCCGCTGCAGTGGTGTCAACTGGACCGAGACGAATGGCGACGAGGTAACAGAGGTCATGGTCACGTTCACTGACAGAATGGCAGCTTCGATCATGTTCCAGGTGCGTGGTATCAGAAAGTTGTCTCCAGGGACTGCTTGTGTTTGTTATCTTGGGATTCTGATTCTCTGTTGATCGATGACGTCCAGAGCCCCTCCCCTGCGCCAAAAAACGATCCCGTGGGCCGAGGCTCCTCGAAGCGATCTTCTCAGGGACACTTCGGGCAAGGGTGGTCGATAGGAGCTCGCTATTAGGTTAGGCTACGGCTATAGAGGCCCTGGCTGGCTATGCTTAGACTTATATGCTAAACAGCTGTAGGCTATATAATATAGTCTAGGGCTAGGCTGCTAAGCTAGACGGTTAGACTCTTTAGGCGCTTCATGCTTCCAGAGGTCCCCGGCAACATCCTCGAGGCCGAGGAGGGCACGGTGAAGGACGTGCTGAAGTGGGTGCAGGGCCAGGCCCTTTCCCTGGCAATGTGTGTCGAGAAGCTGCGCGACATCATGGCCCCGGCATCGCCTCGATTCGATCAAGAGATCTCACCCCGAGTGGTCGCGCTGCGCAACTGGGCCTTTTTGCTGCAGTACTGCAAGTACTTCAAGGTCGTGGATATCCTGGCGAGTGGTGATCCAACAGAGCGGCTCAACGTAGCTCTGAGCAAGATGACGAGCAGTGAGATCTCAGGCTCTGCTACGATCGCCAAGCACGCTGTGAAAGAGGGGAACACGCCGTACCCCACCGATCTCCTGAGCATTCTCAGCACGACGATCGAGATCCCAGACAGCCTGAACTTCACGAACGTGATGACGAACCTATGTGAGTTTCACAAGTTGATACCTGGGCCTCTCTGCAAGACAATGCAGGCCCTGATGCAGGTCAACAGCGAAAATGGTGTGTCCCCGGTCAGCATCGCAGACAACGACCTCAACAAAATTTCTGTGACCGTCACGGGCTCATTGGACATCCCTGAGGAGGTGACGAACCGCGTGCGCGACGAGAAGCTGACCAGCATCCTGGGCAAATTGGACGGCCAGATCAGCATCGGGTTGCTATACAAGAGCTTGGCAGAGAAATACAAGGACACTTTCGGAGACGAGCAGATCGACGAGTTGCCGACTGCGCCCGGCTCCGAATCTCTGCGCGTCCCTTTCCTGATGAAGCTGGTCCCGGCCCTCTGTGCTGCGATCGCCGTGGACACTTGCGACCAGGTTCTGGGCTGGGGCTCACAGTGCTAGCCGAGGCTCCTTTGCTTTGCTGTCTGGGCCAAAGAAATATGGGGAGGGCCTGGGAGGGCTCTTTATAGGGTTTCGGACAAGCAGGTGATTGCAGGACGTAAGTGGGCCAGGGTTTGAACGGCGGGCCTGGACGGCAAAGCAACTGTAGAGCAGAGCCTAGCGCAAGTGAGCCTGCAGGGCTCGGAAAAGTTGCACCAGGGTTTCGTGGAGAACAATCGTGACGTGTCGGAGCTCGTGGATTGGATGTCTCGCGAAGGCGCGGAGACGGGCTGCCCGTCGGAAGACACGCGCCAGCACCTGAGCCACGTTCTCAAACATTGGACCGAGGCGAAGAAAACTAACATCCTGGGCACCCTGGAGAAGATCGCAGGTAAGCTCGAGACACTGAGCAACACAGTGCAGCCAAACATGATCGACTGCAAGGACGCGCTCAAAGACTTGAACCCAGAGAAAATGGAGGTCATCAAGGATATGCCTGGGCGCGTTACGCTGATGGAGACTATCAGATCGATGAACGTCAAACAAGGCATGTGGAAGAAACTATCGTGTCCGGTCGCAGGTCTCTTCGACAACATGGCGCAGCTCGAGGAGAAGGTCCAGGAGGCAGTGAAGGAGAAGAACAAAGCAAAAACGATGGTTGCCATCAGGAGCGGCATGTGCCTCCTCCTCGCAAAAGATGGCGCGGCTCTCGTGGGCAACTTCTTCAAGGAGCTGAAAGCTGCCAAGGCAGCGATCCCCGCCAAGCTGAAGAAGGCGTTGGAATCGCTCCAGACGGATGCGGGCCTGGGCGGCGGCGAAGATGACGCTGAGGTGCAAGAAGAACAAGAGTCCGCCATGGGCGCGGGCGACGATGACCACGGCTCGGAGGAAGAGGAGCAGCTTGCTGGTGGAGTCGGCGGCGGCGGAGCCTGACCAGGACAAGCAGCAGCTGAGGAAGCTCAGCAATACGACGAGGGTTGAGCGTCTGCGGGCGGCCAGGAGCACCTGCCTCTGGAGAGAGAGGCGGGTGCTGGCCAAGAGGCTCAGACGGCCCATGTGGCCCATGGGGGAAGCAGGACGCGTTTTGCGAGTGATCAAAACATAAAAAAACGTCAACCCCTGCCTCCCCCTGCCTCCCCCTGCATCCCCCCTCTTCCTCCTCCACCTCCTCCGCCGTCTACGTTGGGGACCTCTTCCAGGCGCAGGCCTTCCCGGCCAGCCCGAGGCTGCGGCCTGAGTGTGCGAGCTGCTCTCCTCCTCCTCCTCCTCCTCCTCCTCCTCCTCCTCCTCTCCTCCTCCTCCTCCTCCTCCTCCTCCTCCTCTCTCCTCTTCCTTCCCCCCCTCCTCCTCCCTCTCCTCCTCCTCTCCCCTCCTCCTCCTCCTCTCCTCCTCCTGCTTCTCCACCTTTTCCCCATCTCCTCCTCCTGCTTCCTCCTCCTCCTCCTCCTTCTCCTCCTCCTCTGCCTCCTCCGCCTACGTCGGGGATTCCTACCAGGAGCAGGCCTGCTGGCCCGCCAGCGCGAGCTGCTTCTTCTTCCTCCTTCTCCTCCTGCTCCTCCTGCGCCTCCTCCTACTCCTACCTCTCTCACTCCTTCGAAGCGCAGGCCTCCCGGCCCGCCAGCGCGAGCTGCTTCTTCTTCCTCCTCCTGCTCCTCCTGCTCCTGCTGTCCCTCCTCCTCCTCCTCCTCCTCCTCCTCCTACTACTACGTCGGGGACTCCTTCGAGGCGCAGGCCTCCCTGCCTGCCAGCGCCCCGCCCGCGCGAGCAGCTGCCTGCACCTCCTCCTCCCCCTCCTCCTCCTCCTCCTCCTCCTGCTGGCTTCGCTACCCGTTTTTGACTCCGCGGCTGGCCCTGTGGGCCTCGGACCCTGGGCCCCCTGGGCCTCCTGTGGGCCTCGGACCCTGGGCCTTCAGGGGCCCCCAAAACTCTTAAGTTGTTATGGTCTCAGGTCTCGGGACTCCCGAGGAGGAGGAGGAGGAGGTCGAGGAAGAGAGGGATGAAGAGAAGGACGAGCGTGTCCTCCGGCATCGTTGATCCCAACCCTGCTGCGCTAGACGCCCAGCCGCTAGGAGTGCCCAGCCTGAAGGGATTCGTATACGGTTTTACTCGGAGTTGCCCCTCAGGTTCCTTCCAAAGTCTATGGGCTTGGCTTTGTAATGGGTTAGTATACAGTGTTACTCGGATTTGCCCCTCGGTTTCGTTCCAAAGTCTATGGGCTTTTACTATGTATGGGGGTTCGTACACAGTTTTACTTTGATTTCCCCCCAATTTCGTTCCAAAGTCTAGGGGTTCTAAGCACTCAAGAATTGGTGTGCATGTTCCTAAGATTTGCCTATGTATTTCCTTCCATGTTCGCGGATATCATCATCCACAGAGAGGTAAGGGAAAAAGGCCAGCTAAGCCTTTGGAGTGGTTCCTCTCAGCTGCGCGCCCAACCAAATGGCGCGAGATGGAGAGGATAGAGCCTTACAGGTCTTGGCTGGATACTCGGAGTGGAATGCTGAAGATCCCCTCACTGTTTACTCAGACTGTGCGGGCTCGATTGAGTGCGCGGTGAATCCAGGCGTGGCGCTCGAGCCCACGAATTCTAGAGGGCACTTTTGGGTCCGCTGGTGGGGGGGGATCGGCCACCAGGCGACAGCTGTCAAGGTCAAGGCGCATCGCGCGCGCTCCTCGGCCACCAGCTTTGAAGATGATTGGCTGATCCTCGGCAATCAGATGGCGGACCGCTGGGCGAAAAAAGGTGCCTTGAGGTGGTCGGCCCCCCCTCAGCAGTGCGCCTTTGTACAGGGGGTCGAGGCCATGGCCCGCGATGTCTCGAGATGGCATGCGAGGGCCGAACAGTTGATGGTTGATGGGGGTTTCGTCGACTCCGAGGGGGTTGTTGGGGCCTCGGATATCACTTTCGAGCTCAGCCCTTTCGAGTGGGAGTGCCTGGCCAGTGCGGCTTGTGAGGAGGGGGTGGAGCCGTTTGCGGCGATCCCAGGCATGGTTCCTGTCAGGGGAGCTGCGTCCTCGGCCTCCCTGCCGCCTCCTCCGCCGCCGCCGCCCCCTCGTTCCTCCCCTTCTGCTGCTGCTGCGGGAGGTGAGGAGGGCCCTGATCTTCAGGAGTGTTCTGGGACGCCTTGGGCTTTCAATAGTCACTCGGTCGCCAAGGCGTCGGTCGTGCCCCTGACCGAAGGGGCGGAGCCCGAGCCAGATGTTTTAGTCTGTAAAATTTGCGGGTCCTCGGTGCACAAGATTGTTCGGTCGGGTGAGGGGCTGGGCGGGGTGTGTCGTGGGAGGGGGGCCCCTGGTCTGCGGGCTCAGCGTTCCCTCCTCCGCCGAAGGCTCATGCCAGGGCGCCTTAAGGCGCGGATCGTGGACGTCCGCGCCCCCTCAGGCGACGACATCGAGGCCTGGGCCTCCCGCTTCCCCTCCCTCGCTGGAGGCGCGTGGGGGCAGGGGGCAGTAAGTGGGGACGTTCAGTCGATGCGTGCTCCAGCGGCCTTCGAGGTCAAGTGCGGCACCAACGTGCCGCAGCTAGACGACAGGCAGGTCGCATTGTTGCACGGTTTTGATTCCCCCTCGGCCGTGGTGGACTTTTCCAGGTCCCTGGGGAGGGGGGGGGGCGAGTTTTATGAGGAGCCTGCCGAGTGGTAGGCCTGATGCTCTGCGGAGAGGGGGCCCTGCCCCGTGTAGTCAGCACGCTCAGCACACCTCCTCCTCCTCGCTCCTCCTCCTCCTCCTCCTCCTCCTCGCTCCTCCTCCTCCTCCTCCTCTTCCTCCTCCCTCCTCCTCCTCCCTCTCTCCTCCTCCTCCTCTCCTCCTCCTCCCTCCTCCTCCTCCTCCTCCTCCTCTCCTCCCCTCTCCCTCCTCCTCCTCCTCCTCCTCCTCCTCCTCCTCCTCCTCCTCCTCCTCCTCCTCCCGTTCTCCTCCTCTGCTGGTAGCCGCCGCGCTCCGCCAGGCGGCCCTCCTCCGCGCAGCGCCGCGAGCGGAGCTCCTCCTCGCCGGCGCTGCTGCTGGACGGCCAGCTCGGCGGGGGAGGCCCGCAGACGTTCCGCGAGGCGGCCAGCCCGTCGCGGCCGCTCCGGCGACCCTCCGGGCCCGGCAGGTAGGCATCGTTCGGGCGAGCGCGGTTTCCGGGAACGGCCAAGAGTCGAAGAAGAAACAACACATAAACAAACACGTTTGGCGTTCCGCGTGGAGTCCCTGTAGGTTTTTTCATATTCTGAAGAGGGGGGTGAAGACTAGGCGGGGTGGATAGCATGGCCAGGGCCATGCGATCTCCCCTGGCAACCCCTGGTCCGCGCACGTGCCTCGAGCCATGATTTGCACCCCCCTCGTGGACGCCCCCCTCTTGGGCGCCCCTGTGGGCGAGGACCATCAAGGAACATATTTGATAAGCTTTCGAACAAAAATACAAACAGAGCGCTGAAAAAAAGGAGCAGTTCGGGTCTGGAACGGCCTGGATGTTCCATGAGTCCTTCCCTGGCTGTTTCTCAAGCCCTCTTCGTGAACGAAGGCGGTCTGGGGACCCACATGGGGCTTCGTTCCTTATGCAGCGTTCCTTGGTTCAGCGGCCCGACTGCAAACTCACGAAGACGGTAAAAGCACAGGGAATGGACGTCCGAGCGATGACAAGGCACAATTCGCCGTGGGGGAAGCGGGTCCTGCTGGAAGCAACACCTGAGCTGTTTCGCCGTCTTCGGGCTCCGGGCGCCCTCCACGAACCCTGGGACCGTCAGATGACGACTCATGATCAGCATCTACACCAGCACCGACGCCAGCTCAGGCGCCATCTCCTTTTTCGTCAGACCACATCATCATGAATGCTGATTCGGCAATATGGGAAGCCGACGATGAGGCCGCAGTTTTTTTATTCTCCTGAGGAGATGATCCGCCGACCCCCTCAGCCCGTGATGAACGCCAGTTTCAGGGTTCCTTTCAACGTCCAATGCTTGACCGCCCGCAAATTGCGTGCGGCACCGTTGCAGCGTACGGCCTGCAATGGCACGAGGCAGCTTTCCAGTACGGAGGCGCTGCAGCGGCGAGCAAGACATGTATGCTCTTTTCGAGTGAGTTGGCGGTGTCGCCCGAGGCCGCGGTGTCGCGTGGCATGGCCTTCTCACTCCCACTCGTGGCAGCGTCCATCAGTACAATCACGCTATGTGAAACTATTGTTGTTCCCATGCCGTCGGAAAAAAAATGCTCTTGGGAGAAGGCTTACGGGTCCAGCACCCGTTTCCCTAAGGACCCGTTTCTTCCACGCTGTAGGGCTAGGGAGGAGCAACGGTGGGGGGCAAGAGCAGGAGCAGCAGGAACACATGGACACGATAGGGATAATGTTGAAGATGGTTGGTGGTATGGTGGTGGTGATGGTAACGATAGTGCGGTCATGTGTGTGGTGGTGTTTGTTTTGCTTACGATCATGATGATAAGGATGATGGTGATGTTGAAGATAATAATGATCCTGATGATGGTCATGATTGGAATGAGGTTGATTACGACGACGATGATGACGATGACTGATGAGTCGGTGATGGTGGTGATGGTGGCAGTGGTGGCCATGAGATGATGACGATCACGCTGCTTCTTGTCGTGAGGATGGTGAAGACGAACGTGACTAAGACGATACATGTGCACGAAGCGCAGGCGAAAAGGTGGACTTGCCTTGTATAGGCATGGGCTGAATATTGGAATGGAAGGCCATTTTCGTCATCATTGTCTGAACTTGTTGGCGCCATCGGCGGGAGATCTGCCAGAACCTCAACGAGCGGATGGCGGACTTCCCTTTCTTCCTCGAGCGCGCGTGCACAAAGTGGGGCTTATGTCTCCTTTTTCCTCCTGTTCATCCTCCTGCTCATCCGCCACGTCCTCCTCCAGTCGACTCAGCTCCCCGTTACAGATTGAGCACAACACGATGGGCTTCTTTGGGGAATTCCACGTTCGCCATGACACCCGCTGGCGAACCGAGACAAACATCAACGCGGTGGGAGGGAGGGGACGGGAGGGGGTGGGGCAGGATGCCAGATGTGGCGCGAGCGCGCCCAGCTTGCCCTTCCCCCCCTCTCCTCCACCCGGGTGCCGTGTCCGCGGTCAGCCCGCGCAAATCCCGTTTTCGGAGGGCCACGCCCGCCCTGCCTCCAGAGGACCAACATCTGGGGCCGATGCCACACACCGCCCTCACATCCTAGCCAAAAGCGTCTATGGACACACTGGGTGCCCTGACGTCCATAGACGCCTTCAGGGCAGACGTCTAGGGACAATGCGGCCCTTGCGTTCGGCGCGGTGCAATGTCGGAGGAAGGGTAGACCCGTCTGCGGTATGTTCCTGCTCTCTAGAGCAGGTCCCACGTGGTCTTCCCCGTCCGAGCTCTCGCGGCCGAAGGCGGTGGCGCGCATCCGGTGCGAGGGCGCGGAGGCGGACTTCGGCTCGACGGCCGGCCAAGCTGCCGCGCGGGCTCTCTTGGACGCGGCGCCGCGCCTCGAGGGCCCTG
>CAUYUJ010011348.1:134258-143144 GCA_963575745.1 Prorocentrum cordatum | reverse complement strand
TGATGAGGAAGAGGATGAGGAGGAGGACGAGGAGGCGGAGGAGGAGGAGGAGCAGGAGGAGGAAGAGGAAGAGGGGGAGGAAGAGGAGGAGGAGGAGGCGGAGGAAGAGGAAGAGGAGGAGGAGGAGGAAGAGGCGGAGGAAGAGGAGGAGGAGGAAGAGGAGGAGGAGGAGGACGAGGAGGAGGAGGAGGGGGAGCCTCCCCGCCTTTTGGCCTCCCCCTCATCCCCACCCTTTATTTTGTCCCGCGCTCGCAGGCTGCCGACCGCCGCGCGGGCGGCGTCTTGCGGGGCGCCGCCGTGGGCCGCGGCGGCGTGCCTGGCGCGCCTGGCGCGTTTTCGCGCCCCCCTCCGCCCTCCCTCCTCCTCCATCCTCTCTCCTTTCTCCTTCCTCCCTCCTCCCTCCTTCCTCCTTCCTGGACGCAGGGGAACGGATCGAAGGTCGAGGTCCGAGGTTGTCGGGCGTTCTCGCCGGATTTCGGCGGTTGTCCAGCTTCGGGGTGTCTTCCAGCAGTCGTCTCGTCGAGAGCGTTCCAGAGGTGCCCCAGCCATGATCCGACATTCTCTGCGAACGACCTGGGACATGGACAACATGACGATTGTCTGCCGACAGCCGCGCGCCGAAGGCCACTCGTGCCTAGAGTTACGTCGGGCATATCCCTCTACAGGAGGAATATTCAAAAGTAGTCGAAACATACTCGGGGGACAATTTTTGGAGTACGATTTGACTAGTTTGGGGCATTAAATTTTCGCCCAGAATCCGCCTGTAGGGGGACATGCCCGACCTTAGCCTAGAGGGCTCACTCCGTGTGTGTAGCCGATCGGGATCCTGCCTGGGTCCCCCTGAGGTCCTGAATGGGGCTCAGAGGAGGGGCGCAGAAAGATGAGGTCCAGGTCTCTGGTCGCAGAATTTCACGATGTGGTATTTGGAAGGCCTGACGGCCAGTGCCGCCGACCCTGAAGGGGGACGACGGCGACGCCGACAACGACGACGACGACGACGGTGGCGGCGGCGGCGGGGCCAGGGGCGGGGGCGGTGACGACGACGACGACGCTGACGCTCTGAAGCTCTTCTTGGGGCTCTCTTGGGGGCTCTTGGGCTCTGTTGAGGGGGCCTCTTACGGGACTTTTTGGGAAGCTCCGTGGTCATTTGGAGCCGCCTCGAAGCGGATCTGCGGCATTCTGGAGGCATGTAGTGCAATACGCAGCACCCCGTAAGAGCAAAGGTGAGTGAGGAGGGTGCCTCCGGGGGAGGGGGGTCCGGAGGAGGGGATCGGGAGGAGGGTTGCTTTGTCCACGTGGGAAGCGGGGGAAGGGGCTCTGAGTTCCCCCTGTCCACATGGAGAAGACCACCCGTGTGTCCCATTTGTCCATAGGGGGACCTCCACAGAGTGAGGTCACGACCCTCGCGGTATCCCTGGGATCCCCCCCGGGACCACTTCCGGGACCCCCCCAGGGAACCCCCTTTTCCCCGACAGGCCAGGGATCAAAAGGAAGGGGCTTCTCGTCGATTCAAATACGACGTTGTTTGATTTTCGTTTGGCTGGATCGCTCAGGGGGGGCCCAGGGCAAGGGCGGGAGCGGCGATGGGGACGACGACTCAAACGGAAACACGTTTCACACACGCCGACAGGGTCGGCAGATTCTCCAGCTACGTCGGATGTTAGGGATTGGTGGTGGTGACGGCTCTCGACACGCCCCCGCCTCGATCCTCGTCTCGAATACGTATGTGTATCGCAGCGGGCGGTTTCGGGGGCTGCTTCCCGCCTACAGGTGCCCTCGCCGGACCCTGGGACGGTAAACATAGGCTAAGTCTGGCCTGCCCCTCTACAGGAGGAATATTCAAAACAAAGTCGAACAATCGTATGGGGACTATGTTTTGATCATGTTTTGGCTATTTGGGAGTATTTTTGAATATTTGTTTCGCCGCAAATCCGCCTGTAAGGGGACACGCCCGACCTACACATATGCGATGCGTAATAGTAAACTCTTTCCTCAGTGAAGTGTTGTGCGGGCCCACAGAAGTTCCCCCCAGTACTGGCCTGTGCGCTTGGATTCGGCGTCCCCGTGGCCCCTTGAAGCCGCGCGCCAGGGGCCACCCCTGCCCAGGGTCACTCCTGCGTGTAGACGGAAGGACGGGGCCGCAGCGGCGTGCCTGGGGCGCGCGCGCGGCTGCGGGATGGGAGGGGCGGCGGCGGGGCCGAGCGGATGGTGGAGACTGGGTGCAGCGACTACAAAGGATATGGTTACGCCGGGGTGTGGTTTCCGATCTGCGTCGCGGGGGTCCGGGGGGGCACCGCGTTGCCTTCGTCGGGGCGCGGCGGAGAACTCTCTTGATGCTCCCCAGGGTGTGGATTGCAAGCCACACCCTTGGCAAACTGCACCCTTCGGAGCCGCCGGCTGATGGTGGTGATGGTATGTTTGCCGCCGATGGGGCAATCGGGGCCGCCAGCGATCCGAGCCGGTGCGACTCGATTCGCCGGCCGGGGCCGCGACTCCGATTCGAGCCATTGGCATCGGCCGCGGCCAGCCAGACAGTCTCGGCACACCTCCGCTCGTCGTGGATAGGAGAAGGAGGAGGAGGATGAGGAGGAACACGTCTCCCCGAGAATAGGTCCAGGCCACGTGGGGTCGACGTTGCGAAACATACGACGTCGGATGCCATGTGTTTTTTGTCGTCGATCCTTGAGCGGGAGGGATGGTTTTTGGGGCTTCTGCCATCATGTCGCGATTGAAAGAGGAACGCGCTGAGCCTGACCTCTTTGCTGCAAGATGAAGGCCAGCATGACGAAGACGCAGGAGCTGGACGAATCGCGCGGATGCCGGCCTGAGTACCTCCACGTATGACCATTTTCATTCACTCCGCTGGGAACGCCATGCCGTACAGGGAGACCCCAAACAAAGCCAATCCAACGCGTAGTTGTATCACCAGCGTGCCAAACCCGAACAACATCTTGTGATCGTTTTTGTTTTTTCTCCTCGTTTTGCCGATCGGCGCGGGCCCTCGTACCCCCCCGTTCCCCCCCCTGGAGTGGATCTTGGCTGTTTTTCGCGCCTGGTTCGACCAGGTGGAGCCTCCTCCAGAGGGCGCACGGTCCCAAACAGTCGCACTGAGCAGAGGTCCGGAGCCAGACCCCCCACCCCCCCTCTTTCCGCCCAATGTCGAAACGCCTAAGATATTTTTTTTTATCTGTAGGGCGAGAGCGAACCTTTTCCGCTGGAAGCGACGCGGGACGCGCACAGCTTTAATTGGCAGAGAACGGGCGGGAGCAGGCGGGGCCTCACGCTGCCAGGGGCGGGCGAAGCCCGGGGATCAGGCGGTGCCGAACGGGACGTGCAGGAAAAGGTACACCTTGGACAGGAGCCCAGTGGTGAAGTCCTGGGAGGAGAAAAGGCCGGAGGTGTAGCCGTCAGCGGCGCTTCGAGAACACCGGCCTCACGTGCTGCGGGAGAGGACGCGCCACTTGACCAGGTCGACGTCGGAGAGGAAGAGGAGCACCACGAAGTAGGAGAGCAACGTTGTGCCACCAACCGCCAAACGCCAAACTGGAACACGCGAGCCCATGGCGGCACTGCGGCCGAGAAAACATGCCGACGGGCCGCCGTTTGAAGTCGGCCTGGCGCCGCCACCCCCGGCGAGGACACATCCGTGAGGAGCGCGCACGGGGAGGAGGTGAAAGACGTGGTGTGCAGGGGCTTGGCATCGCTCAAACGTGTGCATTTTTCCTTCGGAGAGGATCGTCGAGAAGCATCCTTGATCATTTTGCGAAAAAAACCACGCACGAAACCAAAAAAAACACAGGACATGGACGTCCGAGCGATGGCCAGCAAAGGGGTCGGGGGCGACGATAAGGGGGGGATGGGCATAGGGGGGGATGCATCGGCCCCCAATCGCCCACTGATCGCCGATAGGGGCCCGATAGCCCCAAGCCGCCCAGGAAGGTGCGGGTTCACTATCGGGGGTCTATCGCCGATCTATCGGCGATGTATCGCCGATTCCAGGTCGATGTTTCCCCCCCTGTGCCAGTCCACCCCTATCGTTGCTCCTCATGGAAGCAGGTGAACGACGTGGTGTGCAGGGGGATGGCCTAAGCTCGGCGTGCCTCCCATGCCCTGGAACAGAAGGACCAGCAAATTGCCAAGCACGCGGATGAGGATGACCCGACACATTCACAACAATTGCAAGCCAAGACCAGCACATGGAAGTACACCGAGCGCCCAACCCCAGAACGAAACAGTATCAATATGACCACAAGTGAGAGACGTGCGGCACTGACCACCAACCACTCAGTGGAGACCGCCCTCATCGCGCAGTGGACCAGCATAGGAGAAGGCTTGAGCCTGACGTGCCTCCCTCGCCCTGCAGTGCAGAAAGACACAGAGAAAATGCCAAGCGTGTGAGTGAAGAAGGGACGGCACATGCACAACCGCAGCAAGCCAAACGCCAGCACACTGAATTACACAGATCGTCCAACCACAACGCACACACATGGCGGTAGCAATTTGAACACAAAGTGAGAGATACGTTGCCTATACCACCATCCCACTTTGTGGATCAGATGAACATTTGCGGCCTCCCAGTCGTGTAGTGTACCCCCACAAAACCACGGACAGGCGCGAGGAGCGTAAACAAATACGTAAGGGCGCCAGCCAATCAGGTCGCTCGAGCCCAACATTCTTGAGGCCAGGGCCAGGACGTCCGCAGCGTCCGACGCCAGTGGTGACGATGGCGGAGGTCGTGGTGGCGATGATGGTAAAAGTGGTGGCTACCATGATGATGATGATGATGATGATGATGATGATGATGATGATGGTGATGGTGATGGTGATGGTGATGGTGATGGTGATGGTGATGGTGATGGTGATGGTGATGGTGATGATGATGGTGATGATGCTGATAATGATGGTGATGCTGATGATGCTGCTGATGATGCTGTTGATGATGCTGATGATGTTGATGATGATGATGATGATGATGTGGCTGCTGCTGATTTTGATGCTGCTGATGATGACGAATACGATCACACTTCTGATGATTACGGTGGTGATGATGACGATGAGGACAATGATGGTGATGACGATGATGGTGATGACGATGATGGTGATGACGATGATGTTGAGGATGTGGCTGGGGATGCTGTTGATGCTGATAGTAGTGATTGCGATGATGATGTTGTTGTTGGTTTGAATGGTGGTAATGATGATGCTGCTGATGATGATGAGGATGATAATGCTGATGATGATGATGGTGATGGTGATGCTGACGATGCTGATGCGGATGATGATGCTGGTGATGCTGAAGATGGCGATGCCGACGACGACTACGACGATGGTGATGATGGCTATGACTGAGTATGGTGACGTTTGCGATGATGCGGGTGATGCATGCAATGATGGTTACGACAGTGGTATGTATGATGATGGTATTGTTGCTGATGCTGGTGATTTTGATGGCGATGGCGAAGGCGACGGCGGTAACGTTTTCGATGATACCGATGATGTTGAAGATGAACTCGTTGATGATGCGGGTGGTGATCTTGGAGGTGAAATTGATTACGCGGGGAGGATGTGGGGTAATTGCCATATGACGGCAACGGATGGTAGTGAAGGGGGCTGGTATGGGAGGGGAGGGCCGCAAGGGGTGGAGAAGAAAGATGAGGCGGACGATCGCGGGTTATGGTAATGGAGGCGATGTTGGCGAGTGTGTTGATCGTATTATGGTGTTGAAAATTATGGTGATGCCAGTCACGCATATGGTGCGGTGTCGCCGGTGTTGATTTCGACAGGGTTGACGGTGGTGATGACGATGATGATGGACGACGATGGTGATGATGGTGATTATGGTGATGCTGATGTTGGCGATGATGATGTTTTTGAACGCTCTCATGCTGGTTGTGGTAATCATGACGGCGACAGTGATGATTAGGCGTACGATTGTGATTACGCCGTTGGTTGTGAGGAGGATGTGTTGGAGGAGGAGGGGTACGTATCGGAAAAGAGAGAGAGAGAGAGAACGAGAGAGAGAGAGAGAGAGCCCAGGCGGATGACGTGGACCAGGGGTAATGTGCATATCGTGATGGACATAGGGCGTGACGATGTTGCTTATGATGGTGGTGATTGTGATGGTGTTCGTGCTGCTGCTGCTGAACCTGGTGATGCTGATGATGATGATGATGATGGTGGTGCTGATCGTGACGATGATGCCGAGGATGAATGTTATGGTGATTTATGATTGCGATAGCAAAGTTTGATATTGATGATGAGTTCGATGATTATGATGATGATGATGATGGTGATGGCGATGGTGATGGTGATAGCGGTGATGATGATTATGATGATAATGATGGGGCAAATGATGGTGGCGGTGGTGTTGGTGATGATGATGAGCTGCTGCTGCTGCTGATGATGACGATTCCGATGACGATGTCGATGCCGATGATGTTGACGATGATACTGATGATACCGATGATGGTGATGATGACGACGACGATGATGATGATGACAATCATTCTTATGATGGTGATGCTCATGATGGTGGTGGTGGTGGTTAGGATGATGATAATGAAGACGATTACGACGATGCTGATGACGATGATGATGATGATGATGATGGTGATGATGATGCTGGTGATGCTGATGCTGATGATGATGCTGCTGATGATGATGTTGACGATGCTGATGATGATGATGCTGATGATGATGATGATGCTGGTGATGATGGTGATGGTGATGGTTTTGGTGATGGTGGTGATGATGATGAGGAGGATGAGGATCAGGATCAGGATCAGGATCAGGATCAGGATGAGGATGAGGATGATGATGATGATGATGATGATGATGATGATGATGATGATGATGATGATGATGATGATGATGATGGTGATGATGATGCTGGAACTGATGATGTTGGTGATGACGACTACACGGATTACGCTGATTCTGGGTTTTCGAGCCCCACATGTCGACATGATTCGCCCCCCTGGGGTCTAGGGGTATTGCCCCGCCAGGCGGTGGATCTGTCTGCGTAAACCCGTCTCCCCCCTTGCCTTCTTGAGCCCTGGAGCGCAGAGCGGCGGAGACCAGCCTTCCCGACGCCAGGCTGTGGAGGTGCCTCGGCAGCCAGCGCCGTCGCGGCAGCGGAGGCCCGCCCCCCGCGCGGTGCAGTGCGGGCGGGGACCTTCTCTCGGAGGAGGAAAAAGGTACCCATTCCTAACGTCAGAGAAGGAGGGGGAGGAGGAGGAGGAGGAGGAGGAGGAGGAGGAGGAGGAGGAGGAGGAGAAGGAGGAGGAGGAAGAGGAGGATGAGGCAAAGTTACCCACACTGCTACCCTCTCTCGGTTTTCCCTTCTTGAGCCTCCTGGGCCTCCGTCGTCGCCACCGCTGGACTCGCCTCGAAGCCTTGGTCAGAACGCACCCTGGGAGAGGTCTGGGGAGTCGCGGTACCGGCACCTGTTGGTGTCCCCAAGTGCGGGCGGGGACCTTCTCTGCCAGCCCGCGCCTCCCGCCCTCGAGGAAGAAGAAACGCCATAAACATAACTTTTGGCGCTCCGCGCGGATCTCTTGGATCCGCGCTGGGCCGGCGCCTCCGGCGCCGCCCTTGGCTCGCTCCGCGCCAGGGAGGGGGTCCAGCGCAGATCCATGAAATCCGCGCGGAGGGCCGAAAGTTTATCTTTCTGGCGTGTTTTCTTCGTCTAGTGCGTGGGCCTTCTCTGCCAGCCCGCGCCTCCCGCCCCCGATCTCTTTCCGCCGCTCTTGCTGCGTGCGGGGCTTTCGAGAGGCTCTCGCGGCGACGGCGCGGGCCATTGTGCGGGGCATGTCGGCCAGTCGCGCGGGGCTCCCGCAGGGCTCTGGCGTGTTGGCCGCCCGGCTTCCGCTTCCAAATTCTGTTTGTGGCGCTGCATTTTCGGGGGACTCCGTGCGTCCCCCAAATTGGTGTCTTTTCTTGCGACCGATGCGGGCTCGACGCGGGTTCAGTGCGGTTTTGTGGCGTGGATCCGACGCGGGTTCGATGAGTCCGACATGGATTCGACACGTATTCGATGCGGATAAGGGCGCGACGGGACAGACAAGGCCGCCATTCCGAGGTCGTTGGCGGGGGCGCGGAGATCACGGCGCTTCGCGCGGCGCGCCCCCCGCCCTCTCCCCACGCCACGCCATTCCGAGGTCGTCGGCGGGATCGCGGAGCCCGACTTCTTTCGCCACGCCGACGACGCCAATGCATCGCCGACAACGTTGGTGCATCGCCACTGCATCGCCGATACATTGACGATGCATTGGCGACGCATTGGCGCTGCATTGGCGATGTGGCGCGATCCTTCGACCCCATATATTCCGACATCATCTAGTAGGTCTCTATGGGAGGTCCGCGGGGGGCTCGAAGACCACGGGCGCCCCCCGCGCGCCGCGGAGCGTGGAGTCGGAGCGGCCGAGGGGCGCTTTGCGCAGGGCGCAAGAGGGCGAGCTCTTCTCTTGGCTCCTTCGAAGCCTGTTGGGGGCCTCCTGGGGCCGTTTGGAGTGGAGAGCTGGAGCTGTCAGTTCGCCACGTGGGCCTCTCTTTTGGCCATCTTGGGGCGCTCCTCGGCTGCGTTGAGGCTCTCCTGGGCGGTCTTGAGGCTCCCTTGGGCTGTCTTCGGGCGCTCTAGGGGGCCTCTTGGGCCGTCTTCGGACGATCTTGGGGGCCTCGTGGACCGTGGGGGAGGGTCGGAATCCCGAAAAGGCGAGGGTGCCCTTCGATGGAGCGTCCTATGGTGCGGGGGGCGGGTGACGCATGCGGGCGGTGCCACTGGGGCCCTCGGTGGAGTTCCCATGGGGCCACGAAACGCTGTACTGACTAGGGGGTGACGCATGCGGGCTGTGCCACTGGGGCCTTCCGTGGAGTTCCCTATGGAGC
>CAUYUJ010011348.1:109258-131758 GCA_963575745.1 Prorocentrum cordatum | reverse complement strand
TAATAGTAGTAGTAGTCGTACTATAGTAGCCGGAATCGTAGTTGCAGTCGCGCTAGTCGTATTAGTAGTTGCAGTAGTAGTAGTAGTAGTAGTAGTCGTAGTAGTAGTAGTAGTAGTAGTAGTAGTTGTAGTAGTAGTCGTAATATTTGAAGTAGTATTAGTACTAGAAGTAGTAGTAGTAGTAGTAGTAGTAGTAGTAGTAGTAGTAGTAGTAGTAGTAGTAGTAGTAGTAGTAGTAGTGGTAGTAGTGGTAATGGTAGTAGTAGTAGTAGTAGTAGTAGTAGTGCTTGTATGAGTAGTAGTAGTAGCAGTAGTAGCAGTAGTCGTCGTAGTAGTAGTAGTAGTAGTAGTAGTAGTCGTAGTAGTAGCTGGTGTGGTCGTAGTAGCCCCGCGCGTGTTACTAGTAGTAGTAGTAGTAGTAGTAGCAGCAGCAGTAGTAGTAGCAGTAGTAGCAGTAGCCGTAGTGGTCACCGTGGTGGATGTAGCGTTGCGTAGTAGTAGTATTAGTAGCAGCAACACTTGCATCAGTAGAAGTAGTATCAGTAGTAGCAGTAGTAGTAGTAGTAGTAGTAGTAGCGGTGGTAGTAGTAGTTTGATTAGTAGTAGTAGTAGTAGTAGTAGCAACAGTAGTAGTAGTAGTAGTAGTAGTAGTAGTAGTAGTAGTAGTTGTAGTAGTAGTAGTAGTAGTAGTAGTAGTAGTAGTGGTCAGTAGTAGAAGTAGTCGTACTGGTAGCAGTAGTAGTAGTAGTAGTCGTCGTAGTAGGAGTAGTAGTAGTAGTAGTAGTAGTAGTAGTAGTAGTGGTAGTAGTAGTGGTGGTGGTGGTAGTAGTAGTAGTAGTAGAACCAGCTGCAGTAGTCGTAGTAGCAGAAGTAGCATTATTAGTCGTAGTAGTAGTAGGGGTAGTATTAGATGTACGAGTAACAGAATTATTTGTTGTGTCGTAGTGGTCGTCGTCGCAGTAGACTAATATTACGAGTAGTAGTCGTAGTCGTAATCGTGGTAGCCGTTGTCGTCGCCGTCGCACCAGCCCGAGCCGCAGTCGCAGTTGTAGCCGTACCTGGTCTTAGTTGTAGTAATGATGGGGGTGGTAGTGGTAGTAGTAGACGTCGCCGTCGCCGTTGTAGCCGTTTTAGCCGTAGGAGTAGTTGTAAAAGTAGAAGTTGCCGTCGTCGTAGTAGTAGTAGTAGTAGTAGTAGTAGTAGTAGTCCCCCCAAGGCTCTGGGGAGCCTGTGGGCGGGGGGGCTACTGCTGCCCTCAAACCGCGGGTGACAGCCATCCTTCCTTTTCTCGCGCCCTCACTGTTACGAACACTCTTCCTTGCCCTGAAGGGGCGTCCTGGGATGGCGGCGGCCGCTGGCGGCGCTGCGGACGCAGGTGCAGGGGCTCGAGTGGCTGGGAGTAACGCCGCTGCGGCTCGAGGCGAAGGCGGAGTGCTGGCAGCTGCGGGAGGCAGCGGAGGTGCTGGGGCCGCCCCGTGCGCCTCCGCTGCCGCTCCCGCGTCGGCAGGCGCGAACGCAGCCGACATCCCCGTGGATGGCAACATCGACGTCCACATGCGTGACAGCGAGGGCCAGCCAGCACAGAGGCGGCGCCGCATGACGGGCGGGCGCATCACCCGTTGGTGCGTCAGCGCCCAGGCGGCCCGTGGCAAGAAGGCTCACTGCGCGCGCTGCATGGGGGGCTTCGAGGCGGGCGAGTGGCGCGTGGCAGGCGTCGTGACACCACCCGCGGGGCCCCAGGCGCACGCGGGCAGGAAGTGGTTCCACATGGCCTGCGTCGATGGCCCACTGCCACCAGCTACGGCGATGGTGGGCTTTACTCAGCTCCCTGAGGGCGACAGGGATCGCCTCACGGCAGCCCTGGAGGCCCGAGGGGGCCCCATCCTGCCCCTGCTGGAGACAGTCGGAGGCCAGGCCCCCACCCCTCCCACCCAGGGGGATGGCGCGGCAGGGGGCACTGGGGCAGCCCCGGGGCCCCCTGCCGCCGCAGCGCCAGGAGCATACGGCCCAGGCGCGCGGGGGACTCCCCTGGGGGCGGCCGAGGAAAACGGTGCCGGCCACGGCGGACATCCTACAACCGCCACTCGACGTTCCTGCGGAAGCAGGCGAAGAGGGCGGACTCGAGACAGGCGTCTACGACGACTACCTGGACGACCAGGTGACGAGCGAGGACGCGTACCACGAAGTGGGCTTCGTCAACCTGGACTGGTGGGATGCCATCGGGTGGGGCCGCATCCTTCTCCAAGGGGCGCCCGTCGCAGCCATGATCCCCGACGGCACGGCGGCAGCTGTCAGCCACGTGAAGGTGCGGCTGCGCTTGGCAATTGAGCGAGCCCGCCAGAGCAACGACGCTCAGTCGTCGAGCACGTTGACGAGGCTGTGGAAGGTGTTCCTCTCGCTGGACGGACTACTGTTCAGCGAAAATGCGACCCCGGCCCCGACGACGCGCCGCGAGCGCCTCCAGGAACGCCTGCGGTGGATCCAGGACGGCCAGTGGGATGTCGCCTGGCTTTCCATGGAGGACCAGACGCGCGCCGCGGTCACCGCGAAGGACCGCGAGGATCACGCCGCAGCCCGTGTACGCCGTGTCACCGAGCTCGCACGAGCGGGAGAGATGTCTCGGGCGGCGGCGGCAGTGTGGCCCCAGGGGGACAGGGCGGACGCAGCGGCGGCGGTGGGGAAGTTCAGCACCACCCAGCAGCCCGAGGCGCCTCGCCCAGGCGAGTGGGGCCCTCTCCCTGGCACTGGGGCCGCCTCGCGTGGACCAGGGAGAGGGGCCGCAGGGGCGGGGGCCGACGCGGCGATGCCGCCAGCCGCAGCTCCCCACGAGCTCGACGGCGCAGCAGAATTACACCGCCGCGTGGCCAACCACCTTAAACGTCAGTTCGGCCGCTCCCCCCGCCGTGGAGGGGCGGGGCCTGGAGGAGGGCGCTACGAGCACTGGGCCCCACTCAAGCACAACGAGGATGGAGCAGAGGCGGTGGCCAACGCGCTGGCTCGACTGGCCATCGGGGACCTCCCCTCCGAGGCGCTAGCCGCCATGACGGCGGCGCGCCTCACAGGCATCCCCAAGGCAACCCCTGGGGATGTGCGAGTCCTGGGCTGCGGAAACGTCACCCGCCGCATGGTGGGCCGCAGCGCCGCCAAAGTCCACCACGAGGACATGCGGACGGCGGTGGGAGACCAGCAGTTCGGCCTCGCCAAGGACGGATGCGGTGCACTCCATCGACGCCTATGCACGATGGCCAACTCGAGCCCAGGCAAGTGGGTAGTGGCGGTGGACCTCGGTGATGCGTTCAGCAACATCCCCCGCGACCTGGTGAAGGAGGCCGTGCGCACCAAGGTGCCTGCGCTGGCCCCGTTGGCGGAAGCCTGGCTCCCCGCCCGAACACGCCGCGTGGCGGGGGGCGGGTCGCAACCCGCCCAGCTGGTCGACCAGATCCGTGGCCTCGACCAGGGCGGCCCGATGAGCCCAGGCTTCTACGCGGCCGGTACCGCGGATGACCTCAGCATCGGCCGCATGGCCGTGCGCGCGGTGGACATGGAAGGGGACTGCTTGGCCTTCCTGGACGACGCGTACTGCGCGGGCACCGCGGCCGTGTTCCGTGGCCTGGATGCGCGGCGCGCCCGCGTCGAAGCCCACGGGGTGAAGCTCAAGATGTCCAAGGCCCAGATATGGCCCCCCGACGCCCAAGCTGTCTTGCCGCCCGAGTTTGCAGAGTACGCCCAGTACCGCGCCCAGAAGCTCAAGGCGGTGGGGTCCACCCTGGCCTACACGAACCACGGCGTGGACGCCGACTGGAGGGGCTACACCCAGCGGGCGCTCCCGCTCACGGCGGCGTGGAGCCGCAGGGTGGATGACGGAGTGGTCGCCTTCGTCAACGCCTTGCTCGGGGTCACGGCGGCACCCAGAGAGCAGATCTTCATGAAGGTCAGCGACGGGGGCCTGGGCTGTGGCAGCGCTGAGCAGCGCGCCCCATCCGCCCTCCTGGCATCCTGGGAAGCTGGGATTCACGCGGCAGCCCAGGAGCTCCGAGAATCGACAACGATCGGCCTCTTTCGGAGGTGGCCAGGCCTCGGGCCGTGCCCTCTCAGCAGCAGACGAGGAGCAGGGGCGGCTGGCTGGCGGCCGTCGCCCTCAGAGCGACCGCTGGCAGGGCCTTCTGGAGGGGCGGAAAGGGAAAGGACCAGAAGACGTACACCCAGCACGTGCGGGACCACGTCACCAAGACGTCCACGGCCGCGCTGCCAGTGACGGCAGCGGCGGCGGTGCACAGTGCCTCGGGCAGCTCAGCGGGCGCCTGGTTGGATAATTTCGAGGGGGTCTCGCCCCTCGCCGACCACGCGTTCTGCATTGCTGCCAAGAGGCGCATGCACCTGCCGCTGCTGCAGTCCGAGTGCACGTGCCTGAACCGACCAGCAGCGCCCACCCGCGCGATGGCGCAGCACGGTCCGACGCGCGGCCGCGCGGTGGACGTTTGGGGCGTTCATGCGCTCAACTGCCCCAGGGGAGGCGGCCCGACGCGCCGCCACAATGCCATTCGAGACGCCGTGGCGCTCTGGCTGCGCGGGGTGGGCCATCATGCCCTGCTGGAGCAGGTCATCCCAGAGTGGTACACGGAGGAGCAAGGCGCGGCCACATTGGACGTGGTCTACCATGGAGGCATCCATGGCCGAGTTTGCCTCGACATCAGCTCGGTGGACGAGGTGGCAGTGGCTCAGACGGGGCGGCCGCGCCAGGCAGCCCTGCAGCGCAGAGGGAAAGTGAAGCACCGTAGGTGCCCATTTTCGGGCCTGGTGTCCTTTGTCCTACAGGTCAACGGCCGCTGGGGCGCAGAGGCGGAGACGTGGCTGCGCCGTGCCGTAAGGGAATTGGCTGAAGCCGAACGGCCCGCGGCTCGTGCAGCCCTGCGATCGGCAGTAGCCAAGGCCCTGCAGGGCCAAATTGCGGAGCAGGTCGCCCTGGCGACGGAGGACGCAGCGAGACTGGATGCAGGGGCCGCTCCGAGCGTCCAGTCTTGACTAGCTGTGGCCCCGCCCCACTTGCGTGTGAGTACGGACCCTCCCCTCCCCTCTCCCTCTCCCGCAGCCCTGAGTGGTCATAAAAAATAGCCACATCTGCAGCGTGCAAGGTTTCGCTCAGCCTCCTGGTCGCGCACGCAGCGCGCTACTGTAGTGTCATGTTTGGTATGCGCGCCATGGTGTGTTGCCTCCTCGCATTGTGCATGTTGTGGTCTCGGCATGCCGCATCTTTGATGCTCGTGATCTCTGGCATGAGGTGGTCCCGCAGCCCATCTGGGATGAGCCTTCATGCAAACAAAAGCACCTGTCCAAGGCCGCTGGCTAACGAGGCGTCAAGAGGCGTTGAAGATCGGGGCCTCCCCGCGGGTCCTGGGGCCGTCGGCGGCCCGCCGCCCGCTTTGTCGCCCGCCCGCGACGTGGTTTCCTCGCCCCCCCTCCCCCCTCCCCCGCCCGTCCAGGGTCCCGAACGGGGGTCAGGCCGTTTTCCGCCAGCATAATGAACGGGTCCCGCGCACCTGGAACCGCTGGCTTCAGCCCATAGTCTTCCTGTGTCACCTTTGTCCCGCCCTGGCAGTTGGCCGCCCCATTCTGGTTCGGTGTACAGCCTCTCCCCCTCCCCTCTCCCCCCCGTCAGCTGTTTGGCTCGTGAGTAACTGCCTCGCACATTCTCTCGAGCTGCACCTCTCGTGCCATCCACCCGACCAAGCGAAGGCGTGCGCCGCGGCCCGCAAAGACGTGCGCCGCGGGGGAGGCACCAACCTCCAAAGCAAGGCCGACGCAGCGCCCTGTCCAGCAGGTAAGCTTGTCGGAGAGCGAAGGCGAGGAGTACGACATGGTGTCCGAGGCGGCGACCTTTCGGACGGCACCGACGGTGCACGCGGGATCAGCTACCCCCGCTGAGGACGCCGATGGAGGTGGCGGTACAAGGGCCGCCCCCAGCGCCGCCGCCTCCGATGGCGCCTCGGCGATGCCTGCATCGGCGGTGGTGCCAGTGACGTCAGCCGCCCTGGCGGCGGCAGCCACGTATGCCGACTTCACCACAGAGCAGCGGCGCGGGCTGGACGCGCTCACCCTCGCGCTCCGCAGCTGAGGGGGCACGCCGTGGGTGGCCGTGGCGGCCGTGGGACGCGCAGCGCGGCAGACGGCGAGCGCGCCGTGGGCGACGGGGCCGCCAGCGAGGCCCCGGGTGCTGCGACCACGGGAGCCCTCAGCGGCCGCGGGGGCAAGCGCCACCGTCGACGCAGCAACCAAGCCGTCTGCGGCCAGGTCCCCCAGTCGAGCGACGGCACGCCAGCCGCGCTCGAATACGTAGAGATGATGACGGAAGAGAACTACGCTGATGCGGGCTACGTCCACTGCATGGGCGCATATTGGGTACCGCCGCACCGCCAGGGCTGGAGTCGGAGCTGCACGGCGCTGGACGACTGGAAGATTATGGCGGTGGAGTACGTGGAAAAGCTCAGCTGTGCGGAGATGCGCCGCTATGCGATGGCCAAGGAGGACAACGAGAAATACCCCGAACTGAGGAGGGGCAAAGAGGGGCAGTACAAGCTGTACATGTGCTCGAACTGCGTGGCGGCGTCGGAGGGCACCTCCGAGCACGAGGCCGTGACGCGCGCTGCGCGCGCGAACAAGGGCCCAGGCTCCATCGACCATGCCGCCAAGCGGGTGGCGAAGTTCCGTGCGAGTTTTGACTACATCAAGGAGGGCATGGACGTCCTGGTGGGGCTCGCGCTCTCAGAGGAAGGCTTGCTTGCCCTGCGGAGGTCAACGGAAGGCGTGGGGGCGGGCATCGACCCCGAGAACACAGGCCCCCCCCAGCCACGGAAGAAGTGGCGAGGGAGGCGGGCCGCCCCATGGCGAGGGAGGCGGGGGTGGTGCCAGGGCCGCCCCGTGCGCCACCCCCGCCCCTCGAGGAAGAACCTCCCAGTGATGGGGAGAACGACCCTCAGCCCGACTTGGGCGCGGGAGACCAGGGGCCTCAGCTGGCCGAGGCCCAGACCGTGAAGGAGGTAACGGACATCGAGCCCTTGCTGCGGCTCGGCCTATCCAAGAAGTCGCTGAAGCGCATGGCGCGGGCCTATGACGTCCTCAAATTCGAGGCCATGCGCGCCCACATGCCGGGCGGCCTGGGGGGCATCCTGGAGAAGAAGGAGGACATGGTGAGGGGCACCGAGGCGCAGGGCAGAGTCCAGAAGTGGCTCGACGCGCTGGACGAGGAGGCGGAGGAGGATGTGGGAAGGCTGAAGAGGGGTGTCCTGGGAGCCTCGGGGATTGCAGACGCCCACCTGGGACGCAAACGTGCCTGGAAGGAGGAGTGCCAGGGTAACACCGCGGCGCAGGAGGCCTACCGCCGCATGGGCGACCCCCCGCCGCCACCGCCGACGTCGCCCCCCGATGCGCCGCCGCCGCCGACCCACCCGCCACCGCAGACGGACGTGCCCCCGCAGCAGGTCACAAGCGCCACAGCCCTGAACGCGGCCCTCGGCGAAGACCTCGAGCGCCAGATCTTTGGGCCCACAGGGCAGGCGGGGGGCAGAGGCGACTTCGGCGGGGAGGCGCGGGCGCTGCCGTCGCAGGTCTTCGCCGCCATCGCGCAGGGAACAGGCCAGCAGGCCTGAGAGATAATGCCCAGCAGGTCCCAGGGCCTTGACAGGCCGCGTGAGTACATGCCAAATTGTCTACTTGCTACTTTCTGTAGTGCGGCGGGCCCATAGCGGCGCCCCCACTCGCGTGGCGTCGCCTGCAGCCTGTGCCTAGGCTAGGCAACGGGCGACCTGTGCACTCTGCCACCTTGGTTCGCCAACTGGCTTGCCATCTCGGCCTCCTCACGTTCACTTGCGCTCGTTGGCCTCGCTGTCGGTGCTGGGGCAGCCCCGTGTACTGCAGCGTCGCCGTCGGGCGCCTGGCCATTTTGGCCTGCCATCCTGGCCTCATCTCGCGCCTTCTTTCGCTTGTAGGCTTGGGTGGCGGTACTGGGGTCGCCCCGTGTGCTGCTATGCTGCCGCCTGCGCCTTACTTTTTGCTGTAGGGACCAGCTGCCCTCGGCCTGGCGCCAGTTGCTGCGTGCACGTCAGACCCGCCCTTGGCTTGCCACCCAGGCCTAGCCTCGCGCCTTCCCGCGCTAGTCGGCCTGGGTGGCGGTGCTGGGGTCGCCCCGTGTGCTGCTGTGCCGTTGCTGGCGCTTCACCCTGGGCTGTTGGCCCAACTGCCCACGGTGCGAGCGCCTGGCGCTGCAAGCATGTCAGGCCCGCCCTTTCACCCAGAAAAGGTGCGCGCTACATACTGGTAATGAGGCAGCCAGAAGGACGCTCTTCCCTAGGTGGTTGAGTCGTGGTGACGTGGTGCACGAGGCCGCCAGTAGTAGTAGTAATAGTAGTAGTAGTAGTAGTAGTAGTAGTAGTCGTAGTAGTAGTAGCCGTAGTCGTAGTCGTAGTCGTAGTCGTAGTAGTAGTCGTAGTCGTAGTAGTAGTCGTAGTCGTAGTCGTAGTCGTAGTAGTAGCGGCTGTGCTGGTAGCAGTGGTGGTAGTAGTGGTGGTGGTAGTCGTAGCCGTAGTAGCAGTAGTAGTAGTAGTAGTAGCAGCAGTAATAGTAGTAGTAGCAGCAGTAGTAGTAGCAGTCGTAGTAGTAGTAGTTCTAGTGGTCGTAGTCGTAGGCGTGGTGTTGGTGGCAGTAGGCGGAGTGATAGTGGTAGTGGCAGTGGCAGTAGTAGTAGTCGTAGTAGTCGTAGAAGTAGTAGTAGTAGTAGTAGTAGTAGTAGTAGCCGTAGTAGTAGTAGTAGTAGTAGTAGTAGTAGTGGTGGTAGTAGTAGTAGTAGTAGTAGTAGTAGTAGTAGTAGGAGTAGTAGTCGTTGTAGTAGTAGTAGTAGTAGTAGTAGTAGTAGTAGTAGTAGTAGTAGTAGTAGGAGTAGTAGTCGTAGTAGTAGTAGTCGTAGTAGTAATAGTGATAGTAGAAGTAATGGTAGCAGTGATAGTAGCAGTGACAGGGCAAGGTAGTAGTAGTAGTCGTAGTAGTAGTAATCGTAGTAGTAGTAGTAGCAGCAGTAGTAGTAGTAGTAGTAGTAGTAGTTGTCGTAACCGTAGCACTGGTGGTAGGAGTCGTCGTCGTCGTTCTCGTCGTCGTCGTCGCGGTAGACTAATAGTACGAGTGGTAGTCCTAGTAGTAATGATACAGCCAAACCCTATCGTTCGCCCGCGGCCATCAAGCATGGCAAGCGGATGAGATGCAACGTTATGATCGTAGAGAGATGAGTGATGATGGGTGACGAAGATAATGCAATGAACTATTTTCTCCCTGCAAGAGTTGCGGCATTTCCCCTCGCGCGGACGCAACGCTTGGCCTGTCCCTTCTATGCGCCAGTGGCCGAGTTAGGGCGAGTCGATCAGCCACGAGCTGCAGCTCGAGACATCAAAGGCGTCCTTGGGCGACAGATTGATGTCGCCGCGGGACAAAGCAATCCTGCGCAAGCTCAGCGCGGTCAACACTGAGTTCAAGCCTGCGTTGCGGAGCAGGGCCGCCGACGCCAAGGCTTGGACGTTCTTCTTGCAGGTTGCTGGTGAGGTGTTGCGGCCGACATTCCCCAGCCTGCGCATTGTGTTCTTCAGGTGGCCTGTGATACCTTCTGCTGCATCATCACCCGCTGATAATGTAAAGTAGAGCGCGGTCTCCCTGACGGAGGGATTCTTGCCCTTCGTGCGCGCCCTCAGCATGCGGGTGGTCTTGCTGTCCAATTTGGGCTTGAGCAACCTGGACGCAGGTGTGAAGATTTTCCTCTGGTGGTTCACGCCCTTCAAGACCTGGCGCCCAGCGGCTTCGGCCGCGCCGTGGAAGGCCTTGCCGCCGTCTGGCGCGACCACGGTGCCCTTCCCCAGCGCCTTCTTCAACGGGCCTTCCACTTCAGCCCTGGTCTCTGGGCCGCCGCCGCCTCTGCCTTTCTTCGTTTCTCTGTCCTGGAGCGCGCGCGCTGTCCATTGTTTCTTGTAACGCCCCTTCAGAACGAGAGCGCGCCCCTGGTGTATCCGCGTGGAAGCCGACGATCCTCTCTTCCGCGAGCCAGTGCGGCACGTGTCAGGCTCGACCACGTCATCTTCGAACGTCGTGGGTTGAGCCCGACGTACTTCCGAGTATGCCATCGCAATCTTGTGTTTGTTGAAGAACTGGGCCACCTTGTTCTCTGTGGACCTGACGCTCTCGTCTTCGCGCCGGACGTAGTGAATGCAGGAGTCGTTAGGGGTCTTGCAACCAAGCGCATAAGCCGTGCGCAAGCACATGACGTAGTCGACGCCCCATCCAGAGCTCGCGTGGCCCGCGAGCGGGATGAACGCCACACCTGGCCTGTAGACGCGAGGCCTGATCTTGCACCCCTTCCCATGAGAGCGGAAGACGCCCTCCGAGCTCACCATCGGGCTCTTGCAGGACCAGCAGACAAACTCATGTTCATCATCAGGTTGTGGAAGAACGCCCGCGTCCTCGAGGTACTTCTTGGCCTGTTTCTGGCCGAGCGACAAGATGGTTTCGTAGGCGGGCTGCTCCAACCTAGTGAGGCCCACGTTGTGTTGGGCGCCTGTTGGCTCTGTTCCGCTGTAAGACAACCCGTGCTTGTCCTTGCACGCCCTGTTCTCACTTACTTTGATGCCATGCGGTGCGGCTGGCTTGGCTGTCGCCGCAGCGGGTCGCCTGCGCGGTATCTTCGCTTTGGAAGCAAGCTTGGGCATGGGCGCGGGGCGGGCGCGGCGCGACCGCCGCAACTGGCGACCTCAAACTTGCGGTCTAATGGCTGTGGCGCATCGGAAAAAATGAAAGGTCCATCGAAACGGCTGCGGTCTGCCCTTCAAGCCAAATGCTACGGCGAAGAATGATTCAACGTGTCCTAAATCAAGACTGGCTTCTCTGTCATTCGAAACGATCAAAAAGATGGAACCGCCTGGGCAAAACCGATCTCGCCGAGAGCAACAGCTTTGATTCCGCAATGACAACACAGCTGCGCAGAGGCTTGCGCGCGCGCGCCGTGCTTCAGATGCGAATGTTTGTTGTTTTTTCCTTAACAATCTGGTGGTGTTCATATTTTGTCGGTTCCTCTACGAGGCGCAGTTTACCCTGCAAGCAGGCGCCTCCCGCACTCACGTGCATCCGAAGCTGTAGTTCTCACGCGCGGCCGCCGCCCCCACTTGCGCCGCTTCCCCCTTCAGCTGGCTGCGACGGGGCCAGCGGGGAAGAGGGCGTCTTCTTGTTAAGCTTGCGACGACAGGAGGGCACGCTGAAGTCCGAGGTGAACCTGCTCCGCTTTGTACTGTTAGCCGCCACTGCCACGGGGGGCGCCTGCACTCGCGGCGTCGGATCCTCCGACGCTAACGTATTAGGAATGAAATTGCCGAACATAGCGGCGGGGCTCGGTTGGAAGTGCTTCTTGAGCCCCTCGTTCGCGTCGCGGATGTAGTCAGCCGACCGCATGTGCAAGTTGTACTTCGCGAAGGCCGCGTCGATCATGTTCTGCTCCTGCTCATTGCGGGTCTGGAAATCTGGTGGCAAAGTGTGGACGCCCTTTTTGAATTTGTTGAGGAACGGCTTGTTCGCCTCCCGCAGCCAATCGTTTGCGATATCATCGTCTGTGAAGCGGAACACGGGCGCATCTTCGCCCTTGCTAGGCAGCCTCAAGATAAAGCCATGCTTGCCGCCAACACCCACGATGGACCTCTTCAAGATAGCCATGGCGTGAGCTTTGGACGCGCCCGCGAATGCAGTCCGCATCATCTTGTAAAACGAATTGAACGGTATCTCGTGACCAACTTCTGGTGAAGGCTCGTCCTCCTCGTTGACGGCGTTGTCTGCGATGCCCCTCATTTGATTCTGGCGGAACTTACAATCGTTGTAGCGCGCGTCTGCCGTGGTGTCCCCCGCCACGTCGAGGAAGTTCTTGATGGTTGATATATCTATGCCCCCAAGATCAGCGTCGTCGAGAAAGCACGCTTCCTCCTGGCCGAACTCGCGGTGGCGGAAAACGTCGAAACGCTTACCGCGGCGCCAACCTGGCCTTCCTGTAGCGCCGCGGTTGCGGACGCTGTACCTCCCACTTGCCATTGCCAGAGTGACGAACGCTGGCGTCTTTCCAAGACCAGGCCAGCCCAGGAGGACGATGCCGAACTCCAGAAGCAACGGCATGATGATGGGCACGATGGTGTAGGCGAGCACCGGCTTGAGGTCACTCGTGAGCATGGGGTAGAAATGCTGTGTTTCTGCGCCCATCTTTGCTCTCGCCTTGTTGTTCACCATGAATCGAACCTTGCCCTCTGGCCATCCCATGATCGGCGTATCAGACCCTTCGCGGATGTTGTCATATATCCAGAACGTCATCTCGTTCTGGCTGTCGTCTGTCTCGGCGTGCTTATTGATGTAAGCAATACCTGCTCTCAACTCATCTGAGGGCACGTTCCACGAGCCGCCCTCTCCGCCGCCGCCTTGTTTAGAGCGCGGCTTCAACACAGTCCACGTCACGAACTTGCCTGCGATGCTGCACATCATGCGGTGAACAACCTTCTTCCCCTTCCACGGTCCTGGGCGGTGCACGCGCGCCTTCGCCGTGCCCGCGCACGCGGCGCGAACCTCGGACACGGGCGCCGGCGACTCGAAGAGAATGGTCTTGATGATGGTCATGGTGTCGTCGGCCTTGTACTGCGCCAGGGCATTTACCTTGCAGTTCTCCGGCAGGGGCTGCTGGAAAGCGACTGCCTTGTGCAGAATTGAGGTTAACTTAATTTAAGACAGAAAGTTATGATTAAGAACTTCAAACATCGACTCTGGGTACGAATTAAGAACTACGCGTTTGGAAATAAACCAAGGCGAGAGAGGACAGGTTCAGCCTGCGGCAAACTGGCGTAATTCTTCGTCTGGATGGCTCTGACGATGTCGGACCACTCCTGTTCCGGGACGTTCTCCTGAACATCGAACAACGCCCAGACTGTGCGGACGCCGTCTACGGGGCGGAGCGCCGCGGCCATGAAGTCGGCCATCTCGATCTGGCCATCGTGAACTTCCCCGACTGCGGGCTCGCGGTCGTTCACGACGTAGTTGTAGTCAGAAACGGCCTCTCCCATATCGTCGAAGAGGTCTGGCATTGCCTGAGGTCGCGACGTCGGGGGGGGGGGCACTGCGACAGCGAACGCGCGGGCGCTGACAGAGGAACTAACTCCTGAATTTGAGCCACTGCTACGGCAAGCTCTACTCGCACGCGCATTGCTACGCATGGGAGCACGGAAGGGCCAACGCAAGGAGAAGCACCGCTGGGGCGGTAGGTAAGATGCAAAACCCAAGCGGTAATGTAACTGCACGGATGCAAGCTGGAATGCAAGACCCAGGCAAGGTAACAACATGCAAGGCTGCAGGGTGACATGGAAAACCTTTGCACGGGAGACACCACAGGGGCTGTAGAGACGATAGCGATTTCGTTCGGTCCACGGAGCTTAATAGCCGACGCAGCAGCTGAGTGGCAGAGTGCAATATCCTGCGCGGGAGCGATCCGAGTCTTGCAGGGGCTTTAAACATTCTTCCAGACAAAATGGGCGCTGCCTTGAGCTGTCATGACGGACGGCCGCCCACCCCCCTTCACCCTTGGGTCCTGCCCGCTGCCCACCTCTGCCTCCTCCACCCCTGTCGCTCGGAGTCGCAGGAAAAATGCACTGAACAACGGTCCGAATGCACTGGTGCCCAAATCGCAGACTCAGGCGCCCTCCGTCTTTCTGAGCTCTAAGCCTCCCCTGCCTGAGCCTCCAGCTTCAGGCGCTTCACCTCCCTCTCCAAGGTGTCGTTCGCCTCCGAGAGCTCCTTGTGGCTCTCCAGAAGCTGGTCGTTCTCTTCCTGGAGCTTCTGCTTGTCGGCCTCGAGCTCCTCGGTCTGGTTTCGTAGAAGCCAGCTCTCCAGGCGGAGCTCTTGCTCGAGCGCCCGAGAAGCCTCCAGCTGCTCTTTCAGGGCCATGTAGTGCTCAGGCGGCTGCTCGCTCGCCTCGTCTTCGCTGTCGTCGCTCTTCTCCTGGTCGGTGTTTAGCTGCGCCTCGCCGTCCTTGCCCTCGTCGCCTCCTGGCTCCTCGCTCTTCTCCTGGTCGGTTTTTGGCTGCGCCTCGCTGTCCTTGCCCTCGTCCTCCTCAAGGGGCGCGTCGGTCTCCTTGTCCTGGTCGGCGTCTGTGGTCGAGCTGCTGCTCTCGTCCTCGCTGCTGTTCGCCTCGCTGTTCTGCTCGTCGTTGCCCCGCGGCGCCTCGTTGCCTTGCGGGGGCGCCGGGGGCGCCAGCAGCGCTGGCGGCGGTGGCGGCGGTGGCGGCGGCGGCGCCACCGGCGGCGCGAGCAGCGCTGGAAGCGTCGGCTGGCGCCTGCGCTTGGGGCGCGAAAGAGCGTCGAAGAGCCGGTGCCACGCTGCCTCTGACCACTCGCCGCTCTGCCCCGTGGGCATGTACAACACCCTCTGAACGTTACCAATGATTCCGTACACGTCCCTGTTCAGCAGTCAGTGGAAGACGAGAAGGGTGCGCGACGACACCTTCCGAGGCCAGCCTGGCGCGCACTGCGTCCGCAGTGGGAGGCTGGAGAGGCTGCGCGCGTGGACCGCCCATTGCGTCATCGATTTGCAGCTCCAGCCGAGCGCGCCCGCCGACGACCTGGGCCCATCCTTGCCGAATTGAGTACATTGGTTTGGAGTTATCGACTGGCGTACAAGTATAGTTCTTGAGCCAATGTGCTTACGGAAAGCAACTACATGTTGGAGATCTCCTCAAAACTGCCCCTCGTCATCTTCCTTCTCATCTGCCCTGCCTCCTCCCCATCCGCCTCCTCCCTTCTCCCTTATCATCCTCCCTCCTCCTTCTCCCTCCTCCTCCTCCTCCTCCTCCTCCTCCTCCCTCCTCCTCCTCACTCCTCCTCCTCCCTCCTCCTCCTCCGTCCTCCTCCTCGCTCCTTCTCCTCCCTCCTTCCTCCTCCTCTCTTCCTCCCTCTCTCCCCCCCTCCTCCCCCCCCCCCCCCCCCCACGCACACACGCGCACAGTAGTTTCAAAACGTTTTGAAACTTGCCTCAGGCAGAGCGGTTTGAATATTGAAGATTGAAGATCGCAGCATACTTATGCCACGGAATCTTCAAACGCTGTGTGATCGTGTCAGGGGCGCCGGATGTGGCTTCTCCTCACTCCTCCTCCTCTCTCCTCCTCCTCCGTCCTCCTCCTCGCTGCTTCTCCGTCGCCCGGAGGTCGTGGATCCCTGTGCTCCTGCGCGCGGGCGTGCGCGCGCAGATAGTTTTAGCCTCGGGAGTGCCAGTGCGCTGCGCACCTTGCGGTTCCCAAATGCTGCGGCCGCGAAGCCGCGTGGGAAGGGTTAAGAAGAGCTGGCAGAGCTTAGCACGCCGTAGGGGATGCGACGCTCCTCCTCCCTCCCCCCTCCTTCCCCCCCCTCTCTCCCTCTCTCCTCCCTCCTCATCCCTCACCCCCCCCAGTTGTTTTAAAACGTTTTAAAACTGGCCCCCCGCTGCCTGTTTGAAGAATGAAGATTGAAGATCCGAGCAGACTTATTGCCCACATGTTCAAACAGGGCCGCCCAAGACGTCTACCCTACACACACGCGCTTGAAGAATCATGAACATAAGCGCTTAGGAATCTTCAATCTTCAATCTTCAAACAGAGCCGTCCACGACGTCTACCCCACACACAGGCGCTTGAATAATCACAAACATAAATGCCCAGAAATCTTCAATCCTCAATCTTCAGACAGAGCCGCCCAAGACGTCTACCCTACACACAGGCGTTTGAAGAATCACAAACATACGTGCCCAGGAATCTTCAATCTTCAATCTTCAAACAGAGCTGCCACAGACAAGTTTCAAAACGTTTTAAAACAGCTGGGGTCAATGCAGGGCTTTTGGGATTAATCTGTGTCTTTGTTCTCCTGAATGGCCGCGGGCGAACGATAGGGTTTGTGGGTAATGATGGTCGTCGTCGTCGTCGTCCCGACAGTCCGAGCCGTAGTCGTAGTTGTAGCCGTGCAGGGTCTTAGTTGTAGTATCGATGGGGGTGGCAGTGGTAGCAGTGGACGTCGCCGTCGCCGTTGTAGTCGTTTGAACCGCAGTGCACGCCGCCGTCGCCGCAGAAGTCGTAGTAGTACTAGTAGTAGTAGTAGCAGTAGTCGTAGTCGTAGTCGTGGTAGTAGTGGTAGTAGTAGTAGTAGTAGTAGTAGTAGTAGTAGTAGTAGTAGTAGTAGTAGTAGTAGTAGTAGTAGTAGTAGTAGTAGTAACGGTGGTATTCGTAGGCGTGGTGGTGGTGGTAGTAGTCGTAGTTATAGTGGTAGTGGTAGTTGTAGCGGTAGTAGTCGTAGTAGTAGTAGTAGTAGTAGTAGTAGTAGTAGTAGTAGTAGTAGTAGTAGTAGTAGTAGTAGTAGTAGTAGTAGTAGTAATAGTAGTAGTCGTAGTAGTGGTGGTGGTCGTCGTAGTAGTAGTAGTTCTAGATGAAGCAGTAGTAGTAGTAGTCGTAGTAGTAGTAGTAGTAGTCGTAGTAGTAGTAGTAGTAGTAGTAGTAGTAGTAGTACTGGTAGTAGAAAGAGAAGTAGTAGCAGGTAGGTAGTAGTAGTAGTAATAGTAGTAGTAGTAGTCGTAGTAGTAGTAGTAGTAGTAGTAGTAGTAGTAGTAGTAGTAGTAGTAGTAGTAGTAGTAGTAGTAGTAGTAGTAGTAGTAGTAGTTATAGTAGTAGTAGTAGTAGTAGTATAGTAGTAGTAGTAGTAGTAGTAGTAGTAGTAGTAGTAGTAGTAATAGTAGTAGTCGTCGCCGTCGTCGTCGTAGTAGTAGTGGTAGTAGTAGTAGTAGTAGTAGTGGTGGTGGTAGTAGTAGTAGTAGTAACAATATCAGGCGCACTTATATAGTAATAGTAGTAGTAGTAGTAGTAGTAGTAGTAGTAGTAGTAGTAGTAGTAGCAGTAGCAGTAGAGGTAGTAGTAGGTCTGGTAGTCGTTGTAGTAGTAGTAGTAGTAGTAGTAGTAGTAGTAGTAGTAGTAGGTGGAGGAGTAGTCGTATTAGTAGTAGTAGTAGCAATAGTAGTCGGAGAATTATGAGTAGTAGTAGTAGTAGTAGTAGTAGTAGTTGTAGTAGTAGTAGTAGTACTAGTAGTAGTAGTAGTAGTAGTAGTACGCGTAGTCGTAGTAGTGGTGGTGGGAGTAGTAGTAGTAGTAGTAATAATACTACTAGTAGTAGTAATATCACTCGTAGTAGCAGTAGTAGTAGTAGTAGTAGTACTACTACTAGTAGTAGTAGTAGTAGTGGTAGTAGTAGCAGTAGTAGTAGTAGTAGTACTCGTAGTAGTAGTAGTAGTGGTAGTGGTAGTAGTAGTAGTAGTAGTAGTAGTAGTAGTAGTAGTAGTTGTCGTCGTCGTCGTCTTAGTCCTTTTTATTACTATTATTATTAGTAGTAGTAATAGTAGTAGTAGTAGTAGTAGTAGTAGTAGTCGTAGTCGTAGTCGTAGTCGTAGTAGTAGTAGTAGTAGTAGTAGTAGTAGTAGTAGTCGTAGTCGTTGTCGTTGTCGTGGTCGTAGTACTAGTAGTAGTAGTAGTAGTAGTAGTAGTAGTAGTAGTAGTAGTAGTAGTCGTCGTCGTCGTCGTCGTCGTCGTCGTCGTCGTCGTCGTCGTCGTCGTCGTCGTCGTCGTCGTCGTCGTCGTCGTCGCCTTAGTAGTCGTAGTCTTTGTTCAATGTGTTCCAACCATCCTGTCGTATTGGGTCTTCGGTCTATAAAGATTGTCCCCGTTACTCCTGATCACCTTCTCCCCTCCCTGCTCCCTCCCCCCCGCCCCTTCCCACTCTGGCGCACCCCATCACGTTTCGTGGCCCCAGAGGGAGCTCCACCGAATGCCCAGGTGCGACCGCCCGCATGCGTCACCCCTACCCAGTACAGCGTTTCGCGGCCCCACAGGGAGACCTACCGGAGGCCCCAGTGGCACCGCCCGCATGCGTCACCCCTCCCAGTGCAGTTTTTCGCGGCCCCCAAAAAGCTCTTCCGACGGCCCAAGTGGCACCGCCCGCCTGCGAAAACCCGACTCAATACTTCGTGGCCCCATAGAGGGGTCCGCCGAAGGCCCCAGTGGCACCGCCCGCATGCGTACCCCCCAAGCGCTTCGTGGCCCCATCGGGAGCTCCACCGACGGCCCTAATGGCACCGCCCGCATGTGCCACCCCCACTCAGTACAGCGTTCCGTGGCCCCACAGGCAGCTCCACCGAAGGCCACCGCCAGCAGGCGTCACCCCCACCAAGTACAGCGTTTCGTGGCCCCATGGGGAGCTCCACCGAAGGCCCCAGTGGCACCGCCCGCATGCGTCACCCCCCACCCAGTACAAGGTTTCGAGGCCCCATCGGGAACTCCACCGAAGGCCCCAGGGCTACCGCCCGCATGCGTCACCCCCCATCCAGACAACGCTTCGTGGCCCCAGAGGGAGCTCCACCGAATGCCCCGCCTGCATCACCCATCGTGGCCCCAGAGGGCACTCCACAGGAGGCTTCAGTGGCACCGCCCGCATGTGTGTCCACCCACCTGGTACAGCCTTTCGTGGCTCTATAGGGAGCTCCACCGAAGGCCCCAGTGGCAACGCCCGCATGCGTCACCCCAGTGGCCCCGCCCGCATGCGCCACCCCCCCCAATACAGCACTTCGCGGCCCTATACCGAGCTCCACCGAAGACTCAGGTGCTACCGCCCGCACGCATGCGACACACCCACCCAGACAGCGCTTCGTGGCCCCATAGGGAGACCCACCGAAAGCTCCACTGGCACCGTCCGCATGCGTCACCACCCACTCAGTACATCGCTTCGTGGCTTCATAGGGAGCTTCTCCGAAGGCCCCAGTGGGTGGTACCGCCCGCTTGCGCCACCCCCCATCCAGTATAACGTTGCGTGGCCCCATAAGGAGACTCCACCGAAACCCCAGTGGCACCGCCAGCAGTCGCCACCCCCCACCCAGCACAGCGCGCTGTTGCCCCAGAGGGAGCTCCACGGAAGGCCCCAATGGATACACTCGCATGCGGATCCCCCGCCCAGTACCGCTCTTCGTGACCCCATCGGGAGCTCCACCGAAGGCTCCAGTGGATGCACTCGCATGCAGTTCCCCCCGCCCAGTGCAGCGCTTTTTGTCCCCATAAGGAGCTCCACCGAAGGCCCCAGTGGCTGTGTTCGCACGCGCTCCCCCCGCCCAGCACAGCGCTCCGTGGCTTCATGGGGTGCTTTACCGCGGGCCCCAGTGGCTGCACTCGCATGCGATACCCGTGCCCATTACACTGTTATGTTGTCCCGTATGGAGCTCCACTGAAGGCCCCACTGGCGGCCCCGCCCAAGTGCAGCGCACCCGTCACATTTTTCGCGGCCCCGTAGTGCGTTCCGCTTAAAGCTCAAATGGTAGCGCCCACATGGCGCCCCCGCCCCACATCGGCACACCAGTCGCATGCTGCATGGCCCCATGAGGGGATGCCCACAACGACTGTACTTATGACTGCATCTAGTTGGGTCCCTCGCCAAACAAATTGTCGCACGTGTAGCACCAGTCGTACCCGTAGTAGTAGTAGTAGTAGTAGTAGTAGTAGTAGTAGTAGTAGTAGTAGTAGTAGTAGTAGTAGTAGTAGTAGTAGTAGTAGTAGTAGTAGTCGTAGTCGTAGTCGTCGTAGTAGAAGAAGAATAATAAGTAGAAGTAGAAGTTGAAGTAGAAGTATAAGTACAAGTATAAGTATAAGTCGAAGCATTAGTAGTAGTAGTAGTAGTAGTAGTAGTAGTAATCGTAGTAGTCGTAGTAGTAGTAGTAGTAGTAGTAGTAGTAGTAGTCGTAGTCGTAGTCGTAGTCGTAGTAGTAGTAGTAGGAGTAGTAGTAGTAGTAGTAGTAGTTCTAGTAGTGGTAGTCGTGGTTGTAGTAGTAGTAGTAGTAGTATAGTAGTAGTAGTAGTAGTAGTAGTAGTAGTAGTTGTAGTAGTAGTAGTAGTAGTAGTAGTCGTAGTAGTCGTAGAAGTCCGTAGTCGTAGTCGCAGTCGCTGCCGTAGTCTTAGTCGTAGTCGTAATCGTAGTCGTAGTCGTAGTAGATAGTAGTAGTAGTAGTAGTAGTAGTAGTACTACTAGTATAGTAGTAGCAGTAGTCGTAGCAGTAGTAGGAGTAGTAGTCACAGTAATAGTAGCCGTAGCATGCATATTAGTAACATTAGTAATCGTAGTCGTAGTAGTCGTCGTAGTAGTAGTAGTAGTAGTAGTAGTAGTAGTAGTAGTAGTAGTAGTATTAGTAGTAGTAGTAGTAGTAGTAGTAGTAGTAGTAGTAGTAGTAGTAGTGGTGGTAGTAGTGGTAGTAGTGGTAGTATTGGTAGTAGTAGTAGTAGTAGTAGGAGTAGGAGTAGTAGTAGTAGTAGTAGTAGTAGTAGGTAGTATAGGTAGTATTAGTAGTAGTAGTAATAGTCTGTCTCGTCGTCGGCTTTGTCCGTCGTCGGCCGTCGTCGTCGAGTCGTGGTAGTAGTAGTGAGTAGTAAGTCGTAGTTCGTCGTAGTAAGTAGTGTAGTAGTAGTAGTAGTGTAGTAGTAGCAGTAGTTAGTAGTAGTTGAGTCGTTGTAGTAGTAGTAGTAAGTAGTAGTAGTATAGAGTAGTAGTAAAGTGTTCGTAGTGGTCGTAGTAGTAGTAGTAGTACTAGTAGTAGTAGTAGTAGTAGTAGTAGTAGTAGTAGTAGTAGTGGTAGTAGTCGTAGTAGTAGTAGTCGTAGTAGTAGTAGTAGTAGTACTAGTAATCTGGGTAGTAGTGGTATTGATAGTAGTAGTAGTAGCAGAAGTAGTAGTAGTAGTAATAGTAGTAGCAGTAGTAGTGGCAGTAGTAGTGGCAGTAGTAGTAGTAGTAGTAGTAGTAGTAGTAGTAGTAGTAGTGGTAGTGGTAGTAGTAGTAGTAGTAGTAGTAGTAGTAGTGGAAGTAGTAGTCGTAGTAGTAGCAGCAGTGGTAGCAGTAGCAGTCGTGGTCCGATCCGTAGTCGTAGGAGTAGCCGTAGTAGTAGCATTTGTCGTAGTAGTAGAAGGGTAGTACTAGTGGTAGTAGTAAAGGTAGATCCAGTAGTAGTAGTAGTAGTAGTAGTAGTAGCAGTCGTAGTCGTAGTAGCAGTAGTAGTCGTGGTAGTAGTCGTAGTAGTAGTATTTGTTATAGTAGTAGTCGTAGTAGAAGTAGTAGTAGTAGTAGTAGTAGTAGTAGTAGTAGTAGTAGTAGTCGTAGTTCGTAGTGGTAGTGGTAGTAGCAATAGTAGTAGTAGTAGTAGTAGTAGTAGTAGTAGTAGTAGTAGTAGCCGTAGTAGTAGTAGTAGTAGTAGTAGTAGTAGTAGTAGTAGTAGTAGTAATATTAAGTAGTATTAGTAGTATTTAGTAAGTAGTAAGTGTAGTAGTAGTGGTAGTAGTAGTAGTGTAGTAGTAGTAGTTGGTGGTCTAGTAGGAATAGTAGTATAGTCGTAGTAGTTTATAGTAGTAGTAGTAAGTAGTTTGTTGTAGTAGTAGTAGTAGTGGTTGTAGTAGTAGTAGTAATCGTCAGTAGTAGTAGTAGCAGTAGTAGTTAGTAGTAAGTAGTACCATTAATCCGACGAAAAGTAAGATGATGCCGCTGATAAGGAGTAGTTGCAAATAAGTAGTCCGTAGTAAAAAAAAACAAAAAAAAAACAAAAAAAAAAGTAAGTAGTATAGTGATTAGTAGTAGTAGTAGTAGTAGTAGTAACTAGTAGTAGTAGTAGTCGTAGTCGTAGTCGTAGTCGTAGTCGTAGTAGTAGTAGTAGTAGTAGTAGTAGTAGTAGTAGTAGTAGTAGTAGTAGTAGCAGTATTAGTCATAATAGTAGTAGTCGTCGTAGTAGTAGTGGTAGTAGTAGTAGTAGTAGTAGTAGTAGTAGTAGTAGTAGTAGTGGTCGTGGTAGTACTAGTAGTCGTAGCGTAGTCGTAGTAGTAATAGTAGTCGTAGTAGTAGTAGTAGTCGTAGGTCGTAATTCGTAGTAGGCGTAGTCGTAAGGAGTAGGGTGGTAGTATTAGTGGTAGTAGTAGTAGTGGTCGTCGTCTAGTAGTAGTAGTAAGTAGTAGAAAGTAGTAGTTGTAGTAGTAGTAGTAGTAGTAGTAGTAATCGTAGTAGTAGTAGTGTATTAGTAGTAGTAGTAGTAGTGTAGTAGTGGAGTAGTCGTAGTAGTAGTCGTGGTTGTACACGTAGTAGTAGTAGCGTAGTAGTAGTAGTAGTAGTAGTGGTAGTTTAGTGCGAGGAGAGGAGGGTAGGATAGGAGTAGTAGTTTGTAGTGGAAGGAGTAGTAGTAGTAGTAGTAGTAGTAGTAGGTGGTGGGAGTGTAGTAGTAGTAGTAGTAGTGGAAGAGTGATCGTGATAGTGTAGCAGTTAGGTTAGTAGCCGGAGTAGGTAGCAGCAGAAAAGTTAGTAGTAGAGTAGTAGTAGTAGTCAGTAGTAGAATTAGAGTAGTAGTAGTAGTAGTAGTAGTAGTATCAGTAGTAGTAGT
>CAUYUJ010011348.1:91758-104258 GCA_963575745.1 Prorocentrum cordatum | reverse complement strand
GAAACACTGCCAGCAGTCGTAGTAATGGTCGCAGTAGCTGTGACCGGGTAGTAGTAGTAGTAGTAGTAGTAGTAGTAGTAGTAGTAGTAGTCGTAGTAGTAGTAGTAGTAGTAGTAGTAGTAGTAGTAGCATTGGTGGTTGTAGTCATCGTAGTAGTAGTAGTAGTAGCAGCAGTGGTGGTTGTAGTATCAGTGGTCGTACACCTAGTCATCGTAGAGTAGTAGTAGTAAGTAAGTAGGTCGTCGTAGTCGTAGTCGGAGTAGTAGGGTAGTAGTTAGTAGTAGTAGTAGTGTAGTAAGTAGTTAGTATTAGTTAGTTAGTAGTAGGAGTAGTAGTAGTAGTAGTAGTAGTAGTAGTAGTATAGTAGTAGTACTAGTGGTACTAGTAGTAGTAGTAGTAGTAGTAGTAGTAGCAGTAGTCGTAGTAGTAGTAGTAGTAGCCGTATTGGTCGTAGTCGTAGCCGTAGTAGTCGTAGTCGTAGTAGTAGTGGTAGTAGTAGTAGCAGTGGTAGTAGTAGTAGTAGTAGTAGTACTAGTAGTAGCAGTAGGAGTCGCAATAGTAGGAGTCGCAATAGTATCAGTCTCACTCTAGTCGGGGTAGCAGTAGTAGTAGTAGTAGTAGTAGTAGTAGTAGTAGTAGTAGTATCAGTAGTAGTAGTAGTCGTAGTAGTAGCAGCAGTCGTAGTAGTAGTAGTAGTAGTCGTAGTAGTCGTAGTAGTAGTAGTAGTTTCAGTCGTTGTAGTAGTAGTAGTAGTAGTAGTAGTAGTAGTAGGTCGTAGTAGTAGTAGTAGTAGTAGTAGTAGTAGTAGTAGTCGTAGTAGTGGTAGCGTCTGCAGTCGTTGCAGTAGTGGCATGCGTAGTATTAGATGTACTAATCGTAGTAATACTCGTGGTAGTAGTAGTAGTAGTAGTAGTAGCAGTAGTAGTAGTAGTAGTAGTAGTAGTAGTAGTCGTCGTAGTCGTAGTAGTAGTGGTATTAGTAGTTATAGTTGTAATCATCGAAGTAGTAATCGTAGTAGTAGTAGTAGTAGTAGTAGCAGCAGTAGTGGTAGTATTTCGTGTTGTAGTTGTAGTGGTCGTAGTACCAGTAGTAGGAGTAGTGGTCGTGGTAGCAGTAGTCGTGGTAGTAGTAGTAGTAGTAGTAGTAGTAGTAGTAGTAGTAGTAGTAGTCGTAGTAGTCGTAGTAGTAGTAGTAGTAGTAGTAGTAGTAGTAGTAGTAGTAGTAGCAGTACTAGTAGTAGTAGTAGCAGTGGTAGTGGTAGTGGTAGTGGTAGTAGTAGCAGTAGCAGTAGTAGTAGTATTAGTAGTAGTAGTAGTAGTAGTAGTAGTAGTAGTAGTAGTAGTAGTAGTAGTAGAAGTAGTAGTCGTAGTCGTAGTAGTAGTTGTATGAGTAGGAGTAGGCGTAGGAGTAGTAGTAGTAGTATTGGTAGTAGTAGTAGTAGTAGTAGTACGTAAGTAAGTAAGTAAGTAAGTAAGTAAGTAAGTGAGTCAGTAAGTAGTCGTAGTCGTAGCCGTAGCCGTAGCCGTAGCCATAGTCGTAGTGGTAGCCGTAGTTGCAGTAGATTATCGGTGTCTTAGTGTGAGGAGGAGGATATCCGTCCGCAGAGAGCAAGCGTGATGAGAGATAATGCGAAGGGTACAGCAAAAAGGAGGGATGGCAAGTTACGACGGGTGCCGCACGTGGCAGGCTTGAAAAGATTGGGGAAGACGGGCGTGCCCTTCGGCAGGCCGCATTCGGTGCCCGGGCGCCCTCTTCTGGCAGCCGCGAGGCGCCGCGAGTTACCCAGGCGGGGACGGCCCTGCTCCCTGCTTGTCGTCCTCGTCGTCCTCGTCTCCCTCCTCGTCGTCCTCGTCTCCCTCCTCGTCGTCCTCGTCGCCCTCCTCGGGAACAGAGCGCCCTCGCTCCTACAATGATGCCCGCGCTGCTGCGGGAGCGGCATGGTGAAACCCTGAAAACATTCGGATGGCTAGATATCGCAAGACAGCAACAGCTTTTTATATCCAGTGGACGAGGAACAACGCGCGTAGAGAGCCAGCTACCTTCTGGACAGAAGCATGGGAGGGAGGATATTGACATGCAGAATGTGTTTTTGTATAGAGGCGCGCGAGGCCCCGCATGTGGGGTTTGTTCGGGGGGGCTGGGTGGGCACGATGCATTTTCAGGTTTCTTGGGTTGTTTGCCGGGCTTCGTTCAGGGGCAACGACTGGGGGGTGATGGGCTCCCGGGGCAACGTATCGACCCCCTGTCGCCCATGTATCGCCGATAGGGGCCCGATGGCCCCACCTCGCCAAGGACCCTAGGGTTTTGCGATCGGGGGCACATCGCCAGTCTATCGGCGATGTATCGCCGATTCCAGGTCGATGTTCCCCCCTGTGCTAGTCCCCCCCCGACCGTTGCCTCTCATCGGCGCGCTTCGGAGACGTTTTGGACGATTTCGGGTCCACCGAGGGAACCGCTGAGCGCCTCTACCGCCAAACTCCTTACTTGTTTGGTTCTTGTTCGAAGCATCTGTTTTGCAGCACAGTCCGCGCCTCAAGCTTGGTTCAGTTGTGCTTTGAATGTTATGCATTTCGTGTTGAATGCGGCAGTGCGCTGCAGACAAGACTGGAGTTGACGAGTAGGGAAAGCGCGCTGCTGATGCCCATGCTCTTGGCGCACTCAGCCATGAACGGGGCCAGACACACCAGGGAGTGGCTCCAGGGTGCGGCGCGTATGCTCACAACACCCTTCTTTGCCTTCCTTCCCTCGTTCGTCTCTTTATCTTGTCTCCCGCCGCCGGAGCAGTTGCTGTTATTGCGATTGCTAGTATACAGCGTCAGCGCATCAGCTGCGTGCTCAGGAGTGTGAGGTCCGTTCGGGACGTCCTCGCACCGTGGCCAGAAATACGGCTTCCTCCCGAGACGGTCTTTATGTTTGCTCACGTTTGTCGTTCCTGCTCAAGACGTTGTAGATCCCTGCGCCCCGCAGGCGCGGGGTGGAGTCGTGGTTTGGATATTAGAAAGAGCGTGTTCTACCGCTGCTGGCGGAAAACCCGGGGGGGTCACTACCGGTTCGAACCCCCCCCCCCTCCGGAAAACCGGGGGGGTCACTACCGGTTCGAACCCCTCCCCCCCCCCCCAGTCATAATGAAAGGGGGGGGGGGGGGGGGGGTCACTACCGGTTCGAACCCCCCCCCCCCTCGAAAACCGAGTGGGGGTGCGGACAGTGGTGGGGACGGTGTTGGTGGGGACAGTGGTGAGGGGACAGCGGGACAGTGGTGGGGACAGTGGGACAGTGGGACAGTAGAGGGCCGGTAGTGGTGGGGACAGTGGTGAGGACAATGGTGGGAACAGGGGGGACAGTGGACAGTGGTGGGGACGGTGGTGGTGGGGACAGTGGTGTGGGCACAGTGGGAATGAGGTGGAAACAATGGGACAGTGGAGGGTACAATGGTAGTGGGGACAGTGGTGAAGGCGGTGGCGAGGACGGCGGTGGGACAATGGGACAGAGGTACAGTGGGGACAGTGGTGGGGACAGTGGGGACAGTGGTGGGAACAGTGGGACAGCTCAGTGGGACAGCGCAGGGGTCAGTGGGACAGTGGGGACAGTGGGGATAGTCGGGCAGTGGTTGGGGCCGTGGAGACAGTGGGGAGAGTGGAACCGTGGTGGGAACAGTGGTGGGGACAGTGGGGACAGTGCGACAGTGGTGGGGGCACTGGTGGGGACACAGTGAGGACAGCGGTGGTGAGGACAGTGGTGCTGGGAACAACAGTGGAGGATGTGATGCGGACGGTGGTAGGGACCGGGAGTCGTCGTTTGCTGGCGGTGAGTGGGGGGTGGTGGGGGGGAGGGTTTTCGAACCGGCGGTAGTGGGTAGTGATTCCCCCTCCGGTTTTTTTCGAGGGGGGGGGGGGGGGGCTCGAACCGGTAGTGACCCCCCCCCGGTTTTCCGGATCCGGAGGGGAGGGGGGGGGGGGGGAGGGGTTCGAACCGGTAGTGGACCCCCTCCGGTTTCGAGGGGGAGGGGGGGGGGGGGAGGGGTTAGGGGAGGGGGGAGGGTTTTGACGGGGGAGGAGGGGGGGGGAGGGGTTCCAGCAGGCGGGGGGGGGGGGGGGGGGGATTTTCGGAGGGGGGGGGCGGGCCCCGGCCATCCGGAGGGGACATCTGGAGGCAATTTTCCATAGTAAAGCGGCGGTGGATCACGCTCTCTCTCTATTTCTATCCAGGGTAGAAGGTTACCTGCGCCGTCATTCTTTTAGAAGGAAGGAGTCACCAATCTACATCGGAGGCCAGTCACATGTGGCGATTTCAGATGAGACGCAGTGTGGTCAAATCCTACACCCAGACTCGAGCCCATCGCATGCTGCGCTTCTGCGCAACCTAGATTTGGCGCCAACATTCCCCCATTGCCCCTCCTTCCCCTTGCCTGTCACACCTGGGAGGTTAGACTCAGCATCGTTCTTGCTTAATCACGCTTGCTCCGCCGTAGTCCTGGGCCTGAGTTGGCTCTATCTGGTACAAGGGCCCCTCAATCCGGGAAGATAGCTTTTCCGTCATTCCCTCGAGCCGCCTTCCCTCCTCCCTCTTCCCTTTTCCCCCTCCCCCTCCCTTTCCCCCTCCTGCTGGCTCATCTCTTCCTTCCTCTTCTTCTTATCCCCCTCCCCTCATCCTCCTCCCCCTCCCCCCCACTTGCCTCCCTCCACTCCATCCCCCCCTGCCCTTAGACGGGGGGGCAGTCCCCTTACTTTTCTCCTTCCCCTGTTTCCCCCCTCCTCCTCCTTCCCCCCTCTTCCTCCCCCTCTCACTCCTTCTCCTCCTCCTCATTCTTCTTCCTCCCCCTCCTCCTCCTCCTCGTCCTCCTAGCCTATTTTGGCACAAGCATTTGCTTTGCAGTGGGCTTCTCTGCGCCTGTGCGTCACCCATCTCTTCCAGCAGGCGCTGTTGCGATGATGGTGCAGGCCCGCATCATGTACTTCCAGGGTTTATTGGAGCAGGGCGTCAAGCTGGTTGTCACCTCCGCCGCACATCCTCGGCTGCTGCATCAAGTGGTCACGGTGCACTGCTATCCAGAGGTGGTTTCCCCGCGCAATTCCAAGCTTTCAGCGCGGCGACGCTCAAGTGGCTTCTTGAGGCCACGCAGACCTTCAACGTGGCGGACAGGGGGCATCGCCACTCCGATCTTCACATGGAGGTCAAGTTCATAGTGAAGCCTGCTCAGGCTGGCGGTGGCGCCCCCAGTGAACCTCGTGACCCCCTTCCTGGCGGCGATGAAGACGGTGAACAAGGCGGTGATTGTCGGCGTGATGGCGGCACTGGTGCACGGCGGCCCCATCGTGAGCAGCCTGAGCACGGTGACCCCTGGGCAGGCGGGAACGACGCGTTGAGTGCGGAGGGTGTCCACCGTGATGGCGGTGGCTGCCTTCTCCTTAAAGGTATCTCGCCGCCATGATATGGCGGTCGCTTGATGCCTGATGGACCACTCCTTAGCATCCCGAAGTTTCATTTTGATGGGAGGGGTGTCTATCTTTCGTCCCGGCCTCGTTCCTGATCTTCTGGGCCAGGCTGATGTTGTCCTTGTTCCCTCGTTTCTTCTGATACGTGGTGCATGGCGGCACGCATGTATAGCGTTTCAGCTGATGGGGGAATCTGGTGCGCTCGTGTTCTCGTCGCCGCCATTGAGAGGCGAGGTTCGCGTGGAGGGCGAATGGGGTCGTTTTCTCTCGCATCACTGGTCAGATACGGTTGAACACCATTTTGAGGGCGCCTCCGTTGTCGCTCAGACACTTCCGTTGGGAGAGAGTGAGTGAATGTGATGATGAGGCAGTCGCTCGGCCGGTGGGGCCTCCAGCTCTGTGGGATGAAAGCAGCGGTGTTCTTTTCAACATTTCTCCCTGGGGGCGGAGTCCGTGACCTGGAGCCTGATGGGGTATCTGCCTGAGCCTCTCCGTGGCCAGGCTGTCGCGAGGTTCTGGAAGGCTGTTTCGGAGTAGCGCGCGATGAGGTGGCGTATCTCGGGCTATTGCAGATGTGCTGATTGCAGTGGCGCATGGGAGAGTCTGGCCCTGTTCCTGTTTCAGATCGTGTCGCTGACCAGCTGCCTGCACGTCTTCGCAATACGGAGTTTCATGATGTATTTCTTTTTGCGGTGCCGCCAGTGTGCACCGTCAGGCCTGTTGAGTCACCGAGGTGCATGGAGTCTTTGAGCGGCTCTGCAGTGACATTCGTGCGGTTCTTCCCCCACGTGTTGGCGACGCTGCCCACCACAAGGCCGAACCTTCCGCTCAACATGCCGAGCAGGTGGTCCGTGAGGCGCTTCCCCCTGTTGGCGTTCTGACGATGGTGCGTGAAACTGTCTGGCCCAAGGAGGATCCGATATTGACGAGCTCATTGCAAGTGTGCGTTCACACTATACCTGGCACTTCCCCTTGTTCATTGGAAGAATTGCCACACTTCTCGGAGGATCACACGTGGGGCGGGTTTGCATGATCACGCCAGTGCGCTCCGATTCTCTGTTCTGGCTGGACGTCTTTCTTGATGACGCAAAGGAGTTCGCTAAGGCCCTTCATCTTCGCGAATATGATAATACCCCTTCAAGCACACCTCAATGGTATGGGATGGCCAGCGGGATGGCTGTGATTGCCGAGCTTGCCTGATATAGTTGTCAAACATGTTCGCCTTCGTGCATTGGTGGGCGTCGTGTGTCTAGGTCGAACAGGTTCACCGACTGGCATCTGCGGGGTCTCAGGTCCATTTGAAACGTGGTCGGCTACTTGCATTGGTGGGAGCCTTGAGAGTGAAGTTTATATTATTGGTGTTTTTTTGATTTGCCGAACAGGTTCACCTACCAGAATTGGTTGGGTCCGTTTGGTATATGTCAAACATGTTCGCCTCCCGGTTTCATGGGTGCTTTTTTGGTATACTTCAGACATGTTCATCTCCTGGCATTGGTGGGAGTCCCTGTTATAGTCCAAACATGTACCCCGTCTGGCAGTGGCGGGGGTTTCTTAATGTGTTTCAAACGTGGTCAGCTACTGGCATTTGAGGGAGTCCGAAGATCTATTCCTTGTGTTTCGCGTTCGCGGCGGGACTGGCTCACCCCATCCGGGCCTCCCGCTGCTCGTCGAAGCGGCGCTTCCTCTCCTCACTGACAAAAAGTCTTCATTATCCTCCCTCTCCCCTTGCTCCTCCTCCTCCTCCTCGTCCTCCTCCCCCTTCCCCCCCTTACCTTCCCCGCCCCTCGCCGCGCGAGGCTGGCATGGCACACCAGCCCGAGCTCTGGGTTACCAAGTGGGTGGACTACTCCTCCAAGTGCTTCCCCAGCCCCCCCCCTCGGTCTCGGGAAGTCGGAAGCGTCTAGCTTTTGCTTCCCGCCTCGCCTCTCTTGACCCCCTCCCCGCATCCACTCCTCCCTCTTGTCTTAGACGGTGTCCTACCCAGTTGTTAGCCAGGCAAGGTCGCGGCAAGAAGTTGCACCTTCGAGCATGGTCTTGCGCTGCACGAGGCGCTCGAAGCGAATGTTCACACGTGAACTCAATATGGAGTTCTTCCTCTTCGCCGGTGGCAGGAATTGCTAGCACAACGCTGCTTCTCAAGCGCAGTCCACGTCAGGCGTCCTCTCTTACGCCCTTCCGCTGCAGGGAACCGACCAGCTTGGAGGGTGTGTGCCCTGTCGTCTTCGCGCCGTGCGCAAACATCACGGGAGGCCTGTCTGTCGCAGCTCTCGGCTTCCGGGGTCCCATGCCGTACCCATGGTGCCGTCAAGGCAAGCAGCTGTGTTCGGGATGCGAAGCCGGCCCCCAAGGAAGGAGTCCTGACTTTGGGGGGCCACGTCGCGTATAAGTCGCGAGTCCAGATGTCCGAGGAGGGGCAGGCAGTGTGCACTGTGGGGAGATGGGGAGGGTCTGGGGGAGAGGGGGGGAGGGGAGACGTGGAGGGGGAGAGACAGGTGGACAGGCGGGAGTGTGTCAAGGGAGGGGGGGGGGGAGGGGGGGGAGAGAGTGGCGAGGGAGTATCGTGTGTTAGCGGGGGGAGGAAAGGGAATGCGGGAGAGGGGCAGTGGTGGTGCGATGTTGCTCCGCCTCAGGTACGGCGTGGGGTACATCCTATCGGACGGCTCCATTGGGGTTTACTTCAACGACTCCACCAAGATCGTCTTGGTCCGCGTACCCGCGTTCGCACCGCCTCGGCATCGAGCAGTGCACGGGTTCGCGCTTATGCTCGTGCAGTCGGTGTATTTGCTGGATTGGCACGCGTGCAGCGTCAGGCGTGTTGTCCTTCGAGAGGTCGTCTCCAGACGCAGATGTCTAGATGCCGGTGCGATTGCCGAAGGATGCGGGCGACGTCTTGGAGGTCGGGCGCTGAAACATGGATGCCCCTTTCCAGCGGGGCAGCGCTGGTATCATATTTCATTAGTTGATGATGAGTGGTTTGAAATAGTCGTTTTGCATGGCAGTGCGAGTGAGAGTGGCAGTGGTAATGGTTGTGGTAGTGTTAGTGATCGTTGCCGTAGTAGTTGCTGTTGCCGTTGTATCGACATAGTGGTCGTGGTGCTAGCAGTTGTGGCAGGCGCGCTATGGAAGGGGAAGGAGGAGGCGTAGGAGGAGGACCGAGCCCACAACGATCTGGAGACGCGTGCGCTGTCAGGGCTCAGGGCGCTCCCACTGGCCTCCTCCCCCCTGCCCCCGCTTCCCGCATCCTTCCCTCTGCTCCTTCCCTGCCCTTCCAACCTATCCCATGAGTCCCGCTACTGGCAGCTTCACCTGAAGCATGGCCAGGCATGCCGGCGCCTTTGGTCCTGGTCCTCGAACAAACTTGGGCCGAGGCGGCGCCTTCGGTTGCTGGCTCTCTGCGCGAAGCCAAGTTTATTCGACGGCCCTCCGCGCTACCCTCCTTTCGTCCCATCCGCGGCTGTCCCCTCAGAGGCCCTGGGGGGGGGGGTCGGGCGGGGCGCTGTCTTGCCCGCCCCAAGGTTTCTACCCACCCGCTCCACGGCCCAGCCGAGCCCCAAGACGGCCCGAAGGGAGCCCCGCGCCGGCCCCCAGACGGCCCGAGCACGACGCCCCCCGAAGCGCGCCAACTGACCTGGGTCGTGGAGGGATCGGCGTCGCCCCAACGTACTGGCTCTGTGTGCGCGTCGCTCCCCCCCCCCCCTAGGGCCGGGCCGACGCGCGCGCCGAGAAGCCCTCTAGTATGAGCTGCGTGGCGGGCGCTGCCTGGCCATACCGCTGGGGAGAAGATCTGCTGCAGGATGGTGATGCCACATGTTCGGGCTGGGCGCGCCCCTCCGAGGCGGGCACGGGCCACTGGCGCGTCCTCGTGCGTCCCGTCTTGAGAGTGCACGCGTCAATCGGCGCCTGTTAGTTAGGCAGTGAGATGGCGCCGACTTGGCGTCGAATTCCCGGGAACGAGCAAGATGGTCTGAGGCGACCCCCATGCGTTTGCAACAGAAGGCGGCAACGGGGGGTCGGGAAACAAACAATGACAAACACATGCACAATTGTGAGGTCCGCGCGGATTTCTCGGAACCGCGCTGAACCCCTCTTTGGCGCGCGGAGCGCGCCAGAGTGGGACCCAGCGCCGATCCGAGGAATCCGCGGAGACCTCAGAGTTTTGATACGTAGCACCCCGCCATTGCGGATAAGAGTGAGGGGGCGGGCGCGGGCGACGCGGGCGTCGTCGAGCCGGCGGACCTCGTGGCCCCCACCTTCCCTGTCGATGGCGCTCTCCTCCTCCTCCTCCTCCTCCTCCTCCTCCTCCTCCTCCTCCTCCTCCTCCTCCTCTTCCTCGTCCTCGTCCTCGTCCTCGTCCTCATCGTCATCGTCATCCTCCTCCTCCACCTCGTCCTCCTCCTCCTCCTCCTCCTCCTCCTCTTCCTCGTCCTCCCTCTCCCCCCCTCGTCTTTTCATCATGGTCCTCCCATTGTCGTCCTCCCCCTCATCGGCCTCCATCATCGTCCTCCCATTGTCGTCCACCATCATCATCCTCCCCCTCCTCCCCCTCCTCGTCCTCCTCCTTCCCCTCCTCCCCCTCCTCCCTCTCCTCGCCCTCCTGCTCCTCCTCCTTTTCTCTCTCCACATTATCCTTACATCCTCTCTTCTGCCGCGTTCCCCTCGCCCCCTGTTTACGCCTCGTGCCTCCCCCTCCTTTCCCAAGATAACTGCAACGCAGTCCTTTTTTCCACTTTATGCTTCCCGCCTTCTCTGATCAAGGCAACTCGCCAGGGCAAAGTTGCTGGGCTGGCTGGCGTGGATGCGCGGGGCTTGAAGAGGTCCTTGCGGGCTCAGACGGCATGCGAAAATCAGCCGCCGCGTTTGTGCGGAATTGGTTTGTTCAGTGAACGTGGTTTAGGTCGCGGGTGGGTCGCGGGCTCTCCACCTCCACCTGGAAGGAATGCAAAAACAGCCCGCCGCAGGCGCCCAAAAAATTGGTTTGTACACTGAACGTGGTTTGGGTCGCGGGTGGGCCGCGGGTTCTCCACCGCTAGCGAATGCAAAAGATGCCCGCCGCGGGCGCCGAACAATGTGGTTTGTACCCTGAACGTGGTCGCGGGTGGGCCGCGGGCTCTCCACCTGAAGCGAATGCAAAGGATGCCCGCCGCAGGCGCCGAAAAATATGGTTTGTACCCTGAACGTGGTTTGGGTCGCGGGTTGGTCGCGAGTTGGTCACGGGGTGGGTCGCGGGCTCTCCACCTGGAAGGAATGCAAAAAAAACCCGCCGCAGGCGCCGAAAATGGTGGTTTGTACCTTGAACGTGGTTTGGGTCGAAGGTGGGTCGCGGGTGGGTCGCGGGGTGGGTCGCGGGTGGGTCGCGGGTGGGTCGCGGGTGGGTCGCGGGTGGGTCGCGGGTGGGTCGCGGGGTGGGCCGCGGGAGGGTCGCGGGGTGGGTCGCGGGGTGGGTCGCGGGGTGGGTCGCGGGTGGGTCGCGGGTGGGTCGCGGGTGGGTCGCGGGGTGGGTCGCGGGGTGGGTCGCGGGTGGGTAGCGGGGTGGGTCGCGGGTGGGTCGCGGGTGGGTCGAGGGTGGGTCGCGGGGTGGGTCGCGGGGGTGGGACGACGACAACAAACAACAACAATACATAACAACAAACAACAACAAACGAGAACCGCACCGCGGAATTTACACTTCAGCACGCACCCGGGACCAGTGAACGACCGTTCGGCCCCATCATTGATGTATGTCATCGTTTGTTGTTCCCATGTGGGGCGAGGGGAGGCATAATGAGGATCAACGTCGAGGTGGTGGGGATGGCAGAAAACGCCCGGGCCGGAGGCCAGAGGGGGAAACCAGTCTCAGAGAGGAACGCCTCGCTCGAGATTCCGATTTTTTTCGGGCGCTCTCGTCGGACCTCGGCGGCTGTTTCGGTGCACTGAGCATGCGCAGCCACGCGCAGAAGGGGGGTGGGGGAAGGGGGAGGGCTCTTAGAAGCACCCAGCTCTTAGAAGGCGCGGGGCCTCATTCTGTAGAGTAGGGCCGGCGCCCTCTAAGGAGCAACCTCCTTCTAAGAAGCCCTCCCCCCCCTCCCTCCAGCCCCTCGTGCGCGCCGCCACCATACATCGCCCCCCAATCGCCCATTCATCGCCGACGTGGGCCCGATTGCCCACCCCGCCCAGGCGTGTGCGGATTTGCTATGGGGAGCCCGTCGCCGATCTATCGGCAGTGCATCGCCGATGCCCGCCTCGCCGGATTTCCCCCTGGAGCTGAGCCGGCCCCTCGCCCTACTGCTGTTCCTCACGGCAGCGGGGGGGGGGGACAGGAAGTCGGAAGTCTTGAGACGGGGGTCAGTGCAAACGGGGGTCAGCCAGAGCGCCCGATCTTGCAGGATCCTGCAGGGCCACGGTCGCATTGACCCGGGTTTGGGTGCAGGATCCTGCAGGATCTTGCAGGATCCTTTGCACTGACCCGGGTTTGGGTGCAGGATCTTGCAGGATCTTGCAGGATTCTGCAAGGCCTGATTGACCCGGGTCTGGATTGACCCGGGTCAGCAGGTCCCCGATTGGAGGGCCGAGGAATTGCAGAAAATTGGCCCGACAGGCGCCCCCAAGTGCCCTCCAAGTTGCCCCCGAGGGGGTCCAAAAGAGGTTCACACGAGAGGTGCGTGTACAGTGAGCGGCTTGAATCAGGCACACTCCCTTTTCAAAAGGGGCTCGGTCGTTCCTTAGGTTTCCATGCGTATCGGTATCTTTCTGGCGCTAGAGAGGGGCTCGGCCGTTCTTTCGGACTTCGTGGGCTTCGTTCCTTATTTGTCGTTCCTTTGGTCAGGCCGATGACTGTATGGTTCGCCTTCCCCTGTAGGGCTCTCATCCCATCCTGGCACTCCAGCTGCAGGTCCTTGGTGATTCTTGCGCATCGGCTTGGCTTGTTGAGGCCACGGCCTCTCACGCCCTGTTCAAAGGGGCACGGCTGTGCTAGGCTTGAGTCGGTCCTGGCCCTCTGCAGGGGGAATCTTCAGACATTGTCAAAACACAGTCAGGGGACCATGTTTTCACCATGTTCGAATTTTGTTTAAATGTTGTTGGGGGTAGTTT